>OX377612.1:50660339-50845339 GCA_947397855.1 Thelaira solivaga
AGACACATACACACATCAATAAATAAGCTATTATTTTGGAAAGTGGTATAAGTCTACTTAAAAAAGAAATGAGTTAGCGTCCATTTTAGTTTAAAGGTGTCTATATTTTATTAAAATTACTGTTAATTAATTTGTTTAAGACTTGTACCACTTTCAAACATAAAAGCTTAAATATTGTAAATTTTTTTATTTTTTTTGTTATGGTAGAAATTGTTTCGTACGTCAATTTTTTTTTTAGAAGAAAACAAAAATTAAAAACAGCGAATTTATTTGCATCGCGATTGGTAATCAATATTCCCAGTCGCACTTGTATCCGTTCGTACATGTCTGACTGCGACTGCAGTGTGAGAGTTAAAAAAAAATATTTTTCATTTTATTTAATTTTGTTTATTTATTGTCTGTTGTCAAGGTTATTATTATTTTTGTTTAATGTTTTTTTGGCAACATGCAACTCAGCCTTGTTGCCAATTATTTATTTTTTGTTTATTTATTTTTTTTCTTAAATTTAAATTTTGCGTTAAACAAACAAAATTACAATTAAAAAAGAAATGAAAAAAAAAGTTAAGAAATGAAAAACGAAATTTCTAAATGAGAGAGAGGAAGAGAGAAATTAAGAAACCCAGACTCCATTCATTTACGTTGGCCCATTCATGATTCTTGTCTGCTGCGCAATTTGTAATCTATTTGAATCTTTTTTTTTCAAATCTGTTACCTAAAATAATTTATATTGTAGTCATTCAGCAAGGCATTTCTTTGCTTCGAGTGGCGTGCTATTTTTCAGTACAAATGGCTTTTCTTTTTTTTTTTTATAAAAAAAAAATGTGAACCCTTTTCAAACTAAATCATAGACCGACCCTACTAGTGTTTCTTTACGTCTGGGTGTGTGCGGCTTTGGGTGCTTGTTTGAGTTAATGGTTACTTTAATACTTGTGGCGTAACTACATATAAATATTGCGCACATGTGCAAAATAATTCCCAAGTAATAATTTTATCCTTAACCTTGTTTTCTAACATAATTTTCTTTTTAATGACAAAAAAAAATAATAAAGCAAGAAGGAAAACAACTCTATTGGCAAGATGATATTGAATTTAAGCACAAAATAAAATAAAATAATCACAAGTTTTTATTTGAAGTGCAACATACTTTCGCCAATATGTACTTGCACAATTCATGTGGAGAATCCAAAAAAATAATTACAAGGCGGAGCAGGATGTGAGGAAAATTATTGTATGAACTCAATTTACACTAAAGTTACTACAGTAAAATAGAAATAGTATATGAGCTCACTTTGTATTTCACATATCGTCATATGGTTTCAAAAAAGCTCTAAGTTAAAAAAACATTTTTACTCTTCAATATGTAGAAATAAAGGAAACCTTTTTTTAATTTTTTTTTGCTTAAGCTTGAGCTTAAGAACTTAGTTTTTAGTTTTAGTAGTGAAAAATATTGCAAAAACTTGTAAGTCGATGCGATGCCTCACAATACATCACAAAGTGGAACTAGAACTTTTTGTGTCTTAGGGCTTTTTTGAAAACATATGACGATATGTATTTTCTAAATATAGCAAGAAGAAGAATTTATAATAAGCAAGAATGTGTGGGTGTGGGTGTATGTGTCTTGTATATAAAATATGGTTTTACTTAGACCAGGATAACACATGGCAAGTTAAGTTGGGCAAATCTTTCTCAAATCTCTTTTTGTCCACGCACAAATTTTTTGTTTCAGCAATTTTAGCATTCTTATTCAGTCATTCATTCAGCCTTCAAGCGACCTGTCTGCATTTTTTACATCTCTATAAAAGATACGCAGAGATAACAAAAGGGAATTGCCGAGTACGAGCAAGTTTGTACCCCTTTCCATTCTTCTTTCCTCTCTAAAATTGCTTTATGTGGTTCTGGTCTTACTAAAAGCAGGCCAGGCCGATTTGCAACAATAATATTAACAACAACAACAACAAAGAAGAGAAGGAGTAAAAAAGCAAAATAGTGTGAGTAGAGGTTACACTTGTAGAGAGAAAATTGCAACGCAGACAGAAGAGAAAAAGTATTTTCCAAAAAAAAAAACACTATTTGCAAGCGTTGTTCAGGCGTGAGTCTATTCATGATGAATTGCCAAACCAAACTGAAAATAAATCACTTGACAGCTGTTAATTCGGTCGCCATCTTGAACAGTAATGCCAACTTAAAGTTCTATACGTCTATAAAAAACACCCTTTACCAGTGAAAACAGCCAAAATGAGCAGCTTAGATGTTTTAGATGATAAATAATGTTTTTGCTGGAACCTTTTCAATTCTTTTAATTTTTTTTCTTTAATTATTTTGAAATTTTGGAAGAGCTGCAGTGGACTAGTGGTTAGTGATTTAGTCTCTTAATCTATTGGTCGCAAGTTCGATTGTTGCCTAGACCCTGGGTGTTTGGATGTTGGTTGGTTGGTTGGTTTATGTGGCAGTCTGACAGCTTTCAATTAGCCAAGACTATGTAGCAATATAGTGAACTAGAGCCACCCTGAGACAGTAAGATATCTGAAGCGGTCCCCTAAATTTTCAGGTCCATTAGATGTGGTGTTTGGGTGTACAAAACGAACGAATGACTGAGCAAGTAATATTAAATTTTAATTAATAAGTTTTGGTATGAAAAATGTTTGCAAATGTTTCCAAAATTAAATTAAATTATATATAATTTCGTTCCTATTGAATATCTTTCTTAGATTTTTTTTATTTAAAAAATTGAATGCCTGCAGATTTTTGTTGCTTTTAAAAATTAGATTTTTACAAAGGATTTTTTCTTAGAACTCTTTAATTTTAGTTTCTTGCACTGAAATTAATTATTTATTTAGGATTAATAAAAAATAGGCATTCAAAGAAAATTTTTTATCAATATTTTTCATTTCTTCTTCTTATATTTTTATACAATTTATTAGTTAGTTTTATTTGACCTTTTTCTTTTAAATAATATAACAATATTGTTAAGCTTGGGGTCTTATTTTTCAAAAATTCATTTTTAAATCGATATTTCGCTTGAAAAAGAAATAAATAAATTTTTTAAATACGGCCTCAAGCTTAATAAACTAGACGTCCCAATTATATAATTTTTTATATTTTTTTTTTATTTTAGAAGAATGTGAAAAGTGAAAAAATGAATATTTCGCTAACACAGTGAAGGGTATATAAGACTCGGCACAGCCGAATTTAATTTATTTTATTTATTTTTGAACTGCTATAACCGTTGATTCTCTTAAAATGGCTTCTTTGGTTAAGCCATTTTCTTATCGCTCCTATGAAGATCATAGAGCCTCAGAGCTTAAAAAAATTAAAACTAAAAAAAATATTTTATGGGTGTGTGTTTTAAATAATAATGAAGGTAATTTTGAAAGAGTAAAATTTTTTTTGTTTTTGCAAAAAAAAAAAGGAAACATTAAATGGCCTGCAAATTATTTGAAATGTGTGTTTTTAATGGTCAACTTAAACGAATGCTCGTGCTATGCGTTAAAGTTTTGTAATAAATTTTAAAACAGATACAACATATTGCGAACATTTTTTCATCATTTTATGCTTGTAAACAATAAATAAGAAGACCCAATTCTACCCAAACGCTGAAAGACATTTCAATATTAGATTTGATAATCAGCAACAAAAAGTTTGTTTTTATTTAAAAAAAAAATAATAATTCTTTTTTATTTACAGAAATTTATTTTTGTTTTAGCACTATTTGACCTTTTTGTTGGCACTACAAGAGCCAGTTTGACCTAAATTATGTAAAAAAAAATGGAAAGGTGGAGGAAAGATAAGTTTCCCCTTTCCCAAAACATTGAAAAAATTTTGTGTGAAATTATACGTATTTGTAGCTATTCGATTAGTCTAATAAAGTGTGTGCCAATAATAACACTGTGCGGCAGGTGGCGCCGTCTTGCTGAAACCACATGTCATCCAGTTGAGCCTCCAAGAACTCCGTTATCATGCTCCAGTACATTCATCACAAATCGGTCTAGCCGTTCTCTGTTTTAGATAAATTTAAAAAGTGGGCGTAGTAATGGGCGTGGTCAATTTTATCATTATATAAAAACCTAAGTTGGATTGTGCTGAATATATAATAAAAAGAATTAGACAAATCGGTCAAGCCGTTCTAACATGATGCAATTACCAACAAAAGACATTTGATTTTTTTGCATATACATAGATTTTTCTCTCTTAAAAAGAGCTTAACTGAGTTTAGCGACTGTTCTACAAACCCATTCAAAAATCAAAAACAACAAGTAAAATTTTTGTAATTCACTTTTAAATAGGGAAAAACTATTACAAAATAACAGTAACAAACAAACAACAAAGATTTAATAATGTGAGCTGAAACAACACATTCCTAAGGATTGCATTACTTGCGTACGTAGAAGAGAGTTTAGATTTTTTCTTTCAAATAAAAAAAGTTTTAAAAGAAAATAGAAAAAACAAAATCACATTTTTCTCTTAAACACGATATACAAACACACTTGTCATAATGCACTTTCTTTTTTTAAATTTAAATTTGCGGCTTTAAATCATTTTCAAAATTAAAAAAGGAAAAAACAAAATAACGAAAGCTATAACGTGAAGTAAGCAGCTGGTTAGAGCAAAAGGATGTTGCACAACACACAGTGGTCTCCATATGCATTTTTTAATTTTTAATTAAATAATAAAACAACCAATTTAAACAAGGTCTGGTAAATAAGTAATTTGAAAATCCAGAAAAAAAATTTTTTTTAATACTTAAAGTAAAAAAACCAAAAAGAAAAGATTTTTTTCTAAGCTTACACAAAACCACAAAACCATACGTAACCCTTCATTTTACTTCAAGTAAAATATTATTTACTGATTCCCATTTTAAAACTGCACAAAAGCTTTCATATTTTCTTTTGAAACCGCAAGAAATTTCAGGATAACTTACAGTGCTTGTGGTTTCTATTAAATTTCTGTAATATTTTGAGGTTTCACTTTAGATCCATTTAATTTTAAAGGCAACAATGGTGACTCCCTTGCTGGCACAGTGTCCTTAAGTTATTTTAACATGCCAAGATAAACATACAATTGCAGCACGAGATGTTTTTTGTATCCTTTGTGTCCTATTGTGCTGCCAGGGAAGAGTAGCTGTTGTAAGTCTGAAAAGTTAAACTTTTATTACTCACGTACGACGTACACCCAGCAGACATGCGAATGTCATTTTTAAAGTTTTTTTGAAAAGTAAATCTCTGCGTCTAGAGTTGATATTTTAAAAACAACAACAGATTTTTTGGGTTTAAAATGCAACGGCACTATTTATTTTGGGGAAAGCTAGCTGGCTCCATAAGGTAACGGACTTGTCAGTTTTCTTTTCTCTCACTATTTCTCTACTTCTTTTTGTATTTTTGGCTTTTCATTTTTCCTCTTATACAGGGACCACATCAGAGGACTCAAAAATGGCGTTTTAATATCAATAACTTTCGCGGTCATTTTGACAGCATCCCGCTGTCTATTTTATGAACAACAAGAGTTTTCAATTTTTTGACAACGATTGTGGCATTCACAACCATATGTTGTCAAATTTATTGCTTATTAGTAAACGTTGTCACTTCAACAGGCGTATAATATCATTTCGACACCAGTATGGTGTCAATTTGACACCATTCGTTGTCTATGTTGTCAATAAAATGATACCAAGCGTTTGATCAAAGTCAGCAGATAGGTGATTGATATACACTGACACCGTTTGTGGTCATTTTGATAAGGAATTGTGTTTTTTATTGGATTGCTCTTTGCAGCCCAGCCCAGTTGAATTATAAAATTCGATATTGAACTTTGATAAATTTATTTGTTTTACCCTAAACCTAATTTTTATGTTTGCTAGGTTGTAATAAAAAAAAAAAAAAAAAAACATTAAACGTATGAGTGGACCATGTACTGTGTTTTGCAAAAGCGACCGAGTGTAACCACTTTGGATAACAACACATGTTGTCCTTTGTGGTTAATGGTAACAAAATATTGACCACATTTCGCTACACACACACACACACACACACTTGATAACTAATGTGAAGAATAAATATAAATTTCCATATTCTTATTTGCATGTGGGCGTGCAGAGAGCAACTTTTAACAAACGGAAAACGGTTTTGCTTCTTTTCTTTTTGAAACTTGTCTAGCGATTAATTGATTACAAACGGGCTTTAAAAGTGGAAAATATGAAACAATCTGAAAGGATTTTATGAAAAGTTAAATTGGTACCCTGGCAAGCATTCGATATCGTTTGACATTTCAATGGAAATTTCGTTTGATATCGCGTGCCATAATTTGGCTCCTGTTGTAGTCGTTTGGGAAAGTGTAGTTTGGAACTACTTAGAATTGTAATTTAGAATCTTTTTAAGCCAAAATTGGGTTGTTTCACTAAATAAAATAAAACAGCAGTTAACTAGCAATTACTGTGTTTAAAGTGTATTTCAACTTAATTCAGTTTATAGACTAACGATTAGGAGTACGAGTGTTTGCGAAAGAATACTTGTTTAAAATTAGACAAACATAATAAATTTTGATTCATGATTCAGTCTTAGAATTAGAAGCAGAAGCGGGAACTAAATAGTTATCCGATTACTGTCGACAGAATAGAACTATTGTGACTTCACTTTAAAAATTCTTCACTAAGAATGAAAAGACTTTCTCGGGTGATTTTTCCGTCTTGTCAGACGGTTATGGGTGGGTATCGAAAACGGGTTCAAATGAGATCCTTACAGAGACACAGTACATGTTCTGCTGTCTCTTTGTCTACTTTACATAACTTGCAGAGGTAGTTTAGGCTGATGTGCATATTTGCCAACAATCTGTTTAAGTCCGGTGATAATGCAAGTTCCTGACCTATTCAGACCCAATAAATCATTCTCTTGTGAGACTGAAATGGTATGACTGTTTCCGCTACCCTTGTCTTTCTGTTGAGATTCCCTTTCCATTCACTCCCTAAATCTGAGCTTTTTTGAGCTCCCAGATAATGCGCAGACTGTTTCTGGACCAATGAAACTAATAGCTGCAGCTTTTTTTACCAGGGGCGTTATACTGTATTACGATTAAAAAAAACGGTACGAAATCGAATCTTTAATGTGTTTGATAGTTTACTTTTTGTATTTGTCTGGTAGTACCCCCCTCTGTAATGCGTAAGTGCATATTAACGTTTTGTTATTATCTTGCGATAAGCAAACACAAAATATTTAGCTTTCTTATAGCAACTGTTTTCGGAAGAGAACACGGCTTTCGTGGCTGGTTATTTCAGAATATTGAAACTCTGTTCAAATATAAGGACCTCTTGCGGATATGTAACGAAGCTGAAGAGACAGCTGACATGACATACAAATCACCCAAAAAAGTCTTTTTTTAATTGCTAATGAATACTAGAATCAGGAGTAATTTCCTTTTTGCATTTGTCTGGTAGTATCCCGCTCTGTAATGCGTAAGTGCATGTTAACGGCGTTTCATACACACAAATATCTTGCGATAGCCACAGAGCAAACCCAAACCCTTTAGCTTTTACATCGCAATACAGAGTAGCCCCCTAGTGCTTCTACCCCTCTATGATGCGATGGATATCAGGTGATCTCTGTTATTAGATGTGTTAGGTAATCCCAGACCAGTTTTGATTTTATCTCCAAGGCACTGAGTGACTGTAATGCCGCCCTGCTGTCAAAGTGAATATCGATGTGATTTGTGTTATTAGTGCCTTTTTCAAGTTGTGCTCTTAGTCTCAATGGAAAATTTTTGAAAAATATTTTTCAATTATGCCTCAGAATTTCGCATTTTTTAGTTCACAGTGTAGAGCAAAATTGTAATTGAAGAAAATTAGTTTTCTTTTGAAAAGTTGTGTTTGACAATATTTTCTTTTAAACGATTAAAATATAACAAAAAAGAAGAAGAAGAAAACAAACCCAAATGAACTGCACACAACTCAACTAAACTGTGATAAAATCTAAATCCTTCTGGCCATATTTGAAGTTTCTAATTTTTTTTTCTAAAATAATTAGCAAAAATAAACTCTTACTCTAGTTTTTTTTTTAAATTTATCAACCAACAGAGTAGCAACAAAAAATCTTAAATTCAAAGTTACTGCAACGGCAAAGAGTCAACTAACTAACTTGGGTGTTTTAAAGTGCCAGAATTTATTTCTACCCAAAGGAAACCTTGAGTAGCAACGATTTGAAAGTTGCTTAAGTACCTTTTACTTTTTTTCAACCAGAATTTGTTCCGGTTTTTATTTATTTTCTTTTTTATTTCAAGGATTTATTTATTAGTAACTTTTAGTACTTTTACTGCTACTTTTGCTGTTTCTTTCTTTATTATTGCCTGATTTACTTCAGACAAAATTATTTTTTAAAAGAAAAAAAAAAGAAAATTTTATTGCCATTTTGTAAATGTTTCGATAGAGATAACAAAACAAAACTGGAAGCAAGAAATCTTTCATTTACAACAAGTAAATTTCAACAACAACAAAAAGAAAGTAAACAAAAAGTTAAATGAAACTTGTAAAGGGTGTTGATTTTTCTCTAGTATTTATGAAAAAATAAACAAAGCAAAAAAAAACGTTCAACATTTTACGTAACCCAGCCCATTATTATTGTTGTGCAGGTGTAATTTAGCGCAGAGCAACATGCCATTGGACTAATAAAAAAAAGCAAGAATGGGTGAAGCAAAACTTTTACTTGAATTACAATTTTTACCGAAGTAAACAAAAAAAACTTTTTTTTAGCTAAAATTTTTAATTTACAGCAAGGAAAATTATCCATAGCTTTTAATTTAAGCTAGATGTTTTTGCCGGGTATTAAGCGGCCCTGTACTTTATTACCTGAGTCGGTATCCTTAGAGTATAGAGATCGTAGGTACCAATTTAATAGCCTTTGGCCTTTGCTAGCATTATTAGCAGAGGCACCAACTAACTTGGTAAATAAAATATTTCAAAGCATAATTTCAGGCTGAAATTATGAAAAGTGATGGGTAAAAATAATTGAAAAAGTGGGCGTGGCTGGTTCAAAATATATTCCATAGAAATTATAAGTGTTGAAAAACAATTTATATGATGAAGAAACAAGCGGAAAATTAATTTTACTTATATAGAGGAAAAATAGCTGATTTAGGACTCACTAAAAATATTTTACACAAAAATTCTAATTGAAAGAAACTCGAACCAACAGTCTGACTGGCTGTTTAGAATTAGCCAGCTGATGGGTCACGTAAACTGGCTGGGATATTTAAAAAACGAGTATCTGTTATACGTTAAGTTTTCTAGGTGTTAGAAAAAGCCTTTTTTTATGTTCAGAATTCCAAAAATATTTTCTTTTATACAATTCAATTTAATTCATACATAAATAGTAAGTTGCATCTAAGATTCATGACGAAGTTTATTTTATTAATGAAACTAGATGGCTTATTAGGTGAGTCGGTATCTTTAGAGAAACAACCGTTCAATACTTTATAAAATGGTTCCTGCCTTTGCTAGCATTATTAGCAGAGGCGCCAATTAAAGTAATAAATAAAGTAAAGGGTGTCCCAACAAGAACGCAATATTTAAATTTTAAATAAATGACTAATGCAGCAATTGAATTGTTTCTCTGGCTGTATGACATGTAGTGTCGTCTTGTTGAAACCACAAGCCCTCCACATTCATTTCTTCAATTCTAGGCAAGAAAAAACTGGTTATCATTTCACGATACTTGACTGTTTGCGCTTGACCTGCCTCATTTTCATAAAAAAAGGTCCAATGATTCCTCCAGCCCGAAAACCACACCACACAGTGACACGTTGAGGATGCATTTGCTTCTCGTGAATCACTCGAGGATTTTCCTCACCCCAAATGCGACAATTCTGCCTATTGACGAAGCCATCAAGATGGAAATGGGCCTCGTCACTGAAGATGATTTTATCGGCAAAATCAGCATTTTCATGTTATCTCTCCAATAACACAATTAACGAACTCCCTTCACTGTCCATGGTCATTTTTTACTAACCTCGTACCTTCTACTAGCAAACAATAACAATTGTTCAAATGTCAAACAATGACACTTCGAATGGCGCCAAATTTAAATCTTGCGTTCTTGTTCGGACACCCTTTATTTCAAAGCAAAATTTCAGACTTTAATGAAGTACGAGCACAGTAGTGAGTGAAAATCGTTGAAAAATGGGCGTAAAATTCGGCGTGGTTGCTCCAAAAGTATATGGCGACCTTCCTTGGATTAAAAAGATTATATGTGTCAAATATCAGAAAAAACCTAACCATTAGTCTGACTGACTAACTGACATTAGCCAACTCATGCACTCTCCATATCAATCGACATTTTGTCAAACATGTTTTTTAAACATTAACAATTTTTTAATAAAAATAAGTGCAATTTCTAGCACAACAACTACATCTCCCAACAGTATTAAGATTAATTAAAGCTTGTTCTGATAGAGAAAAATTTTGCTAAGAAAGTTTTAAGTTTGTTGGTGCAGTTTAGAAAGTAAGCTTTTCCATTCTGCTGTTCTTATGACTCTCCCTCTTTTTACTGCTACTCAAACTGAAATCTTTGGTAGCAAAAACTTAATAAAATGCATGAGCTTGATTACGATTATTTAAAGAAAATTTTCAAAATGTAAACCTTAGTTTTCTTTTTAAACTTTAATTCTATTTCACAGAAATAAATATATTGCTTTTTAGTTTACGCTAAAAAAAATTTGAATTTTAACAAAATATTAATCTTTATTTGTGCTTAATTCCAGAAATTGTGTTGGTTTTAAAATTTATTCTTTTAAAAGGTGATTTTATAAGAACTATCGGAAATTTAAAAAAAAAACACATAAAATTTAGAAAAATGCATGAAATATTTATTTGGATCGATAGTTGGGTCGATATAATTTAATGTTTGAAGATTATTTCATGCAAATGTTGGCCGCGGCTGCGCCTCAAATGGTCCATCCGCTTAGTCCAATTTTGGCATACTCTTTCCAACATTTCGGCCGGTATCTCACGAATAATGTTGGCAATGTTGGCTTCCAGTGCGTCAATCGAAGCGGGCTTGTCCCTATAGACATTAGCCTTAACATAGCCCCACAAAAAATAGTCTAGAGGCGTTAAATCGCACGATCTGGGCGGCCAATTGACTGGTCCCAAGCGTGAAATAAACTGTTCACCGAACTCGCCTCTCAATTGGTCCATTGTTTCGCGTGCTGTGTGGCATGTGGCACCGTCTTGTTGAAACCACATGTCATGCAAGTCAAGCTCTTCCATTTTGGGCAAAAAAAAGTTTGTTATCATCGCACGGTAGCGCTCACCATTCACAGTAACGTTGTGATTCGCATCATCTTTGAAGAAATACGGCCCAATGATGCCGCCAGCCCATAATCCGCACCAAACGGTTGTTTTTTGTGGATGCATTGGTAGCTCTTGCAATGCTTCTGGCTGCTCTTCACTCCAAATACGGCAGTTTTGCTTGTTCACGTATCCATTCAACCAGAAATGAGCCTCGTCGCTGAACACAATTCTTCGATAAAAAAGTGGATCTTCATCTAACTTTTCAAGAGCCCATTCACCAAAAATTTGGCGTTGTGGTAGGTCGTTTGGCTTCAATTCTTGCACCAGTTGTATCTTATAAGGCTTCACACCCAAATCCTTCCGCAAAATTTTCCACGTAGTGGAGTAACAGAGGCCCAATTGCTGCGAACGGCGCCGAATCGATAATTCACGGTCATCACCAACACTGGCCGATACGGCTGCGATATTTTCTTCAGTTCGCACTCTACGTAAGCGTGTTGGTGGTTTAATGTCCAACAATGTAAATTTGGTGCGAAATTTTGTTACAATAGCCCGAATAGAAGCCTCAGTAGGTCGATTAAACTGACCATAAAATGGAAGAAGCGCGAGATGAACTTTCTTAACAGAGCACGCATTTTGGTAATAAAATTCAATAATTTGCAAGCGTTGTTCGTTTGTAAGACGATTCATGATTAAATTATAGACCAAACTGAAGATGTTTGACAGTGACACAAGATACAAAACGTGCGTGAGCTGTCAAAACTAGTGTTGCCAAAAAGATAATAGCAAAAAAATCACTCTTTACTCATGATATTCTCATGAGTTATTTATTATTTATTTATTCATATAAATAAAAAGTAAATAAAATAAAAGAATAAATTTTAAAACCAACACAATTTCTGGAATTAAGCACAAATAAAGATTAATATTTTGTTAAACTTTTAAATTCCAAATAGAAATTATTACATATTTTTTAATTTTTTTAGGATTCATAATTAAGTTAATTGATTTTCAACTTACTCTAGATCTTCAAAGCAAAACGTCACTTACCTGGAAATAAAAAAAGAAAACAAGAATTAATGGAATGTAGAGAAGTTTGAACAAAAAATTTGATTGAAAAGTGACAATTAATTTTAATAAAAAATTTAAAAAAATAAAATAAAAATCCATTCATGTTCAAATAGAAGACACAATGATTCAATTGCTGGTTTTTTAATGCACTTTTAATGCACTCTGAAGACAACCTTGATAAAAATAAATTCAATGATTTTTTTTTTTTAAATATAAAACCACACAAGTTAAAATTCAAGGACACTTTTTTAAGAAATGCATCCTTTTTATCAGGAAAGAGAAACAAGCAAAAGGTGTTGTAGTGCATAATAAAACACAAGGTTACACAAGAAAATAAATAAATAAAATGAATAAAATGAAAGTAAAGTGAAAATGCTAAACGGAAATTCTAATTTACTAAAAACCACAAAACTATCAAAATGTTTAGCAAAAAAAAAAAAAAACACGTAAAGTTTAATAAAAAAAAACAAAACTGTAAAAAGGGCAAAAGGAGAACACGTAGAAATTACAAGCTGTTGCCTTGAATGTTAATTAAAAATAAAAACTGACAAACACACATTCAACTAACTCCATCACTCAGGCACTCAAGCACTAACTCAGTCACTCAGTCAGTCATTCTTACATTGATTACATTTGTAGGTTGTGTTCACAAGTAAATAAATAAGACAATTCATATGAACCCTCAACCTTCACACTCCCTTAGGGCTAACTGGACATCTAGATTTTCTATTTTAAAAAAATATTGGAAAATTGTAAATAATTTCATTTTGTAATGGGAATTACCAGAAATCTAGTTAAATAAAATCACAAGGAATGCACACACGCACCCGTATAACACATTTTTATTTTTGAAACTTAAAAATAAATTTAATCTAAAACAAAAAAATCTAAAAACAAAACACTTCAATTTTAAGCTCAAACAACTAAAAGTGACAGACCAGCTGACTCATTAACTTACTGACTAACTGACTGACTAACTGACTGACTCACTAACTGACTGACTGACTGACTGATTAACTGACTGATTAACTGACTGACTAACTGACTAACAATAAACAGTTTACACGGCAGGTTTCCATGTAAAGTACAGTGAGCGGCAAAAGTAAATTGAGTTTAATATTTTCACAACATTTTTTTAATACACTGACAAACTTTAAATGAGAGAACAACAGTTAGTTAGTGATTTTTATTCAGGACTTAGAGGCCTAAGACTTTTGAAAATTTTAACTTTAGTGGCTTTAGGAAAAGTTGAGAATTTAGATTAAATATGGGTCATATTTAGGCCAACACAAGAATGATAGAAATACAAGATTACGCTATCCCGTACATGAAATTGAAATTTTCGGCTCATGTAGCACAAATGATGTCACGCGATGTGTTCGTATTAACTAATAATTTACAGCTAAATAAGAGAGAGAGAGAAATGTATTATTTTTTTCTTCCAACAGTAAACAATCTACGTCATCCAACGGGAAATCATGCGCATGGCGTTATCTTGTATTTCTATCATGCTTGAGGCTAACAAACATTAATCAAGCAAAACTGTTTTAGCTAAGGAATACACTAGAGTCAAAAGAGAGCTTACAGATGCTCCACACTCAGCACTTGCAGAATATTTAGGATCCTGCAGCTTTTGCCTTCAAAAGAGATAACAAATACGTAAGATTCTTAGAAATCAATTCTTGATCTCTCTGCCAGCAACTAATTAAATTTAGCCTACAATATAGATTTTCGAAGTTTTGCTGCCTACTTTTAGGATCTAAAGCAATTCCATTGAAAATGTAAGCTTCTTGCACATAACTGTGTTTCTTTTAATTGAAGTCTACTAGCTGGTAACGGTCTTATCAAAAGAAAAGTAAAATTTATCAAAAAATTATATCAAAAATTTGAAGAACTCTGCCTTTAAAGTCTACTTTAATTTGTTTTTGGATAAGGCGGTTAGTCTTTAAAGGGTCTTCTTGTCTGAGCTGTCTATTGTCTATGTCTATTGTCTATGAACGACCTTGGGATTCAAAACAAACTCATACTGTGTTGGGTGTCTGGACAGCAGAGCTATTACTAGCAACAAACAGGCAAACTACTTGTTCAACAAAGGGGGGCTATCGAACATTTATAGTTCTCAAAACATTCGCAATCGCTGATTGGACTCAGGCAGGCGATACGCTTTATCACCCTATCGAGTTACACCAGCCTCAACAACCACTGGCACTTACCAAAAGAGACCTCAAACTTGTAACGGGAGGACGAAACATCAGAGCATGTACATTGTAAGTGTCTAGTAGGGCAAGACTTTAATTGACTGCCAGAAAAACAGTTGGCTCTCAATGAACAGTATAACTGACTTCAGTCGAAGCCTTCACTTTAAATAGCGAGCTTACAACAATAAGAATAAAGCCAAAATTTCTCTGCAATTACTAAGCCTTTCAAAATGTTAGATTTGTAGGCAAGTGTTGCTTTCAGAACGTGAAGTTTTATTAATTTTAATTATTTATATCTGCAAAGTGAGCAGTGTGCTTGTAGGGTTTGGGGACTACGTTTTTAGTAAAATCTACAAATTTGTAGATACCCTACATCATAAAGAACAGCAACAGCGACTTGTCAAGCGGTTGGTAATTTCTGCAATTATAAAAAGAGCTAAAACTGCTTCGAAGACTCTGTTTATCTGTTTTAGCTGTCGACATATTTATAAATGGCTACAGATTTGACAAGTCACCTATTACCACACTTTATGGTGTAGGGTGTCAGCATGTTTATCGTACTCCCAAGCCCCCATTTGCACACTACTTAGGTGAGTTCAAATAATCGATAAGAGCAACTGGACTGAAATTCTACTGAACTTTTTAAAAAAAAAATACATTTTTCGTTTTAAAAACATAATTTTAATTTTGTTTTCAAATGCTTCTTTAGCACAAGTCCTAAAAAAGATCTAAACTAAGCTTTTGGAGACTTTAATTACGGGTCAATGATTTTAAAAGTTTTTAAAAATTGTTTTCTAATTCTTCCTTTTCTAAATGTAAAGGATGCATCCAGCTCACAAAAAAAAACCATAAAAAAACTAAATTCAAAATAAACCATTTAAAATGGAACAAAAACAAAAAAAACAAGGAATATGACGCAGTTATTAAAACTTGGAAAAGAATTTTCCCATACACAGCAACGTCATCACTTTTAGTTTATTTCCTTTTATTTTTATATGTTTTTTTAGTTACGCTTAAGGGATTAAAGTTTTAACATTTCATACAAATTTTTTTCTTCAGTGTAAAACCGCGTTTGGCAAAACAGTAGAGTGCAGTGCAGTGCAGTGAAGTGCCGGGCAGATATTTTTGTTTTTCTCTTTTTTATTTATTTTAATGGAACACAAAAACCTCGTTGGGACGTACAAGTAGGCGAATGTGTTTGGGGTTTTTTATTTTTTGGTTTAAATAGAGTTGTTGGTTGCTTACAAACAAACTTTTATTGTTGTTGGGAGGGGGCATTAAATGTTTGCTGTTTTGTTGTTTGTTACCGTTCGTACGTTCATATTGTTGCTGTTATGCTCGTATCAAAATATTTTACAATTTAGAACATAAATTTTAATATTTGCAGAAGTAAAGTTTTGTTGTTTTTGTTGGCGAAGCCAAAAAGCAAGCACACATTTGCAATTTACTGCAACTTTCTATTGGTTTTGAGTACAAATTTTTTTTTTAATTTTTTTTTGCATAAAATGGATTTACATGCATAAAATACTTTGATTTAAAGAGGGCGAAGAGGTAAAAACTAAATAAAATAAAACACATGGCACACAAAATGCGAGATAAACTAAAATGCTTGTGGTTGCAAAATTGTTACAAAAAATCAATATTTGTACAGCCAAACGTAAAAGAAAAAAATATTTTTTATAGAGAAAACATTATTTGGTTTCAAATGTAATCACACACACATACACACACACACACATACTTATATATAGTATGAATTAAAGAACACATGTGTTAGTGTGCCTGTCGCTCAAATAACGAGTGAAAGAAAACCTTTGCTTCAGGCTTTTTTCTTTTTTGGCAACCAATTTATTATCTGAGTAGGTATAGTTAAAATATAGAGCACCAATTTTTAAGAAAAATCCGTTTACAAAAAGAATTTTAATTGTTAAAAAAAACCCATCCAAATAAATACAGAAATTCACTACTTTATGAAGTGCCTCATGCCTCTGCTAGCATTATTAGCAGAGGTGTCAACTAAAGTAGTAAATAAAATATTTCAAAGCATAATTTTAGGCTTAAAATAAGTACTGGCATACATGCTTATCACGAGTGGCAAGTGAAAATCATTGAAATGTGATCTTAAAAATAGGCGTGCCTGGCGACCTTTCTTGGAGTATAAAGATTATATGTGCCAAATGTCAAAAAACATTCAAACAAACAGAAAATGAATTTTATTTATATAGATTCAGAAAAGAAAAGGCCAATTTCCCACACAAGGTTTCCATAATTTATCACACTCTCATAAATAGTGTTGTCAGCCTGAGTGGATTTAACAGCTTATAAATTCTATATTTTCTATACAAAATGATTTTGCTAAGTTCATCAGTGGAATAAGAAAACCAGGTAGTGCACCATTTCATTACCCACATGCTCTTCGTGCTTTAGTAACAATGTTGCTCTCTGCCAAAGCAATAAGAAGTTTATAGCAATTCCAAACCCATCTTAAAGGAATAGCTTGCCAATGTATATAGAGCTGCTTGACTGTCGAAGAAAATGTATATTCCGGTGCCACAAGTGCCCATTTTATAGACCTTTCTCTAAGGCCTGAGCCTCCGCCTAAAAAACGGAAGCTGTTTTCCCAATGCAACTGCCTTACTGTAAAGTGATCCTGCTATTCCCGCACCAGCCCGGCCATTTTCCAGTATAGCCTTAACGGTCGATTCGGGTCAAATATTATTTCATAGTTTCTCCAAGCAGAGCGTTCACTGATGGATGATCTCATCAAAACGCCTGTCACAGACGGGGAAGCATTTAGAGTTCCAGACAGATTTTAGAAATTTCGCATGACTACCTGGGCAGCGTTAAATGCTGACTGTAACCTTTTGACGTCAATCGGCCCATATAAAGATTTATTAAGAAGTACATTTTAAGCAAAAAAAAAACAACAAATTTAAGCGAATATATTGCAGAGTGTTAAAGCCAGCAGAATTTTATAGCCTACATTCAGGAGCATATGAAATTCTCATTGATTTTAAAGCAAAATTTAAGGTTTTTCTGATTTTAATGAAATTTTGTGCCTTAATTTGAATTTTAAAATTTTAATTTCATACATTTAATTAATTGGAATTCTTAGGATTACTTTTACAAAAACTTTTCAAATGAATTTATAAAATTCTTCTTCCCATTTCACAACAACAAAAATCTTTCAAATGGATTTCTAAAATTCTTCTACTCAACTGTTACAGAACAAATCTCGTTTCACTCAATTAAAATTCAAAACTCTATTAAAGCAGGACTTTTCCCCCTTCCCAAATTTTATTTGGTTTTTGCTTGGTCTTTTAAAGTAAACTTTATTATAAAACAGTTGAGATGTTCGTAAAGCAAATGGATTTAAGATTTTCGCATGAAAAGGCAAAAAACAAACGAGAAACAACAAACAGGATGTTCCAGTATTTTAAACATTAATTGCCAAACAACACAAAAATAAAATGATAAATAAAGTTTAGCAACTTAAGACGAAACAACATGGAAAATAAATTACAATTAACTAAATCTGTAAATGGCATTAGGGGGCACCAAACTAAGCCGTGATTAATTTAAAAAGTGGTAAAAGAAAAAGACGCACAAATCTTGCTTGAAGTTGCAGTGGGTAGTTTGGAAATATTTCGATTTCTGTTTTTCAAATTTAGGTTCCCCCTAATATATTTGATATTTAAAATAGCACGAGTCAAGTTTATTTAAGAAAAACAAAAAAAACTTACAAAAATGTTGTTTAAATTATTAAATGAAACTGAGGTACTCGTAAAGTGTGTGGGTACTTGTGTTTGTTGGTTACAAGTCACAGATTCATACAAAACAAACAGGCAGGCTAGCAGCAAAGGAGTCACAAAGCAGAAATTTACGCACACATACGCATAGTAAATTTTGGTCTAAATGCAATCAAGCAATGATAACATTTTTGTTCGTTCATCTTTATCTTTTTTTATACGTTTTTAGGTTTTTAACAAAAGTCATGTCATCATTAACAACAAACAGTCAACTGTGGAATCAAACCTACAACAATTATTCTTTGTCTTGCTCTCTACATTGAATGGAGATGAACTAGTATTCGTATTCGTATTCGTTTGTATATGACTGAATTGAAATTTAGTTTGTATTTGTGATACAAGAAAGGAAAAAAAATTAAATAATGACTGGATGACAGTGTTTTGTTTGAATGGGTGGGATGCAGTGAGCTGAGCTAAGGTGAGGTTTAGGTGTGTGTTGCCTCCCCACAACACGGGATTAATAAAGACAAAACGACAGTGCTAAAAACCAATGAACAGGAATCAGGAGACTGAAGGCTGGAGGCTATCTGGCTGCACGGAAAACCGACCAGCAAATAAATAAACATTCGACTGCCAACAAGAAAAATAAATATTTTTTTTTTCTCTCTTCCTTTTTCTGTTCATTTCTTTTCAAATTTATTTCATGCATTTGCTAAATAAACTAGTTAACGTTCGTTCATACGGTTGTACGTTTTTAATTTAAATGGTAAAAGTTTTCAACAAGAAATTTTCGTTTCGGTTTGCATATTTTGTTTAAAAAACATGTCCATCAGACAACAATAAATACTCGTGTAGTTTCAATGTCTACTAATACAAATTGAGTCAATGAGGCCTGCAGCAAAAGCACATGGCTTTTTTGAATGCAAATGTCTACTACTGTAGTCTGCGTGTGTGTGTGTATGCATCATAATGTCTAAACAGTTGGGCAGTTTAACTGTAAAATCTATGCGTGTGCGTTTATAAATGCAAACTGGCAGTAGGATTAAATGATGCAGCCAGTCATTACCAAAGACACACAAACAGACAAAGAGACAGACCAGGCGGGTTAACAAATTTGAAATTTTGACATCAAGTTCTTCTTGTTCAGTTTTGCTTTTTGCTTCGTATCCAGAAAGAAAAGCTTGCACCATTTGAATTTGTATGTTATTTGAATTAAATGTGACTTGTGTGCATTTGAAACTTACAAAAACATTTCTTTTCAGTGATTAAATGTCATGTCAGCGTTTGAATGTGCAAAACAAAAAAAGCAGGCTTTCGCATAACTAATATTTTAACAGCAGGTTTCCTTACAGTTCACTTTTAGAAACTAAATAATCCGGCCGAAGCTTGCGTATGTCTATTTTTTTTCAATTTATCAGCTTGAATTTATTTCATTGAATTTATATGACTTTGCGCAGCTATTCCAGGGATAAACGGCTTTCAATCGAATTTCTTTTCCAAATTCAAGTGAAACGTTTTAATATTGAATTAATTTTTTAATTAATTTACTGTAACAAAAATTCATAACGAAATTTTCAAATGTTTCCCCAGACGTTTTTAGAAGAAAACAAATTTCTCTTCTCATAAAGAAATAAAATAAAAACATATAAAAACATTGATAGCAAATAATAATAATAAAATTTCTAACAAAATTGAAAAAGAAAAGAAAGTTTAAGCGAGTAGCTAAAGCATAATTTTAATCATGTAAGAAAGACATCCTTGAGAAAGAAACCCTTCAGTCACTTTGTACAAAAGAAAAAGAGAACATAAAATAAACAAGAAAGTTTTCGTAACCTAGAATCATTTTAAAATGAAATGAAGGCGATATTAAATTGTACACGCTGTAATGCTGCCAAGAGACCACAAAAGAGCTGAGCTGCTACCGAAAACAAACAAAATTAAATTATGAAAGTGAACACTGTAAAAACTAATAGAATATTTTAGTTAGTATTTTGTTACTTGTTTGGTGACGAAAGTTTTATTCAAAAAAAATAAAAAAAAAATTATGTACTCGGCAGAAGCTTCTTTTACAGCAGCCTATAATATGAATGAAAAAACAAATATTTATAATCACAATTTTAGCTGAAATTATGAGTTTATAGCAGCTCTTGATAGGTGTTATAAAATTATAACAGTTTTATTTAAGCCCATAAGCAAAAAATTACATTCAAATAATTTTTTAGCCACAAACAGCATCGTTAAACAAAAATGTTTCAGTATAACAGTTTTTTCAAAAACTGTTATACTTTAAATAATATACAATTAAGCAATTTTAAGAAGAATTCCACGTAAACTTTTCTTATTTTTGTTTTTTAATAGCAGTATAACAGTTGTGTAGAAAATAAAATAATTTAAAAGGTTTAGCGGTATTCTAGTAGCAATTTAATAATTTTTTGAAGCATTTTTATATTATATTTTATATTATTTAACAGAAATTTTCTTATTTTTGCTTTATAACAGTTTTGTAGAAATTGTTATACTTTAAAAAATTAATTAACAAAAAAAGGTTCAGCGGAGTTCTAATTAAAGTTTTTAATTTTTCGACAACACTACAACAGCTTAAAAATTATTATACTCTAAAAAAATTAATTAAGTAAAGAGCTTTAGAGTAATTCTAGCAATAATTTTTATTCAGCATAATCGAAATATTTTTACTTTTTATAAGTCGTATAACAGTTCTGTAGAATTCTTCTAATTTAAAAAGTATGTAATTTAATTGAAAAGTTTAGCAGAATTCAAATTAAATTTTTTTTAATTTTTAAACAGCAGTATAACAGTTAAGAAATTGTTATAATCTAAAAAAAATTAATTAATTAAAAAGTTTTAAAAGAACTCATTCATTTTGATTTTTTTTTAGCAGAGTATAACAGTTTTCTTAATTTAGTATAAGAGTTTATTGTATGACTTTTAATTAAATTAAAAAATTAAAATTATGTTTTACTTTCAATTGTGTCACGCTCCCTTCTCTAAAAACAATAAACTAAATCTGTTTGTGAACTTTATGGAATTGAATTTATTTATTTAAGTTTTTATATTTAAGTTTGTGTCTAATCTTTGGTTTTTATTATGAACAAACTGTGACAGTATTTTGTAATTAACAATGTCACATCATGAGGCTGTGTCCCAGTAATTGTATTTACTTTTTGTTGAAATTAATAAAATGCCTCTTAAGCAAATTGATGAATGCCAGAAGCCAAATAAAATGACAGCCAAGAAATTCCGATTAACTAGCTACCTGTTTCACCCATTTCTGTTCGCTAAAGGTTCAGGGTCTTAGGTTGTAGCAAAGAAATGAAATGAAAGTGAACGCAGGAAGGTGGAAGGGATTTTATTGTTTTTATTAGGACAATCAAGAAGGATAAAATCTTCTTTTAAAGTTTCGTACAAGTGAAAATAAAATAAAATTTAAAGAATTTACTTTAGTTACATTTCGATTTGATTGTGTGTATGTTGCTGCTGCTTATTTTGATATTACTCGTACAAATTGTGACACTGTTGTTGTGTTACTTTTGTTACTTTTTTACTGCAACTTTTATTTTTATTTACTTGAAATATCAGATGTCATCACGAATGTGCACAATCGACCATCAAACGAGTATCTGTGTAAGTACATACTGCTCTTTATCACCCACTTGCTCTTATTCACCGTCTAACTGTCAAATCGTCAGTTAGTTTAACAGTCAACAACCCTTTTTTCCATTAAGACATTTTATTTCCTGCGCTTCCTTTTCCCCTTCAAATGACGTTTCAATGTGTTGCTTATATATTTTCTTTTCTTTTCATTTTTTATTCTCTTTCTTTTTTTTTAATGTGACAGCATCACAGCATCACATAAGTATGTGACATCTTATCGTCATGTCATAAGAAAATGAAAATAATTTCTTTTTTTATTTTCTTGAAGTGAATTACAAAGAAAGAAGGGAAAATTACAAGAAGAAGATTGGGCGTTGAGCAGAAGAAAGATGTACGTGTGTATTGGAAATATTTTTATATTTATGATCAGGATAAATGTGGATTGCATTTTACTTCTTATTCACCTTAATTAACAGTAACTGCACATAACAGTAATTTATTTATTGTGATTGTAAAAATTAAATAAATAATTTTTCATTTTCATTTGTTAATTTGCTTTACTGCTTTCTGCTCTTTTTTGCTCTCTTCTTTCTATTAAAAATAAAATTAAAAGTCACCATTCACACACAGCAACTTTCTGTGCTAAATGATTGATTTTTAAGGCAGAAAAAAAGGTTTTTCCTGTTTAAAAAATAAGATTAATTACAGATAAAGGTCAAGGTCACCTTTACCAACAGACAAAAGTGGCAACGGAGCACATATGTCTGCACTGCAGGTAACTATGCTACTTGGGCTTACGCTGACGAATCTAAGATGGTATGGGCTGTGGGTTGCGGTGTTTACTGCAGAGACTTACACATACGATTCGCATTCCGCCTGCAGGATACGTCTCGTATTTTTAAGGCAGAGATACTGGACATCAAAAAGGCATGTGAGTCTCTGTGAGATCAGGGGAACTATAAGAATATTAGCAGATAGTCAAACACTTGGGTTGAATATTACATTTACTGCATGTTGCCAAATCAGGCTGACGTATCCTTGGTATTGATTACTGCCTACAGTGGCTTCACTGACAATGCCCAGGCGGAGTAATTCACTCAGGCCGCTGTACCACTTACTACCATCGGAAACGGCATTCTTAAATACTAGCAAAGTAAAACAGATGACGGGGTCTAAAGATGTGCAAGGTTACTCATCATATATGGCCCTGCTAACGTTCTCTTCAGCTATTGAGCAGGAAAAGAAAAGATATTCACAGACTGGTCACTGAGCGTTAAATCTGAGACTGCTCTTCAACGCAAACGGTAGCTTCTCATACTTTTCGAAATTTTTCAAGTTTAGATTTGATGCTCTTCTTAACAAAGAATGTACATGTATTGGAATACAATTTCTTATTACAAATTCCACACAATGAAATTTATTTTTTTATGTGTTCAAATCAGGGCAAATAGAAATCAAGAGTTTATTGGAATTTTAGAAATATTTTCTAGCAATAGCAAGTGTGCAAGCATATGAACCGATAAGCAGCAAGAAAGACAACATGTGAAGTAAAATATTTGCGATTAAATTAAACAGATAAAAAGGAAATAAAAAAAAAAACACATAAGACGTTGTGAGACATATTTTGCCAATATATTGTTTCAGCTCATACCCCCCCAACCCCGCAATAATTTATACATTTTGTGAGGGTTCCTAAATCTATGCAACGTGATGCTTAATTTGTTTTTATAATATTTCAATCAAATTTTTTTATGAAAATAAATTACATGGAGATGAAAAAAGTTAAAAGCTTTATCATCTTTATTTAATATCTTTTTAAAAAAGTGAAGAAAAAAATTAAAATTTCCCCTTCCCTACTTCTTAAACAGGATGTCTCTTTCAACACAAACCAAAAATATTCTGGGAGTGTTGGAATAGTATTGCTCTTTCTGTTTAGCACCCCTACTATAGTATTCTTATTGATGGAGTTACTAGAGTCAGCCAATGGCATGAGTCTTATAAATAATCCATGATTTATGTCTATACAAAATTTTTGTTCAATTATAAAGGAATTTTGTTACTTTTTGCTTTAGTTATTGTTGTTGTTGCTATTTGCGCTAAGGCAATAAATATCAATAAAACTAAAGTTTTTGGCATGTATTGAAATTTTCCCTAGAAATTTTCTTATTTTCCAACACAGAAGACAGACTCACCAACAAAAACAAACTTAAAGTAAAAACCATAATAACGATTTGTTTTTCTTTTTTTTTTTTTGTATCGAATGGCATACTTCATCTAGATATTTAAAAAATTAGTAACTAGTTGAAAAATAAAAGTTTTATAAATAAAAAAAAGTATAGCATACATTAAGGCAATATTTCGTATACAGTTTTAAGCATATACTTTCGGGAGTTGCTGCAAAGCAAAAACTATAAAATTTTAATTGATGGCTTGTTTTCTTGCGGGCATTTCCTTTAAAAACAAAAACAAATTTGCAAATTTTTAAATTTTACTTTTTTTCTATTTACATAAATTGTAAGCAAGAAACTATAGTTCGTTAAGCTTTAAATTTTTTTTTTTAATTTTGCCTGATAAACAAATAATTCTGCTTGAAAATAAAATATTCACTTTCAAAGTAAAATAAAATCATAACGCATTTTTTTTTGGGGTAAAAAGATTTTGCCCTTGGGTTAAAAGAACTTATAACGCATTACACACTCTTGTAAAGAAATTTTTTGTTTAAAAAAAAGAAAAAAAAGTATCGTTAAGAGAAAAGTTTCCCTACAATTACTTGGCATTTTGTAAAACAAACACAAATAAATGAATAATTTTAATAGAGAATACAAAACAACAGAAAACTTCTATTCTGCTTCTCTTTCTTTTTTAAACTTTTTAATTTTTTTCTCTCTCTTTTTCATATTCATTCACTCGTCATATTTCTGGCAACATGTGCTATTGCTCCTTTTTGTTTTTTGTTTGCAAAATAATTTCAAACTAAATGCTTACATTTTCATTGTTTTCATATGTTTTGCTTCAAGAAAATATAACAAAAAAAAACTTTATAAGCAAAAAATAAATAAAAAGAAAATTTCAGCAAAAAGAAATATATGAAACAAATCAATTGCCGCATCAAAGGCTTTTATAGAAAAGTAGACAAAAAGCAAAAGAGATATTTCCTACCCCATAAACTTTATCCATTTTAATTTAAATATATATTTTGGTATTTGTTTTGACAAGAAAAAAGTTTAAGCTTAAAGGATAAATAAATAAACTGAACTGAATCACTAGAAGTTTTTGACTAACTGATTAAGGATAGCAAAATATTATAATTTTTTTATATAAAATAATATTTTTAAGCACTTTCTTTAGTGAAAACTTTATTTCATCTTAATATATTTTTTTATTTTTTGCTTTTTTACAAAGAATTTGGCTGCCTTTCTAAAAGTCTGTTGCTTTGCACTGCAACAATACCATAAATTCCTAAAAGGAACTGTGTAAACGTTCTATTTTAGCAACAAAATTGCAAATAAACGCAGCTATAGCATCACTTGATAAAATGGAGTTGATTTCCAGTGCTACAAAGTCTTACTGCTTTGACATTGCATGCAGATGTTTAGGAAGGCTGCCTTTATTTCTTTTTTAATCAGATACTAGAAAGGGATGGTAGCAAAAGATCCATCATTTTCTTTTGTGGATTACCTATGAGTTCACTCACTTTCTTTCTCTATCTGTCTTCTCTATCTTCTTTCCTTTCCCTTCACTCTGCTATTACCATCCTTCCTCTTCTTTATTTTCCTCTATACAGGTATCACAAAAGGACCACGTCAGAGGACCCAAGTGAGCCCAGCTTCTGTTTTTCTTATTCGGGCGGCCTGTCTAACCTAACCTAACCTACACTCCGGTTCACTTATTTAAAGGCACTAAAAATTCCATATTCAGCAGCCTGTATCTTTTGCAATTTTTTAATCGATTGCAGAATTTTAAAATGGAAATGGAAGCTAGACACCTTGAGATATAAAAAAATCATGACAATAGTGGTTTCTTTACTAAAGAACATTTTTTAAGCAATTTATCAAAAAAAGTCCAAAAATGTGCAATTTTTTTGGTTCACTTGAATAAAGGCACTTTATTATTTTTTTATTATAAATAAGAGATGATTTTTTGTAGAGAGAATTTGTTTATTGCAATTTATTACATCTTAATCATTTTACGAGTCAAATGGATAAAATAATTTTAAATCTATCGGAAAAAACTAAAATCGATGTTTACCGTTCTGAAGGATATTCTAACCGCGCAATAGCTAAAAAAAATTGGACGAAGCCCAACAGTTGTCGACAATTACATCAAATACCCCGAAGGGTATAGAGAAAATTTTAAAGGAAGGGTTTCATTGTCTTTACCTACGTATGAGAAAAGGAAATCATCAGAATTGCTTCTAATTCTGCCTTATGCTTATTAAAAATAAGAGCTAAAGCTGGAGTTCAAGGGAGCAAGTAATCAGTACGCAGAGTAATAAGAGCTGTGAGTATATTAAATACCTGAAATTACAAAAAAGCCGCCACTTAATGCTCTCGTAAGGAAAACAGGCTTCAATTCGCAAGAGATGTGCAGCAAAGAGGTCATGTAAATGACTGGAGAACCATTGTATTTACAGATGAGAAGAAGTTTAATTTGGATGGGCCTGAGGGCGCAAAGAAAAGCGATTTTTGTACCGACATCACAGTCGAGAGGGCGGCGTTATGGTGTGGCGTGCTATTACGTACTATGGCACCATCGATCTTGAATTTCAAAGTGCATTAATGACTGACTATAAAACGTTATTGGAATCGGCTTTTCCGAAGCTTAGTGAACTATTTGGTCCCATATCTTGGATATTGCAGCAGGATAATGCCCCTATACACAGCGCTAGAGTAGTAAAGGAGTTCATTGCAAGCCAAAGTGTTAATATTCTTGACTGGCCACCTTATTCGTCCGATCTAAACATTATCGAAAATATCTGGGGCTGGTCTATGAAGGAGGTAGACAATTTGATGACAAGCAGTCACTAATTCAGGCCATTAAGGATGCTTGTCATCAAATTTCGTTGGATTACATAAATCCTCTTTATCTGTCAATGAAAAACTGTATCTTTAAAGTTATTAAAAATAAAGGGGGTTGTACCCATTACTAATAATTCTTAAATAAATTAAAACAAATTAAAAAAACAAGAAAAACTGTTTTTCATTAAAATTAGTTAAAGTGCCTTTATTCAAGTGAACCAAAAAAAATAGCATATTTTTGGACTTTTTTTGATAAATTGCTTAAAAAAAGTTCTTTAGTAAAGAAACCACTATTGTCATGATATTTTTTATATCTCAAGGTGTCTAGCTTCCATTTCCATTTTAAAATTCTGCAATCGGTAAAAAATTGCAAAAGATTTTTAGTGCCTTTAAATAAGTGATCCGGAGTGTCCCTATAAGTTAAAGAATTTCTTTTTTTACTTTTTTTTTATCGTATTTCAATGTTTTTGTTTTCACAATTTATATAAATTCCTGACTTTATTTCATTTTTATTTATTTATTACAGATTCCAACAAATATCCACTGTATAAAATTTTACTCTAAAATTTGATTGATTTTATATAAATAAAATTAATTTATTATATAAGTTTATTAATTTCATATGAATAAATTAATTTTCTGTTTGTTCGCTATACAAATTTTTGTTTTCCAACGAATTCGTCTGAAATTTTACACATAAATATAATCTCTGTACTTCAAGGAAGGTCGCCATAAGATTTTGGACCAGCGATGAATACTTTTCAACGTTTTTCACTCATTACTGTTTATTTTATTGAATAAAAGCCTGAAATTATTTTTTTAATATTTTATTTACCCCCTTATTTGGCGTCTCTCCTATTAATCTATCAAAGACATGAGCCACTTTGCAAAGTAATGAATGATTGCATTTCTTGCAAAATTTCTCTAAAAACTGGTGCATACGCACTCTATACTCTAGGGATACCGATTCACATAATAAAGGACCAGATCCAGACGGCAAAAATAAATTTCATATTTGTGACGCAGCTCTAGTTTTTGAGATTTTTGAAACTACCGGCACTTAAAGTGACGGTACATATTAAGTCTAACATTAAAGCGACACAAATTTTATTTAATAAAAAATGTTTAGTGATTCCAATAAAGCTTGTGTTATTTGTGGAGACTATCAGCCATATTCATAACACAAAAATAGCATCTGCTTAGCTCTTTGTTAGAATGCGTATTGCCGTAGGTTGTAGTTGGAATTAGAGCAATATACAAGCATACTTATAAGGGCTTACAAGCACTTTTTATTATAAAATATTACACAAGTTTGTAGTGATGTATAGTTTTCAAGCATGAGAAGCTTCTTACTCGCAAATGCCCAGCAACTGCTACCGTTTGCGTTGAAGAGCAGTTTCAGTTTATCGTCGTGTGTATCCTCTTTATTCCTGCTCCGCAGATGTATCATAGCGAGGCTATATATGACGAGCAACCTTGCCCATCTTTAGATCCCGCAATCTGATATCCGCTTTACTTTGCTTCTGATGCTACTAAATGATACAGCGACGACTATCAGTGACATAAAAGCCTCCATGTTAGAGCCGTTCTAGCCCAATTTGTATTTGTGTCATTTATTTAACCGCATAAAAATCGTGCCCCACATTTAAAAAAATCATGTTCACAGCACGATTAAAAACGGGTTGTTTGACATGATTGAATTTAAAAGAAAAAAATGCAAACAATTAAAAAACACAAATATGCAAAAAGGCATTAAATCAACAATCACACATATTGAATAAGCTATTGCTTAACAAAATAGGGGAGGATTTTTTTATAAGTGTGTGTATTTGCACGGAAATGTGTCTTTGTATTGTTAAATGTTTTAATCAAGGCTTAATGCCTGTGTTTGAATTTTGCTTTTTGGAATCAATCGTGTTGATAAATCGTGATTTAATAAAATGTTGTGTACGATTTTTACTCAAATTGTTCTTTTGTGTGGTTTGATTGATTTACACATTAACATTAACATTTTTAATCATGTACAATCAACTGAAAAAGCAATGTCTGCAGTTCTCTCTTTGTCAATATCAACTCTAAATTTCAATGATGCCAAGTTGCATTTTTGAATTTATGTGTCTATATAGATATATTTCAGGAATTCTTTTTTATTTTACTTACTTATGCAGTTTTGAGGTAAAAAACTTTTTTATTTATTGCATTTCAGCAATACTTTTTAATTATTTTTTAGCTTGGTAGCACTCGCTAGAAGATTGCTGAAAGGCCTCTAGCAGCTGGTTGGCAAGAGTTTAGAATAAGCTCTTTGCAAAATATCGTGTCTTTAAAATCTGCGTACTTTAACTGTTTCAGCTTGTTGTGGAACCATTCACTCTTTAACATTCACTCATTAGTTGTGTGTAAATGCAGTGACATACTTTAATACACAAAAAAAAACATAAAGTTGCATAAATATTATATAAATTGTTATTAAACTATATGAAAACAAATTGCATTTAAACAATAAAATAAAATTTAAAAATAAATTTTTTTTTATATTTGCGTATGTAAGTATGTATGCAAATTACTCACTTTACAGATTCACAGTGATGTAAATGAGATTGTTGTGTAACTGCTTGTTGTATTAAAATAAATAAAATACATGCCCGTGCATGCTTTTGTTGTATGCATACAAATAAAATGAGATAATAATTTCATCTACAGGCAAACATATACTCATTTAGTTATGTAAATTTTAGTACAAAAAGAAATCCTAAAGATTTACTCGTACATGCAGCAGAGTATGTATTGTTGGGTTGGTAACAAAAGTTTAAAATTCAAATGCTTTACCAAATTAAAAAAAAAAAAAAAAGTTAACTAAAAATTATTTTTAATTCGATTTTCTTATTTGCATTTTATTTAAATAAATTTATTTGAGCTTGAGATCATTTTTATTAAATGTTCTAATGCTTAAGCTCAAATTAACTTAAATAAATTTTTTTTGAAAGTTGGTTTTATCTTTTTTTTCTAGTTTTTATAAGCTTGAGGTCGGATTATAATTCTTAGTTTTTATATCGGTATTTGTTCAGCTTTTCGGAATGTTGGAATTTTTTCATAATTTTTTTAGTGGCTTTTTATCATTTTTAATTACGGTCAATTATTTTGTAACACCATCCTCGCTCACAAACAGAGCAAGGAACTTCATGCAAATTTTTTTGTTTTCGTTACTCTGAGACCCACATCACAATATTTCCAGTAAAAAGGCATCGATATGTTACTGCATATTTTTGCATATTTTGCCTCAAATGCATGTTTAAGGCATATTTTGTTATAAATACATATTTTTCGTCATATTTTGTAAAACTTTGTTGTCATATTTTGTTAGAAATGCACATTTTGTAATATTTATAAAAATATTTTGCTTTTTTCCTAATTTTTCGGTTAAAAATATTTTTCTGTTGAAGGCAAATTCATTATAAGGTGTAGTAAGTGAATCAGCTGGTTATAGTTGTTTGAGCCCTGAAGCTCTCACACAGTCAAAATAGTATGGGATAATTTGTTTACTTTGACATTTTCAAGGAGCAAAAGCAACAACATTTTGGTGTTTGGTATAGAATCGCCTTGTTTCTTTCAATATTTTCTTATTTGGCTAATTTAAAGGCTTAATTAGTATTTATACACCAAACTGCAGGGGTTTAAATCGTTGAGCACCTCGGTTAAATCATCATTAAAATAAGAAAATTAGAAGGTCTAATCGGCGAAAAAAATAAAAGCCAAATTTGATTCAATTTTAAAAAAGAATGTGGGACTTAAAAAACTTTAAAAAATTTATAGTATTTTTAATTTAGCTTCCAGTAAAGAAAATATTATAGAAAATAAATATTCCACAAGGACTTTGAACACTTTTAAAACAGTTTGAGTACAAATAGAATGAGTTTTACATTTGATAACTTAAAAAAAAAAACTTTATTTATATATAAAAATAAATCTTTATCAACTAAATATTTCTTTTTATATTGTTTGCACTTTTTAAGAAAAAATTTAATGTATTTATGTTTTTTTAAATGCTTAACTAAATAAATTTTGAATGTATTTATATCTTTCTTACTTTTTTTTTGCATATTTTGCGATTTTAAGTGCATGAACTTCCTTGCCCTGCTCATAAATAATGTACAGTAAAATGTCCTTAAAACAGAACTCTGCTTTAAATATTACAATTTTCAATATTCTCTTCAAATAATAAAAAAAAACCTAAAGAAAACTGTTTATTTGCAGACCAAATTGTCAACTGTTAACTGACTTTACTGTTACCAACAATACAAGCAAGCCTTTCAATATTTACATACAAATATTTATGTAGAGATGTATGTTTGCACATTAAATTCATTTATGTAGTGGAAATGTATAATATGAATTTCTTATTTATATTATTTTATGTAAAAATATTATTATGAAAATATTTTCTTTTTTTTCTGTATTTACAAATTTTCATTTGCAAATTTTCGATTGAATTCATTTTTATGCCCACTTGTTAAATATTGTGGCATACTTTAGGTTCGGCTTATATAAAAACAATTTATTGCCTACTTTAGGGATTGGAGGGCTAAAATAAAGAGAGCAAAAGCAGGAGAAAGATAAAATTTATTATTTTGAGGCATTATTTTAATATCATTTAACATGAAATTAAAACAAAATTTAGAAGGAAGGGAAGAAGAGGAAGAAGAAGATATTAATGGATATTTTTTCCTTAAGCAAATTTAATTACATAAAAATTACTTCCTTAATTATTTAACCTTTTTAAATTTAATATTAAAATAAATATTTATATCAAGTTTAAGGTCTTTTTTTTTAAATGAATTCCAACATTTCAGAAATCTTTTGGATGTCTTGTGGGAAAAAAAGTATATCCCAATATTGGAAAATTAAAAGATTTTAATTAAGAAAAAATAAAGATAAAAAAATTAAAAGACTTTGAAATATGATACATAAAAAATTTTTATTTAAAAACTCCAAAAAGACTTATATCATATGCAGGTATCAACATTAAGAAAAAAAATTTATTATTTTATATGTAAAAAATTTATTTGGAATTTAACAGTTTACCAAAATATCAGTCTTTATTGGTGGTTTAAAAGTTTATCTCATTAGCTATTTATTCAGTACAAGTACCGCAGGGAATAGGGGTTTATGGAAATTTAAAAAATTTTTTTCAAAATAGTCCACAGAAACTTCTGAGTATGTGGGAGGTAGATTACAAATCTAGACAACCTCTCCTTTCGTAGTCTTCTTGAGAATTCAGCGTATTTATATATATTTCTATCTATGCACTTATAAATATTTCTACTAGGCATATTTACAAATACGTCATAAATACTAAAAACATATTTAGAAATATTTAATGACGTAAGACGTATTTGATAAATATGCCATAAATATTGAAATGATATTTATAAATACTAAAAACCATAAAGGGTTTCGTTAAAACATAGTTAACTCTTAAAACTCTTTCGTGAATATATTATAGCTGTAAGAAATTGGAGTTGATAAAGTAAAGTAGAGTTCACACAATATCCGGTCGCATAAGCAATATTTTAAAGATAAAGCTTTTTTTAAACTATTATGCATACGTTCATAGTTATTTCTTGCTTTTTCAGAAAATATTAAAAAATTAATTACAATTCATTTCCTGTTACGAATTTCTGGGGTTTGGCCACTGACTTCTGAACAACATTTTCATCTATTTGCGCTGCATAGTTGTTGCAATTTTTTAAAGATATTTTTACCATCACGTCACGTCTTTAATTTGGCTTTGACAATAGTTCTGTATTGTTCAATTGGAGGGTTCATATATGTCGACCTGATTTCTTTGCCACCACTCCATCCCAATTTTTTAATAATGACAAAACACCCAAAATTTTACTTGAGAGTAGTAAAGGGTGTTTTTTATAGACGTATAGAACTTTAAGTTGGCATTACTGTTCAAGATGGCGACCGACTCACGCCTGAACAACGCTTGCAAATAGTGCAATTTTATTTCGAAAATAATGGTTCTGTGCAGAATACATATCGCGCACTACGTCCATTTTATCGTCGACAAAATCGTCCATCAGAGCAGTCAATTCGATTAACAATGGAACGTTTTCGCACCACGTTTACTCTTATTGATAACTCGCATCCCCAGAGACGCCGTACGGTGCGTACAGAAAAAGCTATTGCTGCTGTAGAGCGTAGCATTGAGGAAGACCCGAATGAGTCTATCCGCCATCGAGCACAGGAATTGGATCTGTGTCCATCCACTTTATGGAAGATTTTGCGGAAGGATCTTGGTTTGCGTGCTTACAAAATCCAATTCGTGCAAGAATTGAAGCCAAACGATCATCAAGTAAGGCGTAGATTCGTCGAATGGGCCCAAAACGAGATTGCCGTTGTTTCCGATTTTCATAAGCGAATTTTGTTTAGCGATAAAGCGCACTTCTGGTTTAATGGCTACGTCAACAAACAAAACAGCCGCATTTGGAGTGAAGCTAATCCTCAAGTGTATGTCGAAACACCGTTACATCCAGAAAAACTGACTGTTTGGTGCGCTTTATGGGCTGGTGGAATCATTGGTCCGTACTTCTTCAAAAACGATGATGGCCAAAACGTTACAGTCAATGGTGATCGGTATAGAGCCATGATTACTAACATTTTCAGTCCTGAACTGAACAACCATGATGTCCAGGAGCTGTGGTTTTAACAAGACGGCGCAACATGTCACACAGCTCGTGTCACAATCGATATATTGAAAGACACGTTTGGTGACCGCCTAATTTCACGTTTTGGACCTGTGAATTGGCCTCCAAGATCTTGTGATTTAACACCGCTAGACTACTTTCTGTGGGGCTGTGTAAAGTCATTGGTCTATGCGGATAAGCCACAAACGTTTGACCATTTGGAAGACAATATTCGCCATCGAAAAGTGGACGTCCAGATTGGACTACATCCGAGCCAGCCGTGGCGGTCATATACCAGAAATCATATTTAAAATGTAATGCCACAAGATTATCTTTCGGATAAGTTCTATACGTCTATAAAAAACACCCTTTAGTAGCGTTAATTTGAGGCAGCAATGTTTTCTGCAGGCATTCTTTAATATAAATTTCGGATGTCATTGTTGAAGAGATAAATCAAGTGCTTTTTAGACCTGAACTGCAAATTGCCTGCCAAATCATGATCTTTTTACCAAATTTATTTATTTTCGTATGTTTTTATTTGAAATCGGTATCTCCACACTTAGGTGCAACATAAAATTTTTGATTTGGCAGCTGTTTTAAGTCCATTTTTGCATAGGTTTCATCGCCCATAATAAGGCAGTTGTTGAATTTTGTTAACACTTTCTCGTAAAGAATGCGCGCTCGTTTTATTGAAATGACAGTCTGCTTTGCACTACGATTTGAACATTTTATTACACGATAGCTTCTGTAGCCAGCATCCAGACGAATTCTGCTTGCGTTACTTACGCTGATGTTGTGTTTTTGTGCACGATCATTGTCGCAGACAATCGGATTTTGTAAGCTCTGTTCTTTTAACAACTTTTTTTTGCTTAAGGTTTGGTTATATCTTTTCAAAACTTTTATTACATTTTTTATTTTGGAATCTGCAGTTTTTTTTTTGCAGTCATTGCAGCTGATTTCCCAGTTATTTGTGCACAATATTTTTTCTATTTTGATTTTCCATGGCTAATGAAGCTCATAAATAAGCTAGTACTGACTTAATTTTTTTTACAAAATAACGGTGAATAGTTTTAGCAAAAAATAATATATTTTTTTTTTTTAAATCGAATATTGCCACTAGATTTTCTAAACAGCTTTTAAAAAGCGACCGAATTTTGCTGGAAGACTTTCAGATCATTTTAAATTTTGTACGATATTTTAATATTTAAATAGCAATAGATGCAAGAAATGTTAGCAACACTTCTTTGTTCACACCTTTTTTTTTTTTAATGAAAATTTTATAATAAAACTAGCTGACCCATTGTTTTGCCTTCAAATTTTATTTATATTGAAAAATAATTTAAAAGAAAATAATAAAACTAATAATTGAAACTAAAATTGGTTTAGCCCTTTTCCGTTTTGAGATAAATTTAAAAAGTGGGCATAGTAATGGGCGTGAAAAATTATTCTTTTCATGAAAAATGAATTGGGTTATACGAAACTTGTAACACAAAAATTAGCAAATTGGATCAGCTGTTTTCCAATTTGAGAAAAATTTTTAAATTAGGTGTAGTAATGGACGTGGCAAGTTGGGCTTTGATGAAAATATTAAATTTTTGTACTTTCGATCTTCTTACTCTAAGAAATCGTACTCATAGAGTAAAGGACTGTGCAAGACCGGGTAAAAACAGGTAGTAGATAAAAAAGCTAGATACCGACTGCAGCGTCACCTGTCGGCCGGATATGTGATGCTAAACATTCCAATTAAATCGATCCAACCGCTTAGAAGGAGTACAATGTTAAACACCCGTACAGTTGAATTTTATATATTAAGATAACTTGGACTTACTTTTTGTTTTATTTTCTTTTTTTGATTTCCGACCTTTGTCAGGTTTTGTTGTTTTTTCTCCAAAAATATTTTTTTTTTCTAATTTTACTAAAGTTGGCTAAATTGTTAAATTTATTTTAATTTATACCAATTGTATGCAGCAGACATGACAGCTTTAGTTGTTACTAAAAGTATTCTACAGAAAAACAAAACAAAATGAAAAACTCCCTAAAGTATACTAAAATTTACATATTTTACATAATTGTCTAACTTTTTTTTTTGAAGCAATAAAATGTATTCCTTACAAGTTTTTTGTTAGCGCATTTTTAAATATTCATAATGCTCTAGTTAATTTTATATGTTTTTAAGAAAGGAAAAAATTGAATAAATAGAATGACAGCATTTTCTTTCAAAAGAATTTTAGATGATAATTTTTTCTAATTTTAGATTTTTATATTATAAATTCGCTTTCAAATAAATTCAGTTTTAGTTTTCAGTTTCGTTATGTTTCCTCATTTAAATGTTTCGTTCAACTTGAAATTATTAAATGATGTGTTCATCTTTTTTTTTTGTCTTTGTTTAAAAATATATTTTTATGGACACTTTACTTTGGCATTTGCTAGCGTAGGTGCTTAATTATTTAAATACACCTTTTATTACTCAAAATTCACTGATTCATAAACTGAAAATATTTCATTTTAAAAAGTGCTGAAATACTTTTTGCTTTTGACTTTGAAATGAAATATTAACAAACAATCCTAAAGATAATCCAGTGTAATTATTAAAATATTAAAAAAAAATTAAAATTAATTTAAACTTTGGATGATTGTTGATTTTAATTTTATTTATTTATTTTAAGGCAGAAATTTTCCATAAAAAAATTTTTTTTTTGCAATTATCTTATAAAAATTGATCGAATAAAACAAAAAATATTATACGAAAGTACCACGTGTGCAAATTCGTTCCACAAGTCATGTTGCAACAAAGAAATACATTTTCTTTCACAAAAAAAAAAATTAACCCTTAAACATATTTTAAGTTTTGACTTATTTAATTTTTATTATTGGTATGTTCAGAAACTTGTAGTAAAATTTCAAGAGAAATATTTTTGTAGAACATTTTATTCCTCTAACTTTTCAACTTAGGGTCCTTTATGTGCCTTTTTTTATTTTGGATTCAAAAAAGTCTTGTTGATTGAAGAGTTAGAGGGTTAAAATGTTCCATAAAAATATTCTTCGTAGTTTGCTGAACATTTCATAAACCTAAAATGCAAGATTCACATGGTTCTTCGTCCAAAAGCCTTACAATCACAACTAGATTGGTACGACAAGCTTTTTTGAAAAACTCGCATGTTCATACAAAATGTATGCAGCTTACTGAAATATGGCGCGGGCAACGCTGAGGTATGACGCTTTAATATAAATAGAGGGCGCTAAAAAACTCTCCCCTTGCCTCTCTCATTTAGGTTGGACTGTTAATTAAATTCAATTCATTGCTTTGTTCTGGTTAATCATAAAATTTTATTTCACACTTTAATTTGTTATTAAAAATTATAAAATTTTTGATTATAAAAATTGTAGCATTAAATTTATGATTTTTGTACGAATTTTTTCGTTTTAGATTTTGCTATTTTTTTCCAAAAAAAAAAAAAATAAAAAAAATTAGACAAACCTTTAAACAAATTCAAACCGATTTATTTGAAATTATCACAAAAAAAATCAATACATGCAAAATATTTTTAGTTGTCTTATTTTTATCAAATTTTTTTTCTCTTTCAATGTCAACATGTTACATTTTTTTAAGTAAGACAGGTGAATTCGTATTCACATTTTAATCGTATGTATGCCTCTGGCATAACCAAATAACACACGTTTTTTCTTGAACATGAACATTTACAATGAAATGTAAAGCCAAAAGATATCCAACAAAATATTTAAAACTAACAACAACAAAAAAAAGAAAACGATGTATGAAATAAAAGACTTAAGAAAAAATTTTTTCTGAAATCAAATTCACAGCAAAATTAATTGTTAAACGAAATGAAAGCAGCCTGGCGCAGTCGATATAAGATTAAACTGCTACTTAATGCTTCCCGTCATATTGAATAGTTTTTATTGCATACCTTTAAGGTTTAAAAATAAAATTAAAAAGTATTGCATACTAACAGGCCATATAATAAAGATGGATTTTTTCAAAAGACACACACACATAAACTTGCTGGTTGTTATTACAATTGAAATAAAATAAAGAATATAAAAGCATGGACACACACAAACGCAGAGATCTTCTATTTTGCTACTTAAAAACTTGTAAAGCAACTCTTTAGGTTTTTTTTTTGTTGTTAAATCAACAACAAAAGCTTTTGTTGTTTTTGTTTATTTAGTTTTTGCTTTTCAAAGAGTAACGAAGAAAAATAATGAGAAAATTTATGCAAATGCGATTATATGGCGGCAGCGGTAGCCAACACGCTCACGCACACACAAACACAATCATTACAATGAATTTTCAAAGGTAAAAATTTTATTAAAACAGCACCACAAAGGCAGTTATAAAGAAAGAATGAAAGAAAAAGCATTAAATTTTAATAGAAAAATTATATTTTTTTAAAGCCAGTTAATTAATTTGCAAGGATTATCTGAAAAGGCTTGACCTTCTTGCCTTTTTTTTTTAAGTGAAGAATAGACACCAAAAAATAGAAGACAGAAGGAAAAGGGCTTATATGTAAAAACTACTTTCCCAAATCTCTTTTTTTTATTTTTCAATTAATTTTTTATGCTATAAAATCTGCATCTTTTTACTTTCAAAGCGTAATTTGTAGCAGATTATTGTTCTTTTTCTTAAAGAAAAAATTAACTTATTATCTATTTAAGATGTTTGAATTGTTTTAAGGCGACCTTGTTTTTGTTTTTTTATTCTTTTGGGTTTTGTGTGAAATTCCCCAAAAATTATGGTCATGATTTTAAAAGGAAACAAGAAAATGCTGCTTGGTTGGTTCATACTTGACTTAAAAAGGAATTTAAAACAAAAACTATTTATTTAATCCAAAAAAAACAACAAAAAAAATCGCTTACACCAACCAGCACATAGAGAAATTGCAAAAGAAGAAGCAGACAATGCTTTCTGTTTGAATTTCCTGTAATACTTTTGACATTTTGTTGTTTCAAACTTTTCTCTATTTTATTTCTCTCATCTTCTGCTAACTTTTATTCCTTTCGCCAACCCGCACCTTGTTTTTTAGTTTTCTTTTAAACTTTGTTAAGGTTTATTTTTTTTTTATTTTTTAAATAACACACGCAAAGAAATTCTTTTAAAGATAAAAAGGAAAACGTTTCATTTTATTTTATTTGTTAAGAAGTGTCAGTGAGGTCTCTGTAATTGTGTTGGTTAAAAACCAAAGGAAACGAAAAGAATATGAAAATGAAAAAAGTTTGTTTACTTAAAAAATTTAATTTTTTTTTTCGTATTTTCTTTTTGTCCTGGCTTTTAGTCTTTCACTCGATTGGCAAGACAGAAACAATGGTAAACATGAAACTGGGTTAAGCTTTTTTCCATTAAAGTTTCTTATTTGAAGAAAACAATTGATTAAACGATTTGTCTTGTCTTTCATGCAAAACTTGCACAGAAAAAAAATAACAAAAATGTAAAATTTACAGCTTATATATGGGTCATTCCACAGTATGAACAATTGTTTAATTTTTATTCCTTGAAATTAAATAAATCTGATAATAAATCAAGGTTGGACATAATTTACCTGCAATTTTAAAATAAAATTTAATAAAAATAACAGGCATGATATGATGGGACTAGTGTGGAAATACCCATATTTATGGCTGCAATTTTTAAATTTTTTTTTCTTTTTTATAATTGTTAGGCAGTGAAAAAAATTTAGTTTAGTTGCTGCCTAAATGTAGGCAACACAAATTTTAGTGCAAAAAGAAGTTTTCTCTGATATTGAAAGTTTTCCTTTTGTAGGTCAATTTTATGGCTATAAATTATCTGGAGTTACAAATTAGCCAGCTACAACTGCATTGAATTTGTTTTTTTTTTTTTATTTAAATTAAAGTTATTTAAAAAAATAAACATAAAAAACAAATACTCACAAAAAAGTTGTACAATTTGCAAATTGCTTACCTGCAAAGAAAAATAAAAATAAAAACCATTAATTGTGAAATTTTGTTAGCAGTCTTAAATAACTAATTAAAAAAATTTAAATATTTACCCCCCTAAGGTAGACTTTAAAGTTAACGTTATCGAATTTTTTCATAAAGTCTACGTAAATTTTTTTTGGATAAGAGATTTAATATTTAATTAAAAGAATTTAAATAAAGTTTTCCCAAATCGACATGGCTCTCCACAAAACTTTTTGAATCAAGAAAAAGCTTACCAAGAAATTATAGCCAAAATCGTTCAGTTCCTTGGTTGATTCGTTTGCGTGTATCACTAAGAGACGTTACTTTATACGCAACAAGTGGAAGTTGTAAGTCATTAGAAACACATTTGAAGAAAAAAAATATTGCTGTGCATTCGGCAAAGTATGGCATCATGGCTTGATTCAAAGCAAAAAAAATTTACATGCCAACTTCCACAGGCTGGGGTTTGTGGAAATTTCAAAAATTGTTTAACAATAGTTCAAAGTAACTTCTGAGTATTTGGGCGGTAGATTACAAATCCAAACGACCTCCGCTTTAAAATGATATATGTCCCATCCCGTAATCTTCTTTAGAAGTTAACGTATTTATGAATATTTGTACTCATGCACTTATATTGCTCCTAAACATATTTACAAAAACATATTTAGAAATATTTAATAGCGTAAGACGTATTTGATAAATATGCCCTAGATACTGAAGAGATATTTACAAATACTAAAAAACGTAACGGGTTACGTTAAAACATATTTAACTCGGCATATTTATCTTCGTCCACTTCAAAATCAAACGGTACTTATTATGGCTGTCGAAAAGTCTTACGGGTGTTTTACACTACAATACAAGTGTTGAGATTTTCTTAGGATTTTTGCCAGCGGTTTTTGTTATTTCTTTGTTCGTATGCAAAATTGCAGCCCTGATCCAAATAAAAGTATAAACGCTTAGAAAATTTTCTAAAAACTTCTGGCCGTATTTTTTTAAGTATTATTTTTCATTTGCTTTCAATTTTTGACAAGGCGTTTTACTCAGTATTACAGTGTAATACTGTCAATTTTCATTACTCGTATGGGCATGTTCAGATTTTAACCCTCTTTCACTTTGTGCTCAAAAAAGTTTTATTAATTGGAGAGTTAGAGGGTTAAAAGGTTCCACAAAAATATTCCTCATTGTGTTTTACTTAAGGTTGGTGAACATTTCATAAACCTAATATAAAGGATTTCCATAAAAAACTAGGAAACTTTAAGCCCCAATTAGGCTTAGGGTCAGGTGAAAACTTTCAAAATGCCGATGGACTTGATGGCTTGTACAGTGTTATTAGCTTAAAGGTATTCAAGTTTAAGTTCAGAACTCTATAAAGTGTTTCAGTAAACTTTTACCCCCTTATCCAAAAAAATTAACGCAGACTTTAAAGTCAACGTTATCAAAATTTTTCATATATTTTACTTTAAAGTAAACGTAAACTTTTTTTGGATAAGACCATTAATATTTTTCATTAGCAACAAAAAATAATAAAAACTTCAACTTAAGCTACTTTAAATTAACCGCATTATTCGTTTTTAGTACCTGCTAATAACCATTTCACTAGATTTAAAAGTTTTTTTTAGGTGTTCAAACAGGAAATGGGCAGCAGCGAGTGAGTGGCATTCGTGCATTCTAATTTGCTGGCAGGTTGGTTGTTAGACTTGTAGTTTATGCGTGCACACACTCACCACACTCCCATACACACACGAATACAAAAGCTTACTGCCATTTCGGTTTTATTGCTTGTAGGTAGATATAAAAATATCACCATAAAATCTACTGAAATTAATGTTGGCATATTAAAACAGATAAATCCTTTTTTCATTTCATTTGTTTAATGGCTGGTATTTGAATTTAAAACAAAATATGTAGAGAAAAAAAACCCAACTGTTTAAACACATATTTTTAATACAAAATTTTGCTTTCTTTCTGTTTTCTGTTGTTTATGTTTAAAAATGTTTTATGAAATGAATTTCTCATTTTATTATACAAACAAACTTAAAGCAACAATAAAGACAGACAAAAATGTATATTTTTGTTGAACAGTAAACAGACACACACTTACACACATACAAACAGTACAACACATTAACCCCAGAGTTTGTTAATTTGTTTTAAAATCAACTTACGAGGTAAACAACAGGAATTATGCCCAAATTTAAAATTATTTTTATGGCAAGAAAAGAGTCAGTTAATCAAAAAAAAGAATTAAAATTGTGATACGAATTAAAAATGGTACGAAATGTAATTTTTAATAAGTTTGTGTGGTAGTATCGCTTTCTGTAATCCGCTTGCGCATGTCAACGTCGTTTTAAAGACACAAATATTTTGCATTAACCAAAAAGCAAACGCACAACATTTAGCTAGGGCTAAATACATCCAATATAGAGTAGCCCTCCCTCTAGTTTAAAAAAATTTTGTTTAAGCAAAATTCATCATTTTGTGTTGAAAAAAAGACTTGCACAGCTACTGAAAATCATTTTAGAATTATCCTCGTTTGTGCGTATGTGTGTGTGTTAAAAGATAAATAAAAGGCTTTTCCCAAAATAATTATTAAATTAAAAACTTTTAATGTGAACAGAAAATCCTTGAAATTTGTTTTTATTATTCTCGCTCGCATTATCTTTAAACCTCAATACACACGCATTTACAGAAAAACCGTTAGTTAGATTTAACACACACACACATAACACTTAGACAGAGTTTTATCGACATACCCCAAGTGTTTACTTTAACATTAAAAATCGAGCTTAAAATTCTCACCAACCAACCAACCAATCACATTTGCTGCCACTCCGCGACAGCGGTCTCTTGCCTGAAATCGTTATGTAAAAGTATTACGTGTGTTTTTAATATTTTTTTTATTGGTGTTGTTGTTGTTGTTGTTGTTGTTACTTTAACATGTAAAACTTCAACAATCACGTATCATTATTTGCATTTTACTGCTGTATTACATTTTTTAATGTTCGGAAAGTAATCGTCTTTGTTTTATACAAAAGAAAAGAAAAAAATGGATAAACAAAGAAAGTATAAAATCGCAAATGAAAAGGAATTACAAAGTTTTTAGTTGTTAAAGATGATTGTTGTCTGTATTTCTATTTTTCTTGTTTTTTCTTTTTTTTTTAATATGATATGGCAAAGGAAAGTAATAGTTAAAGAGTGCTAGTGAGTTTGTGTGTGCGTGTGGGTGTGGGTGGTTCTGTGTATGCTATGATTTTATCTAATTACTTATATTTCTTGTACGTTTTCTTGTAAAATTATATTTTATATATTAATTTAAAAAGTGTTGTATAGTTTTAGGCACATTTTTAAATTATTTTAATTTGCATATCTGACAGTGCTAAATCAATTTTTTTTTTTATTAAATTTATGAAGCAATAACTAAGCAAACAATGAATACACGGCTTAAAAAATAACTTCTTGAGTAAGAAGCTGACTTTTCAAATCATTTTTTGTTTCATGATGAGACAAGATTTGTGCAAACAAATCTCCATGCTATAAGGAGGGTCGCCATATATATTTTTATTAGGTACTGTAGCAATTTAGATTTGAATACTCATTTTATTTCATGGTCCTTCGAGCCATTTTATTAAGTAGTGTAGGATTGTACTTCTTTGGAGGGGTTTTTATTTAATTAAAATATTATTTCTAAAAATTGATACACTCGCTCTCTATATTTTAAAGACCAGGTCGTGCGAAATCAGGCAAAAATAACTATTTCTTCTTTTATATAAAAACTTTGAAACAAAATCTCTGAAGCTTGAGTTTGTTTTATGAAATTTAAGTCTGCTTGTTATGCAACCACGACGAAGAGACCGCAGAACATGTACTTTATAACGGTTAAAATCTAATTTCGCGTTTTTTTTTTGTTACTTACAGCATCATTACCTATAACCGTTTGACATATCAGATCCCAAATCGTCCCAGGAAGTCTTTCAATTCTTAATGAATACTAAACTTAGGGAGAATTTGTAACTTGACAGCAGTGTTTCTACTAAGTCTATTCTGGCCGCAGTGATCAGGTGACTTGTTGCCGCTTATAATTTAATGAAATCAATTCATAATGGAGCCAAATATTTTTTCTAACATCCAGCAGTTCATTTATGTATTTTAAAAGATACCTTAATTTGTAAGCCATTCACAATAGTACACTTGCTTACAAGCCAGCAAAAAATATTTTAAATTAAATAGTTTTGAAAGTAGTTAGTGTAATTATACAATAGAGAGGCGCATACGATATCGACAGAAATTTTCATTTAAATTTTATCGACATTTTGATTGCTATTGGCTGCAGGATTTAACTGGTTAAAGAAAACATTTTATTTTCTAAATCATTATCACTATTTCATTATCAATTGTTTTTTTTTTTTTAATATAAAAAAGTAAATTATCTAACAAATTATGTACAAAAAAATATATTATATTGCTAACCTGTCAAAATATTGTTAATATATCAAAGGCAAATTAAATTGTCAAAAAGAAATCAAATTAACTTATCTATAGAAGAAGCAAAAACATAATTTAGCAAGTTAGCAACATTTGCCTAAAATTATACTAAACAATATGTAGTTGCTGTAATAAAATACTGTAATCATATGACATTCCATCTCCCTCTCTCTTAATTATAGTATTTAATACACCTTTACATGTACTATTTCCACAAAAATAAAAAATTAAAAGAAAAACTTTAGCAGATGTTGCTGTTGCTGTTTCTGATTTTCCATTCTGTTTGTACTTAATACGAGCCCACGAAAAAAATTCCCTTGAATAAAGTTTATTATAAACACAAGCATTTCATATATAAAATGGAAGGTAGAAAATTACAATTGATTTAAAAATAAATAATGAGTGAGTTTTAAAAAAGAAAATTTTTTTCGTGTGTGCTTAATGTAAAAGTTACCCTACAAGTATGCTTTACTTTTTTACATGAATTTCCGCCTCAATTTCTGTCTGATGTTTTCTGAAGCTAAAAAGTCAGATAAGTCGTGTGACCTTTTATTTTGTACTTTAATTTTTTTTTTATTTCTGTTGCTTTCCACTCACTATTCTACACCCTTAAAAAGCAGTCGCCTTATATATACAACCACCTTCAACATACACATACTTGTACACTTTATGCTGACATGCTTATGCAAGTGAGCACATATTTTCAGTTTGCAAAATAAAAAGTAACGAATATTAACATGAAAACTCAGCAGGGATGAAAGTGTTTATTTTGATAACAAAAAAAAAAAAAAAAGGAAAAAATGTGCTGCGATTAAAAAACAATTTTGAATCATAGTCACTCAGTGTATCTTTTTAAAAATGATTTCAAGTTTATAAAGTTCTTATGAACAAAAGTCAGCTCTTAATAAAATCCTACTTTTTTTGAATATGATTATTACTTTCACATTTTAAACAATCAAAAATATTTGTGCATATTCCCACCTCTGACAGATACATATCATATTTATTAAAAATTTTATACTCAAGTGGTTGCAAGTGTATTTTAAGTCAGACTTCTGTGCCCTGAAGTTCTGGCTACTACACACAGGAAACAACTTTGAGTAATGCCTCTATTATGTTTTACAACTCAACTCAACTCAGTTGAGTTGAAATTAAAGGAACTGATATTGATAAGTTCTAAATTTTTTTTGGGTTTTTGTCAACCACACACACAGTGTTGCTTTCGTTAACAATACCAGAAAGTTGTAATTAAAAATTACCCTTTGACTGCACTAACTTCAACATCGGGGGGTCACAGATTCGATTCCTGCCTAGAGTCTGGCTATTTGACTGTACAAAACGCTATATTTGGGCTTTTCATTTAAAAAAAAAATAGGAAAGAGCTATAAACGGTAACAGTTGGCACTGTAACATACGAATTTTTATTCAAAATCCAAAGCTGCTTCAAGCAAAAATTAATTTTTGTTAAAACCGCATTTTCATATTCATTAATAAATTATTTCTATAAGTGGGATAAGAATCTTCATGGATTTTTTCAAATTGGTTGCTACAAAGAAACTTTATTCTCTATTAAAAAACTACTTATTTTTTAGATCAGTTAGAAGCCTTCGAGGCAGTAAAATTTTTATCTACTTTAGAGAAGTTTTAAAGAAAGTTATAAAAAATGTTTGGTTTAAAATCGGAGTTCGCACAGAAATAAACCGAAACGTTTGCATTCGTTTCGTTTTGTAGAACTGCACATATTTGCTCTGATTTATTTTGTATTTGTATTGGTATCATTCGCCTAAACGTAGGCAGCCAGAAAACACATGCATAAAAATAAAAACAAGCTAAATTCAGCCGTGCCGAGACACACAAGTGTCTGATTTTTTGTGTAAGCATTCAACACCACGCACATGTTTGTCATTTTCAAAATAAATACGCGGTAAATAATTCTTTGCACGAGGCATATTGAGGAAGCTCTTGCTAGTATACAAACAATGAATGATTCATTCGTTCAAAAAATGTACGATTGTGTAGGTACATAACAAGAACAAATCGTTTTATTTTTGACTTTTTTGCTTAAAAACGTTTTGTATTTTGTTTTATACTTTGTAAAAAACGATTTAAAAAAATTTGGAAATATTTGTGACTTTCCAGGAAACGTTTATGAAATGTTTCATTTCTTTTTAAATTTTATTTAAAAGAAATAGCAGTTTGCTTGGCCTACATAGGGGAACGTTGTACGTTCATAGGGACATGATCCTACTTTGGCATTTTTTGTTTGGTAAAATAATAAAAAAAAACTGGTCGCATCACAATTCACCTAAACAATAAGAATCGCTGAATAGACTCAGACAAGCTAAGCTCTTCATCACACTATCGCCAAGTATATCCCCCTAGATACTGTCACTCAATATAAGTGATCTCAGACTCTAACGGGATGATTCAACGGGCACTGTAGCCTTAAATATCACCAGTGTAAGATAGAGCCAAAGCAGGTTGTGTGGCTTACAGGATGAAACTCCAGAGCATGTACTTTTTGTCTGTTCGCCCTTAGTGTCTCTTAGGGCAAAACGTCTTGCTGACTCCCACAATATTAGGAAAGCTCTCACTTCGAGGCTTAGATCTACAACAGTGAGTGGCCTAGTAACAATAATAATTTCAGTTAATAAACTCTTCCAAAAAACAAGATGGCAAATTTTTTTTATGTTCCTACCAACAGTCCAACGTAAATCGAAACGGCAAGCGTCATCCCTAAATAATCATCTTGTTTAATAAAACGCACTAAAGACAAACAAAAATAGAGTTTAAAACGCTAAATTAAAAAAAAACTAGCTAACATGTCGTTACTGGAAAAAATTAAAAAAAAACAATTGTTTTGCAGCCAACTTCACTACAAGTCACGCTGTCAAAATTGGAGTTTTCAATTGCTCAGCATTGCCACCACGCTATTTCGGTATATTGCCTATATTTCGTAGGAGCATGAGAATTTTTGACAGATAAAAAACGCTTGCCGCACCAATTTAGGTATTACCGCAAGACTGTCTAATCACGGCCGGCACTTAAATATCAGAACTACTGGTTGTGGTGGTAATAAATTGCTGTGTGTGTGTTTGTTTTATGATTTTTATTTATGCTGCTGATGAGTGTAACGACAAAGACGCTGACGTAAAAGCTGTGTTGTTTGCATTTTATATTTAGCCGTTGTTGTTGATGAGGCATGGCAACAACCTTATATGACGACAGACCCTTTTTCACACTCACACAAACTTTTTGATATTTGCATTTTGTATTTATGCGACAAATTTGTTATTACATGCACATTTTTTTGCATAAACATTCATTTTTGTTGTTGTTGTTGTTTTGTTTATACTAACCCTACTCTCCCTTCCTAATGTAATCACTTACACAACTGCAACAACTCCTTTCTTTGCTTCTTTGCTTCTATTTTATTTTTTTTTCTTTTTCATTTTTCTGTTTTGCTTCAATTATGAATTTTTATTTGAAGCTCTTTGACAGGCATATTTTCTCCCCTTTTGAAAGTTGGAGTTTTTTTTTAATCCTTTTCTCACTCTCTACTGTCTGTGAGTCTTTTGCCCTCTCCCTTTACCTCTCTTGTTGAAGTTTTTTTTTTTTTTTTTTCCTTGCGGAGTTGTTTAATTGGTAGTTGTTGTTGTTGTTTGTACTACACGCACACACACTTTTGTTCACTGTTTATGTCCTGATGTGTACGTGTTATAATGAATAAATGATTTAAATGCAGGAAAAAGGCGTTGATGTTTAAGTTATTATGCCATTATGGTTTATTATGTTGGTTGTTGTAAGGATGTATGACGGTGTGACGGTGTGTTTTTTTATTTGTTTGCTATACCTATCGTGACTTGGTTTTTTTTTTTTTTGCTTTTGTTTTTGTTGCATAAAATACATTTAATTTTAATAGTATACTTTTAGGAAGTGTTTTCTTCTCTATAAATGTGTGTGTAGTTAGTTACCTTTTGACTATAAATTTACAACAAACGTTCGTTTTACAAAATGCTTGAACGATGACCAACGTTTTGTTTTAATTATAATTTAACGCCTGAATGATTCTGAACAAAAAACTAAATTATTACCTCTGCATGTGCTTTACAAATTTAAATTAGTCAATTTTCAAAAATAAAAGCATACTTTTAGGTAGTTTGATAACATAAATAAAGGAAACTAGAGAGAGGCTTAACGCTCATGTAATTAGCCTGAAACGAATCATACACACATTGGCAACACATACAAAAGTATGACAGGAAAGCAACTCAATTAAATTTAAACGGGATGAATCCTGGGGATCGTAGGTTCGTTTATTGCCTAGAACTAGAATTAGGCGTGTGGATGAGTCACCGGATCACTGCAGACAAAATATACCTATTGTTGCCCTACTCTCAGTCAGTTGTAGTAGGTAGTGATACCCTATACCCAGAGACGAAATGTTACCATCCGTTGAAATAATGATCGCAAACGGTGTCAATAGGGTATCCCATGTTTTTGCTTACTTTGATAACGCATGGTGTCATTTTTACAAAGCATTACTGACAACATAGCACTGAAGAATTAACAGCAAATGGTGTCAAATTGACACCATACTGGTAACGAAATGGCACCATACCGGTGATTAATTACACCATACTGAAATGACAACGTGCGTTGTCAATTTGACTATGTTAACGGACAAGTTGACAACGTGTGATGTCAAAAAAGTAAGATCGTAGCTTTTTTTCTAAGTAACAACCAGCCCTTGTCGATTTATACACGCTTGTTAAAAAAATCAACAAAATAGACAACAGGATTTTGTCAAAATGACTACATAATTTGTTGATAATGTAACGTGATTTTTGGCTCAGAGTAAGTAACTAAAACGGGTCCAAATTAGACCATTATAGTGACACAATATGTGTTCAATACTCTGCAATGCTCAGCCATGAATTCCATGACAATTCTAATTCCTAGTAATTGAGGCCTAGTAAGTCATTTGTTATTTTGCGAGAACGAAATGCCATTCATTATCTTGATATCCCTTGTCATGCCTAGATCCTAAGTATTTGTTGCGGTACATACGCTAAACAAAAATCTACTTTTCTGCGCTACTACTAACTGTTTTAACAACCTTGATATTTTAGAGTGTGGTCCATAATGTGCGTTTAAAGCCTGCTTTGCTACTAACTTAAGAGTTAGCTATTTAGCATTTAGTAAAAATTCAGTTTTTTATGTGGAATGAAATAGTGAAATTTCTATATAAAAAACTTTTTCAGGTAAATTGATAGAGAAATGGTTTTTCATTTTAGTTATTTGAATTATATGAGCTGTTATGTTTGAAAGTGGTATAAGTCCATTTAAAAAAAAATTAATTAATGGTAATTTTAGCAAAATACAGACAACCTAAATTGTAACAGCTAATTGGAGCATTTTTTGGAGCCCAGTATTTATGTTAAGCCGTTATTCTTAAATAAGAGCGTTGGTGGTGCGTATTTTCTATAATAGTGTTAATCATCTTGTTTAATAAAACCCACTAGAGGCAAAAAAAAAGTTTAGTTAAAAACGCTAAATTAAAAAAAAAAACTAGCTAACATGTCATTATTGGTTAAAAATAAAAAAACAAGTGTATTGCAGCCAACTTCACTACAAATCACGCTGTCAAAATTGGAGTTTTCAATTGCTCAGCATTGCCCCTGTGCTATTTCGGTATGCTCCCTACATTTTGTAGGGGCATGAGATTTTTGACAGTGGAAAAATGCTTGTCGCGCTCATTTAGATATGACTGTTACCAAAATTAAAGCTAACTCGTTTTTTTTTTAATTGAACTTATACCACTTACAAAAATAACAGTTCATATTTTGTTTGTATTAAAAGAAATTTTATTTTTAAATTTTAGTTGGTGGTCATATCGTGAGTAGAGAATCAGCACTTCAGCTTTTGCAGCTAAGGTAATTTTTTGTACAAGCATGCTGAAGCTGATATTTTGTTTTTTCTTAAACGGAATCAATGCTAAAATTATCTACGCTTCACTTTGTAGTTGGGGTCATAAAAATATGTTGAAAATGTTGTATTACTGTGTTAGTCAACTACAAAATTGCTTGTAGGGTGATGCTGATACAGAGAGTGAGCGTACTCTAGTAAAAGCTTTCATAAGTTTGTTAAATGAATTGCTGAAAACCTTTTTCTCCACTTTCTTTTCATGTTCTATTTAGCGTTTAGATTTTCATTTTTGTTAGTTCTAACAAAAATGTTATATAAAAAAGAAATCTATTCAAAGCTATTAAAGGCAAAAGTATTTTAATGTTAACGAAATTGAGTGATTTTTTTAATACGTCGGCATAAAAAATATTGGCGTAGGCGTGCATGAGTATAACATTCAGTTTAACCTTTACAAGGTAAAAATTGTAAATAAAATATTTTTTTAAAATTTTTGTAATTGTTATAAAGGCTTGGGAAGCTTCAAACGCCAACAATAATCACAGTATGTAGAGAGATTAACATCTCATCTAACCAGTGGGTGTGGTGTATGTAACACAGCAGCCACCACCACATATCGTAATTTATGTATCAAAGAGTATGTCTTTTAAAAAAAAAATACAAAATTTTATTGTGGTTACTACCACAACAGTCAGACGGTGTAAATCTTGGCAGTAGATTTCATTAAACAAATTAAGTTTCATTTTACACAAACTCTTTTTGGAAATAGGATTTTCATTTTTAATTTAAATTGTTTTTTTTTTATTATTTATTTCCCTAAAATTTGTTTTAATTTCAACTGAGTTTACTTTAAACTCTCTTTTTTTTAATGAATTAAATTAGTTTAGCAGGTCCAAAACTAGTTGAATTAAATTTAAATTTAAAATGTGTGCTAATTTCCGAGATATACCATTATTTCTTATAATAGAGTGGTGACATGACATATGTTAGATTTACTTAAAAATGGTTCAATATATTTGATTTTAAAGAAAATCCGAAATTCCACAACAAAATTTTATTTCGCAACTACATTATTTTCAATTTGTCTTACTGGTTTCAAAGATATCGCAAATGTTGTGACTGAAAAAATGTTTTTTTGTAAAAAATTTTTAAATTTTTAGTTTTCAAAAATTATATAAAATAAAGCAAATCAAAAATTCAGTATTTTTCTTCTCCACGCATATAACCTCATAAGGTTTGAATAAAACGAGCCATATTTTATTGAAAGCGGGTAACAAGTTTTGATACTACTTTATTGTGAGAAAAATTGGCATATGCCTACAGCCAAAGCAAAACCAGCAAGCAAAGTAGTATTTTTTACTGTGTGATAGATTGCCTTAATACATACGAGTACATATAGATTCTCTTTGCTGAAATTTGATACATATAATCTCTATACTCCAAGGAAGGCCGGTATATACTTTTGAGCCAGCCACGCCCGTTTTCACTCCCACTTTTTCAATGATTTTCACTTATCACTGCTCGTAAAGATATTGTATTCGTACTTAATTTAAGCCTGTAATCATGAGCCACTTTATAAAGTGTATGGATTGGTTCTTTAACGATTAAAATTCTATTCGTAAACGTATTTCTCTAAAAATTGCTACAACGCTCTCTATAAATAAGGGCTTTTATTAAGCTGAAATGTTTTTCTATGAATTTGGTGGTAAGTAAACCGACTCACGTAGCACCGTCTCTTGATTTCATATAACGAGTGGCCATAAATAGAAGGAGTTATTGTAAAGAGTTGAAATTTGATACACATACTCCTAGTGATAAAACATTAGTAAATGAAAAATTTCAAAACTTTGGGAACAAGGATTCGTGTTCTTTCCATATATCCTGAAATTTAAAAATGCCATAAAGGTAAGAAAAAAAATTTCAAACTTCATGAAATTTTGTATAATAGTTGGAAATGATATCTTTAGCAATTTTGAACAAATTTGATCCAAGTCAGACCAAGGATACGCCAAGTTCAAAAATGTCCTTTTTCAAAATATAAAAAAAAAAAAAAAATTTCGTGAACTCAATGTGTCAATAAAATTTTTTTTTCAAATAGATGCAAGGATACGCCCATCTCACACATATCCTTTACATTAAAAATGTTGTAAAAGCTAAAAAAAAAATGCAATAAATACTTGAGGAAACTTAAAGTACCTTTTTTTAAGGACATAATACCACATTTTGGGTAATCGAAAAAGCAGTTATCATAAAAAAATTAAATTTGGCCCATGTGCCTAAATTGATTAAATGTAATCAGTCCTAAAATTTGGTAATTAAGCTTCAAGGTTTTCTTTCTGTGAAGTTTTATTCAAATATTATTTTTAATATGTTTAAAGCCTTCCTGGCTTCCTTATAGAACTGACAACAAAAATTTCTTCACTTTTCCGTATCTAGCCAGTTCTACAATTTTGTTTAAAACCTACTTTTAATACGCTAGCATCCTTTGCTGAAAAATATCACACTGAAATTGACATTGAAAAATAATTATAAAAACCAAAAGAGGACTCAGGAGCAGCTGAAATTTTTATATGTTAAAAGCAGCCACTAAAATATTAAAAAATTACAAAAGTGATATGGGAAATCAGCAGCAGTTTTCAGCTACTGTGATTCTCTCTTTTGTAATTGACGGGTAAATTTAAATTAATTTCTTTTTACCTTTAACCTTTACTTTGCTTAGTAATTTAAATTAGAAATATTAAAAATACTTGCATTTAAAATAATATTTTTTTATTATTATTTTCTATAAAAATATTACTTTTCCAGAGTTGATTTTTATGAGAATAAATAGAAAAAAATGATTGCGGTTAATATTTTAGTTCAAGGATTTTTTATAGAAAACAAACAGCCATTAATATGCACGCAAATAAAACAAGAGAAAATTCAACAGAAACAGCAAGAGTAATTAATTTGAACAGCAGCAAAAAAGAAATAGAAGCGTAATTATCTGGCAGGCCCTACAAATATTTTTTAAGTGTTTATTTTAATTTTTTTCTTTTTTGTTGTTTAGCAACTTCAGTCACTAATTGTTTTGCGAAAAAAAAAATGTATTTTTCAGAGCAAGTGCTGCGGACTTAAAAATTTATTTATAGCGAGAAATATTCTTAAAGACAAAATAAATGGTAAGACTTGCTTCGGAAGATTTAAGCCGCTTGAAATGTTAGCTTGGACGAGTTGATTGACTGGCGTAGCAATACCAAGGCCAGTAAAGACCAAACTGCCAGCTAATACTCATTTTCCACTACCTTAAAATAAAAATTCTTAAAAAGTAAGAAAAATAGAAAGACAAGATTATGCCATGCTTATGATTTCCTGTTAAATGAGGTAGAATGTTCACTGCTTGAATAACAAAATAAAAAATTTCTCCACTGTTAATGAGCTGTAAATTATTAGTCAATAGAAACACATCACGTGACGTAATTTGTGCTAAATATGCAGAGAATTTCAATTTTATGTGCGGGATGGTATAATCTTGTATTAGGAGTTATCGCGACGGTGTTTGCACTAAGTGCCAACGATAAAAAAAAAAAAAAAAAAAAAAAAAAAAAAAAAAAAAAAAAATTTAAAACAACTCTGCTGGATTTTCGAAAGGTCTACATGTTAGCTTTTTCTTTCGAATATAAAATTCTTTTTGAAAGCAACTTCGATACGAATCGAAATACAGAGTTGGAATATAAATAAAGCAAAATATTTGCCATCGCTATATTCTGTAGCTTTTAGTGGCTAAAACAAAACCAAACAAAAACAATTCAAACATTTGTGTTGTTTAATTTTGTATTTGTTTCGCTTATGTAAATAAACAGTACAATTGCAGCCAGAAAAAACAATAAATGAAAATAAAAACCAACTAAACAAAATATAGCTAAAGGCCTTTCTAGCAAACTAACAAAAAAAATACGTTTCTGCTTTTGTTTTGTAGGCATATGTACGTTTTTAATGAATTACTAAAACAAGAAGACGTAGAACAAAGCCAATCGTTTTGTTTGTTTGTTTCTTTTGCTCATGTAAAAAAAAAGATTTAAGACTTTTGAAAACTTTATGACTTTAAAGCAAACGTTTGTGAAAAGTTTTGTTTGTTTTCATAAACTGCTGGGTATACGATTACCTAGATAGAGTTAGAAATGGCAGATATTTTTTTGAGGGTTTAGCATTTAGCAAAAATTTGGGTGATTAAAAAGGACACTCACGAGCTTGCTCAATATGCTTTTAATATTGGCAAAATATAATAGACTAAATAATAACATTGTCGATACGCTTGTCATGTTAATTTAGCTTCCTCTGCAAATAAATAAATTCAAAATTGGGTATGAACAAATTTTTTATAGAATTTTCTTTTATAATCACATTAGGCCAGAAAATCTCTACTCTTACATTCAATTAACATTTTTATTTGTTTTCTAGTTGCTGGGTGTTTTCTGCATACAACCCAAGCCTTTTCACAGCAGTTGTATTCTTCAAAAAAAATTTTATTTTTAATACTCTTTAAAGCCCTTTGTAAGGCCAAGAAATTTTTTCTTTCTTTCTAATTTAAGAAATTATCCAAGCATTGCGCACTACACTAGTATTATTTTTATTTTAATTAAAAGCCTGGCAGACGAATGGCTTTTTTCCTTTAATTTTTTTAGTTTTTAATTTCTTCTTTTGCATTAAAATGCTTTTACTTGTGCCGCAACAGAATTGTAGTAACACAAATCCTGAGAGCAGTTACACGAACTTGGTGTGAGTTTCTTGTTCTTTTTAGTTTATTTTATAAATTGCTCTGCACCTAAATTTAGTGTAACTGTGTTAGTTTGAATTTTATTTGTTTTACAAATTGTTAGATTTCCCACACCCTACACCCTACATCCTACATAATGACTTTAAGCAATAAAAAGAAATCACAAACTGTAAACAGAAAGAAAAAAAGGAAAACTAAAAACAAAAAATTGGAACAAAAATATTAAAATGCATGTTGGACACAACTGTGTTGGCACAACTGTGTCAACTATTTTAACCTTAAGGCACGTAGATTCATTTTTTGTTTTTTTTTTTTTTTTGCATTTGGGTAGGCATGTTGGAACAACAGATTTAGCAAATTAATATAAACACTTACAAGAAAACAAAGTTATTTTCACACACTTAAGCGGTTATTAGGCGATCATGTGCAGCATGTTAGCACGGTATGATGAAATGCCATCATACTCGTGTAATAGCGAAAAATTGCTGTTTGACATGACACAAATTTTTTTTTATATTTTATTCTCTCTCATCATACTGTGCTGACATGCCGCACATGATCGTCTAAGAGAAGCTTCAACTTATTTACTCTTTTAATTTTAATTTAATTTAATTTTTTTTTTTTTTTGTTCACAAAATGGATTGCCTGTCATTTCTAAACTAAACTGGGATCTATAACAATATTGTGGTGGCATCAGGGCCACACTGGCAGCAAGTTGTCACATTTTTTGGACAAACAGAGGGGCCAGTGGCACGTTTATAAGACCAGAACCCTACTTTGATTTCTCTTCGGAATGCATTAGAGAAAAAACATTGGGTATCGCTAACGGAACTCAGGGAAGCTAAGCGCTATATTACGCTATCAAGGTACCCATCCCAAAAGACACTGATACTCAACAAGAGTGACCTCAAACTAATAACCGGATGGTTAATCAGGCATTGTGATTTTAGATAGAAACCCCTAAGATAGATCACCCCATACAGGATTTGTTCTTAACATCACGAATCCTTAGAACATACAAGTGAGTGAAGATAAATATGACGAGTTAAATATGTTTTAACGTAACTCCTTACGTTTTTTAGTATTTATAAATATCTTTTCAGTATCGATGGCATATTTATCAAATACGTCGTACGTCATTAAAAATTTTAGTATTTATGACGTATTTGTAAATATTTTTAGGAGCAATGTAAGTGCATGGGTACAAATATGCATAAATACGCTGATTCTCAAGAAATGGGATACATGTCATTTTAAAGTGAAGGTAGTTTAGATTTGCAATCTACCGCCCAAATACTTACTCGTACAAGGTACTTTGGACTATTTTTAAAAATTTGTGAGAGGAATGTGTTAAACATCTGGCTATTGATTAGAAAAAAAAAACAACTTTTCCTCAAGTATGGGGTGAGTAGTCAAGAAATTTTATAGAAAGCCGTTGCCAAATAACTATAATTTTAGTCACAAACAAATCCATTTAAATTGTTTTATTAAAATTGGTTATAAAAGTGGTCAATGCAAAATTGTAAGGCAACCTTCATTTAAGAGAAATCCGTTTAAGAAATTGAATTTTAGTTAATAAAAAACCAATCCACAAAAAGTTCATAAAAAAGTGGACGTGTAAGACAATCTTCTTTGAAGTATAGATTACCCAAATTTAAAAGAAATCCATTGAAAAATAGGATTTTAATTATTAAAAACACTATTTTAATTAATTTGTTTACAAAGTAGTAGTAAAAGTGGGCATGTCGACCTCTCTCGTAGTGCAGAGAGCATATGAAAAATAGGGTTTTATTATTACAGGACTCCTCTAAATCATTTTGTTAAAAAGTGGGCCTAAAAGTAACCGCAAGGGTTCCAAATAGCGACCTTCCTTGTAATGTGTTATATGTGCCAAACTTTATAGAAATTCGTTTAAAAAATAGAATTTTATTAAACAAAAAAAATAAATTTTTTTATAACGCAACCGATCCAAAATTGTATGGCAACCTTTCTTGCAGTATAGATCAACCAAATTTCAGAGAAATCCATTGAAACATAAGATTTTAATTTAAAAAAAAAATTATTTAAATTAATTTGTTTAAAAAGTAGTAGCAGAGAGCGTTTAAAAAAACTTTTACTAAAAAGTGGATATAAAAATAGGCGCGGCCGGTTTAAGAGTATATGGCGACCTTCTTTAGAAAAAAAAAAAAGGTTTTATGTAACAAATTTCAGAGAAATCCGTTGGAAAACAAAAGTTGTTTTTAGCAAACAAACAAACAGAAAATTAATTTTCTTTATATAGAAGATAGATATTTTAAAAAGCAGACAATAAATAATTATTATTTTTATTTTTTAAAGCTTTTTTTATTCAGCTTATTGGTGTCTTTAAACTTTTTTGAAGAATTTCATTTCAAAAGAAACATGAAAACCCAAGACAATGCCCTCTTACTTAAATATTACGAGTTACATGATTTTATTTAGCCATTAAACACTAACAGTAACAACAACAACATTAATTTTCATTAACTCGTACATTTCTAAACATGAATTTATATTTAATAATTTCATTTAATAAATTTACATTTTCTATTTAATAACAAAAATATTTTGCTTAGCAAGTCTTTAAACAAATTGAAAAATGAATTTAATTTTCGAACGAACAAAGTCTGCACGAATTGTATTTTTCATTTACGCAAGCTTTTCTGTGGAAAAAAATATGAAAAATTTCAACATCTTATAGTGAGAAAAATGAAAGAAGAAAAGAAAAACATAAAACAATAAAGAAAGAAATAAATATCAAATGAACATGGCATGTAGGCTTGTTTATTTGCTTGTTTTTTTTTAGTATTTAAAACCATAAAATAAAATTTAATATGAAAACTAAATTTTTTTTACTTAAAATTTTTATTATAAAATTTAATTTTTTTTAACCACGAACAAACTTTAAATTAAATTAGAGTAACGGAGCGATTTTTTTTCGTTTTTTAAATAACAGTAACCGACTAGTTCCACTAAAGGTTACGCAATGAGCGCCCTTTAAACGGCACTTCTGAGCGGCAAATTTTTTTTTAAATTTTTTCTTAATTTTTTTTTATTTTTTGTAATTTTTATTTTAATTTTTTTTTTATTTTTTTTTAATTTTTTTTTTAATTTTTTTTTTAATTTTTATTTTTTTTTTATTTTTTTTTTTTTTTTTTTTATTTTTTTTTTTATTTTTTTTTTAATTTTTTTTTTTTTAATTTTTTTTTTTAACTTTTATTTTTTTAAATTTTTTTTTTTTTTTTTTTTTGTTAAAAAATCAACTGTTTCGAAAGTCATGATTTCATGTAAATCCCTCAAAACTATAGAAAATACATGACTCAAGTAAAAATTATTTTGTTTTTAGAACCCGACAGTCTATAGTAAGCCCTTACAAACTTTGTTTTAAAATGGGAATTTTTTTTATTGTTTTTTCAAGAAACCTTGTTTGAAAAAAGATCCTAAAAATGATAAAATTGTCACAAGAGTGTGTGGCCCTGACAAACTTTCATTGTATAACAAACTGTGCAGGAGAGGTGGCATATGAAACATATTGTTTCATAAGACACCGAGAAAAATATTTAGGGGGAAAGCAAAAAAAAAAAATTAAATAAAAACGACACAATTTCAACGTTTGAATTTGTTTTACCAACTATTAAGAGAGAAAACACAATGAAACGTGATATATTTGCAATTCCAATTCCAATTTAATTTTTTTTTTCTTTTTTTGTCGGCAAGTTGAGTGTTGAGTAACATCATCAGTTTTTGCTTTTCTTTCTTTTTGCGGTTTAACAGTTTCGTTACCTAAGCCTTTTAATTGTCTCAGGTTTCAATGGAGGTGGAATTAAATATTACAAAATGTGAATGAATGAATGAATGAATGAATGAATGAATGACTGACAAATTTAATAAAATTAATTAATAAAATTGCTTAAATATTAGAAGTTGAAAACGGTTTGTTACATTTGACTATAAAGAAAATTTTCTTAAACACGTAATTCTATTATTTTTAAATCTACTCACTAGTTTCAAACATAGTATAGAAGATGTGACAGTATATTGTTTGTTATGTAAAATTTAAAAATTTTGTAAGTTTAAAAAAAAATTATTTAAAAATGAAGAATATTAAAAAATCTCATAAGTTGCAAAACAAAACGAGCCATATTCTATTTAAATCGTTAAAACTACGATCACATTACACAAATATTTGTCGATATAAGCGTAACCACTACTACTTGGCAAATATTTTTATGGTCTGACATGACTTCTATTACATTAAATGAATTCAAATACTATAATAATGAAAGTATGTTGTATTTTAAAGAAAAATTAAACTAATCTGGGCGAATATTTCTTCAAGATATAGAAATCTATATGTAGATGAACCACTAGGTTCAAATATTTGTTTAATGTGACCGTAACTTAAATAACTTTTGATTTTAATGGCAATTAAATAATGCTACTTCAAAGCATTTAAGCCAGATGTAAATTTTTTGCTCTCCTAGTTTTTTTCATAGCTGTCAAAATTTGTTTACATGCTGTGCGCGCCATTGTTTTTATGCTCAAAATACATAAAGAAATTTCACTCCTTTTTATGTGACATCTACTATAGGGTTCAGTGTTTGTTGTAGGAAATGCCTTACCATGCCACGCCTACAGCAGTATCATAGTGATGCCAAATGCACCACTAGCGAACGCATATCGCAACAAGCTTTGTTTCACACAAAATGGTGTCTTTTACCACGTGATATAGATTCAATAAATTGTGCATAAAATCATCATTAAAGATTTTAATGAAATATGACTGGTTTTGTGTGAACCTTATAGCGCTAAATGTTTGGTTACAAAAAAACAGTGAATTTTTATTTCTTTCTATTGCTACAAATTTCTTGATTTTGCCTAAAAAGCAACAACTTTTAGAAAAACTACTGAGCAGCTTTGAAAGAAATGCAGCCACAACTTGAAGAAAACTTCTGATGCTCGTTTTTAGCAAATAGAACCAACAGTTTTCAAGTAATGCTCATATATATCGCATCGCTGAATTAAATTAGGAGATAAATATTATCTCGTCAATTTGTGAATCGAGTTCCTGAATATGTACGTTCTCGTCCAGTGCTTTCAATCGAAAACATTGCTGCTGTAGCTGAGAAAGTGCAAGAACATTCATCATCGTTCTCAGGAACTGAACATTTCTAGCATTTTTATTTTTTTTTTTTTTTTTGAGACGAATTTTGCATAAAGATCTTATTATGAAGGCCAACAACTTTTCGCTTCGTCCAATGGGCTGAAGTTTATTTGGCAGGATATTAAGAATTTTATGAATGAAGCTAATTTTCATGTCGGTGGCTATGTCAATAAGCAAAATTGCGGCATATGAGGTTCAGAGAACCCACACGTGACTATTAAGAAGCCAATGCAGCCACTACGAGTCACTGTTTGATGTGGCGACATCATTGGGCTATTTTTCTTCGTCAGCGGTAAACGTTACTGTGCCATGCTCATCGCATTTTTATTTCCAAAAATTCAAGAGAATGACATGCACGACATTTGGCTTCAACCAGACGGGCCTCATGTCACACAGCCAACGTAACCATATATATTGTACGCACTGTTTTTGAAAATCGAATAATCAGCCAAAATTTTGATGCTAATTGGCCGCCTCGGAGTTGTAATTGGAGCCCTTTGGATTATTTTCTGTGGGAAACCGCAGTTGCCATTGAAGACATTCGAGAGGAAACATTGAAAAATTCACTGAAAAATAGGTTTGATGGGATGGGGTACTGCCGAACCAGTCGTGGTGTCATATGAATGATATTGTATTCCATGCTGAAATGAAAAAGTTCAACTTTTGCCATAAAACCAGAAATTTAAAAAAAACAATCAGTACTTTTTCAAATTGAAATTTTTAAATGGCTCACCCTGTACTATCCATTTTTAAGGAATTTTGGCCTGTGTATCAAAATACCAACCAAATACAAGGATTGAATTTGTGAGTTTATTTTGTCCTAAAAACTAAACATTTTTTTAACTAGAAACTCGTAACATTTTTTAACTGAAATTCTTATTTTTTATTTATTTATCATTTTAATGGAATTTTCAAATGTAATTACAAGTCAAAGAGAGAGAGAGAGGCATAAAATATTAAAATAAGACCCAGTTTTAGTGATTCTTAATGAAAAAAGAAAACAGCAACAACAACGAGTTTAAGAAAACAGATGTAAAAACAACAAGAGCAGTAAAATGAAAATACTCTTACAAAAGTATAAATTTTTAAAGAAAAAAACCTGATGATTGTGCTTGTATTTGATGATTGGATTTGTACTCGTAAATACTAAAACCGTCTTAGATTTCTTTTTACTGTCGTCTGTTGCTGTTAAAAAAATTAAAAAAAAAAAACCCCATAAGAAATACAAACGGGTACATCGCGTAACAACTAAAGAAAATAAGAATAATTGTGTTTTAGCTTGATAACCAAATACCATTAAAAATATTAGATATTGCACAACAGGTATGGAAAATTTATTGTAAATTTTGAAAAGTAAATAAAAGATTGAAATCAGCTCACTTTATAGTATTACGCAGTCATACAAAAACTCTGCTTTGAAATAATTAAAAATAATTTCTTGCAATTAAAAAAAAAATATATATATTTAATTAAAACTATTTGCAAATCAAAATTTTATTCAAAAAGTCATGCGGCTATCAAACAGAAAAATCGCTTGAGTAGACTTAAGTAAAATTGACTTGTTGTCGCCATTAACTAGGTAGGGCGATATATTCAACAATTAACGAGATGTGAAATGAACACAATAAATCGAAATAATCACTACATAGTATAAAGCAAAGTCGCTTACCGCGTCTGTCCCTATGTCTATATGTATGCTTAGATCTTTAAAACTACACAACGGATTTTGATGCAGTGATTCAAAAGGAAGGTTTATATGTATAATCTTGGAAGGTTTAACTTCACAAATCCGCCCGGCAGGTAGCGCTATAGTGGGTATGTGGCTTATTTGCCTACTAAATGTTTTTACCCGGTCTCGCACGGTTCTTTACTCTATGAGTACGATTTCTTAGTGTAAGAAGATCGAATATATAAAAAATTTAAGGCAAGACAACGTTTGCCGGGTCAATTAGTTTTACACTTAAATTTTTTAGGTTTTAATTAAAATCTAAAATTTCGGTAGTATTTTTGATTTTTTGCACAGACATTACGACTGTTATTTGTAATATTTAAAACTGCGTACCACGTTTTATTGTCCGTTTTGTATTTTAAACAAATTACGTTAAAAAAAACGTTCCAAAAATGGTCAAAAAATAGAGATAGTTGCACTTCAGAGCTCATAGCTCAGCCATTTATGGACCAATTGAGCTGAATTTCAATAGGAAACTGACAACAGGAACTTCCAACAAATAGTTATGATAAATTTTTCTGTTGGTCTTCTAGGGACTGCAGAAATTTGATTTCAACATACACACAGACAGACGAACATCGCTAAATCGACTGCGCTACTTATAAGGATCAAGAATATATATATATATATATATATATATATATATATATATATATACTTTATAGGATGTCCATGTACGGTGTAAAAATTACACTCGTAAGGACAAACTTATATATATATATATATATTTTTTCACTTTTTGTGAAGGATATAAAAAGGTACGTACAACTGGTGCCAGTCTATGAAGTGAATTACATACAAATTTAGTAGTAAAAGCTTTTCCAATCAACACGTACTGCCTTAAAACAACCCAAGTCAATTAAATGGCCAGCTATATTTACGACATTTATTTGTACCAGCTTACAGGGCTTAACTTGTTGATCATTTTACAGGCAAACAAAAAAACCAAAGAAGACAGACTGTTAGTCCGCCAAAGCTGGGTTGGCAAACAAATATATATTCGTGATACAGATAAAATGGATATGAAATTTTATTAAGAGAACTTTAATAAAGAATCAAACAACAATCCAACGGCAGAAAATGAGCAGCAAAGTGAAAGCAGTGAACTGAAGTAGATAAAGTTGGAGGATAGATGAACTGGTGTACTCCAAAGTAAACTGATTTTCAAAGAAACCGAAAAAAATTTTTTTATAAAAGCACGCAGTTAGAATGTTAACGTTTGCTTTTGAACAAATAACTGTTGTTAGTGGATTTGTTTATTATATTTTTTGGTTTAAAAGCTCAGCTAGCGATTACGTAAATTTAGAAACACTTTGTCAATGAAGAGCGTTGCTATGCACTTTCATTTTCTTATTTAAAAAAATAGTTTGCAAGAGTTTTTAGTATAACTTACTAAAGTTATTGCTTTTTTACCGCTTTTTTTTTAAGTGGACTTGTACCACTTTCAAAAATAACAGCTCAAGTATCGATTGTTAGTGTAGACTTTTATTAGTTAAGATGAAAGCAAAATTATTTTATTTGCAAAAGTTAATATTTGCCAACTTGCATTTTCCATATCTGATCTAGACACATAATCAGTAGAACGCACCTAGTAACGAACAACAGAAAATTGTATTTTTTTTATTCTTATTTTTTGTAGTATTTTTAAAAGAAAGTTGGCTAAAAGAGCTGAAGAAAATATAAAATAATAACAATAACAAGAATAATAATAATTGTAACATAAAAAGGTGAGTGAGTGAGCTTACTGGCAGCAAAAAAAAAAAAAAAGAAAAGAAAAAAAAACAGCAAAACGAGTGGCAGAGCAAAAAGGAGAGGGGCTGGGCAGGGCAAGGGAGACAGCCACATAATAAAAATAACTGTTAAAAGTATAAGAAGGTATTCTAGCATAATAAATAATCACTTTGGAACCCACAAAAGAAAAAAGAAACTAAACTAATCTCATTGAAAATAAAAAGAAAAAACAATTTAACAGCAACAAAACAAATGGAATAGACTAACCGTCTGTTTCTTGGCTTAAATGCTATTTAATGATTTAAAAAAATAAGTAACATCAAACAAAAAAAAGAAATAAAAGCGAGTGTATTTCAGCTACTTAAAGTATTAAGACACAATTAAGGCGACACAACTTACAAGTGGAAAACGCAAATATTTTATAAGTATAAAAGTGCGTGCGTATGTAACTGCCATTTACGTAAATAATTCTAAAAAAAGCGGGTAAATAAAAAAAGCTGTAACAAAAAAAAATTTGAATTAAAGTGGGCTATTGGGCTATTTACAGATTCCAACAGTGAATACACACTCTATTGCATAGTAATCACATGCTGCCTTTCGTTTTCTGACGTCAATACATATTTAACTCATCTTAAGAGTATTTAGCTTCTCGAACGTGAAATATCAAAATAAAATAATAATAAAAAGCACACTGTGTAATAAATCTGAGTCGATTACAAAGAGCCTATAAATGCCACTACAATGAACAATAAAAAAAATCATACATCTTATGGGAGCCCATCTGCACCGACGGCAAACACATTGACAACCGCTTGTTAATATAAGAGGAACTATTAGTAGATGATCTGGGAAGGACATTGATCGATAGAGCAGGCTTCTATGAAATGAGACTATAAAGAGAATTCCTGTCTGCTAATTGGCGTACCAACCGGTTCATGTATAATCTGTCTTATGTCAAATCAGCAGCAGGGTGAGACCATTAAACACCTATCGCAGCCCCCTTCTACTATACATGCTTAGTGTCTCGTTGGCCAGACACTAACCTTGCTTATTGTCTTAAAAGTTTTCTGAGATCAAATCGTCGCATTCGGTATCCAACAACTGTTATTGCAATTTTAAAATGTTTTCATATAAAGAGACTAAAATTTCAATCGTTTTCATTTGATTTCGAATGTGACAATTTGGGCCCTTAGAAAAATCAGATATTGGAAAATTTCCTCAGAGCAAAGTAAATACTGGGGTATGAGGGAATTAAAATTTTTTTTTAAATACTCTAAAGTAATTTTTAAATAAATGGGTGGCAGATTACAAATCTTTTATGGTTCCTCTGGAAATTTAAAAAATCCCCCAGAGTAACAGTACTGGAATATGAAAGATTTTCGGGGGAACCACTAAAGACTACGGAATGGTAATGCGAGTGAATACCAGCTCAAGCGGTTTAAAGCAACTTGGAAAACTATAAATTTAACAAAATGGTACTTTTTATTGATTTTAATGGTACTTTTTGATTTTTTAAAACTAACAACCCTAGAATTGTGAGACTAAGCTCAAGCGCTTCTGAACAAAGTAAAAAAAATATAGATGAAGAATGGTACTTTTTGTATATTTTAATGGTACTTTTTGATATTTTATTATTAACGAGCGTAGAACTAAGAGATTGGTCTCAAACGCTCCTGACCAAGTAGAAAAATTATTAAGGGGACAGCATGGTACTTTTTATACATAGAAATAGAATAGACTGAGGTCTTCAAAATAAGAAATTACAAAACAATATGATACCTCGCTAGCGAAGTAGCGAATTCTATGCCAGTAGTTAATAACTTTGTTAGTCATGGCATTAAATAATTGCCAAGATGGGCACAAAAAATTTCAAAAAACAACAAAGACATCTTGAAATATAAAAACACACAGCTCAACCAAAGCTTTTTAAAAATAGTAAAACATTAACTGAAGAATTAACAGCTTGCTGAACTCAAAACACCTTAAACGTTTTATTTATTTTATGACTGTTTAAGTTTTCTCTTTACGCATTCAAGTACCAACGAAAATGGAAAAATTACAATTTTTCATTTATTCATTCGTTTGTTCATTCACTCATTTATTTTCGTTGGTAAACGGATTTGCTGTAAAAGCTATTACCACATCTAACTAACCAACCAACCATCCATTCTTGCAATCATTTAATAGACGACAACTGCGGCAATCTGCCTTTTAAAATAAAACGACACACACACACACAAAAATACACTCGTTAGTAAAATAACAGTGGAATACTTAGTTTACTGTTTACGTTGCCGAGTGATGACACAATTTTATTTCATTTTATTTCATAATTAAAACTAAAGGGAATTGGATGCAATTCAAAATTTTGCGTTTGTTTTTTTTTTTTAATTTTTTAACTCAAAAAAAATGTAAATATGCAGAGATTCCGCATATAAAGTTTATCTAAAATACAAGGATCTACCCAAAAACGAAAATCCTTGCCCTATTAATGTGTCTTTGATTACATATTTGTCCTCTTATTAAGAAAAATTAACGCAGACTTTATGAAAAATATCTCTAACGTTTACTTTAAACTCTACGTTAATTTTTTTTTAGATAAGACGGTTTATTAATATTTATCATTCCATTTTTTGTTTAGAATTTGAAAAGCAACTATAACTTTGGCGTCATGTTTTAATGTTAATCCAGGCTTGATTTTGTTCTCCACAAGCAATAAAAAAAATTAATAAAGGGTGTCGCAACAGGAACGCAAGATTTAAATTTTAAATAAAACACAGATATTTAAAAAAAAAATAGTGAAACTTTATTATATCGTAAAGTAGACAGAATGAGGTTATGTATGGAACAACATATCGGGAAGATGGCCGCCGCGGCTTTGCTGGCACACACGCGATCTTTTAATGAAATTTTCAATGACCGTTTTGCATAAATGCTGCGGTATTTCATTAATGCAGCGTCCAATTTCCTCTTTAAAGACTTGAGTCGTCGTCGGCTTATTCGCGTAAGCCATCGACTTCAAAAAACCCCAAAGAAAAAAGTCTAATGGTGTTAAATCGCACGATCTAGGCGGCCAATTCTGGTCTCCAAAACGCGAAATAACACGACCGGGAAATGACTGATGCAGCAATTGAATTGTTTCTCTGGCTGTATTCTAGGCAAGAAAAAACTGGTTCAAATGTCAAACAATGACACTTCGAATGGCGCCAAATTTAAATCTTGCCTTCTTGTTGGGACACCCTTTACTAAAAATCGTTTCAAAATTTTAAAAGAAGCATAGAAAGAAATATGGTTGCTGTTTTTTGGTTCGTTTATTACATTCATTTGTCTTAAAAGTGCTAAAAGCATTATGAGATAGAAAAAATAAATTAACAACAACAAAAACTGTTAAAAAGAAGAAAATGTATAAACCGTTAAATAAACCAGTTACGATTACAACTCCATAAGATAGAAACTTATTAAGTCAAATTAGAATTTCCATTAAAGTGGAGCGAAAAAAAAGCAAACGAAATAATTTTCTTGGTTTAAAAAGGCGATGTTATTTTTAGTAAACGTTCAAAAAAAGGAGCTGTAGTGTGTTGTAAAAGATAGAAGGAGAGTGAGAGAAAAAATGGGGGGAGGGAGAGGTAGAAAAAACACAACTTTAGGGTAGCACAATAAATTATTTGAATTTTTATTATTTTTTTTTTTTTTTTCATTTAAAATGGCTGTGAAATTAACGACATTTTAATTGTGATTTTTAAACATAAACTAAAATTATTATTTAATTATCAAAGCGATTTGGAATTAGCTTTATGTAACTCTTGTTTAATTTATTAAGCCAACTCACAGCAGTAGCAATAGCAAGCAATCTTTAGGCCTACAAAAAAAACTTAATTTTTAAGATTAACTAAATTAATATTTAAAAACGCTTAATTATAATTGTTTTTTTAATTACTGAAATAAAAATTTAATACTTTTGAAAGTTACAATGGCTAATTCAAATTTGAAATGACTTTAAACATAAAAAAAAAATAATGACTTGAAAAACGTGAGATTACAAAACAAAAATAAGCATTTAAAAATTACACAAGTTCGATTTCTAAAAAAAAATATATAAAATGATGCGTGTGTCAAAAATTAATTTAGAGATTAATTTATTTTATCACACACACATTAGCTTAGCAGCCAGTTTATAAATTTTTATTTGAAATTGTAACATCAGAAACCAAAAAATCGATAAAAAAAAAGTTTTGATTAAACAAATTTCAATCAAATTTATTAAAAAAGAAATTCGAAAGCAGCCAGTTTAACAAATCTAAGTTTCAAATTAGAAAAATACGCGCCAAAAACCAGTCAAAAAAAGTAATCGAGGTTTTCTTTTTTAAAAAAAAATTAAGCAGCTGAGTTTAAAAACAAAACAAAATTACTAAATTGATGGTAAGGAAAAGAAAAGCACAGCGAAAAGCAATCAAAAAAATTGGTCTATTATTGTAAACTAACTAACTAACGGTAGGATGTTTTGAGTATAACAAATAGACTTTAACTAAAAGTGTTCGATAAGCAAAAGGCAAGTTTTTCTCACAGTTTAGAATTAGAATTTAAAATGAGGAGGGGACAAGTCATCTGGTCACTAGAAACAGAATTAATCTATTGAGACCTCGCACTCAAGCTATAAATACTCCCCAAGTCTAGTGTTTATTAAGAATTCAAAGATTTCGTTAAGTGATGTGGGATCTCACATGTAAGTATCTAAGTTTCAAATTAGAAAAATACGCGCCAAAAACCAGTCAAAAAAAGTAATCGAGGTTTTCTTTTTTAAAAAAAAATTAAGCAGCTGAGTTTAAAAACAAAACAAAATTACTAAATTGATGGTAAGGAAAAGAAAAGCACAGCGAAAAGCAATCAAAAAAATTGGTCTATTATTGTAAACTAACTAACTAACGGTAGGATGTTTTGAGTATAACAAATAGACTTTAACTAAAAGTGTTCGATAAGCAAAAGGCAAGTTTTTCTCACAGTTTAGAATTAGAATTTAAAATGAGGAGGGGACAAGTCATCTGGTCACTAGAAACAGAATTAATCTATTGAGACCTCGCACTCAAGCTATAAATACTCCCCAAGTCTAGTGTTTATTAAGAATTCAAAGATTTCGTTAAGTGATGTGGGATCTCACATGTAGCTAGTGATGTCCCAAGTCACAAAACTACACAGTACATGTTCTGCTGTCTCTTTGCCTTCGTTACATAACCTGCAGAAATCACTTTGACTGATCCTCATATTTGTCCAGTCATGAATCCCGTGATAATGTGAATTTCTGACCGGGTCAGGTAAAGTAATACATTTGTTCTCTTTCGAGATCGGAGTAGCATGAATGTTTTCACTACATTGATACCTATTGTTTTCAGCTAGTACTGTTGCGATTCTCTTTCCAGCCACTCCCTCAAACTGAGTTTATAGAGCTTCAAGACAGTTCTAGGCTAATAAATCTATCAGCCTCCCCTTTTCTTGCGAGTTCCTTTGCCTTCTCATTGCCTACATATCCACTATGAAATGGAAATTTATTTCGATGTAGACACCTGGGCATTAAGATTTTCTTTACTCTGATGGGGGATTTTAGAACAGTTGAGCTAATTAAAAAGAGAAAACTTAATCAAACTTAATCTGAAGGTAAGTAACCAAATTCGATTGATATAAATAGAAGGACAAGAAATGTCCCCCTGTTTTTCATTTGTATGTAATAAAATTTTCTGCTAACTTAATTTAAAAATAACATTTTAAGCACACACACGTACCATTTAAAATTTTTCGAAAACCTGTCTCAAAATAACAAAGCTAATTAGATTTGAGAAAAGCGGGGCATTTTGCTTTAAGGCTTTTTATTTTTCTTTTAATATTTTTCAGTCATGACAAAACCTTTTAACGAAAAGTAATTAACTTAAAAGTCTCACTGTCATGTCACTTAAATATCATATTGAAAAAAAATTCTCAATTAATTAATTAATTAATGTTTTTAACTCTTTTTCTTGTTTGTCTTCATTTTGTTGATGTCACAAAAATCCGTTCTTACATTTTAAAAAGTTGTCTCATTATCATGCTTTTTAAAAAAAGAGTAAAAAAAAGTGTAAACTTTTTCATTTAATACCAAAGTAGCAGAAAAACAAGAAGATGAAAACGAAAAAAAAACTTTGACAATAAAACTTTTTTCAATGATTTCTGTTCCAGTCGGTTGACAGAATGTCGTCTGTAATTCTGTCGTTTTGTTTTGCTTTTTAAAAAGGAGTTGAAGTGTGACTTTTAAGAAAACTAAACACAAAGTAACTAAGCAATAAAGGGTGTTGCAGCAGGGACTACTGAATTTAAAGGGTGTCCAAATTTTTGAGGTATCATTTTAATTTTGCTGCCATTTTTTTCTACTTGTAATTTCTATTTTCAGATTCACATTCCGGTTAGTTAATACCGGGGAAACAAAGTGTTTTTATTATTGAAACATTTTAATTAAAATGGCTATTTTATTAAGCTTGAGGTCGTATTGGATAAATATAAATAAATTAAATTATTTTTAATTATATCCTGAAGAAGCTAAACAAGTTGAAGCGAAATATCTAAATAAAAATGAATTTATATAATACGATCTCAAGCTTAATAAAATAGCAATTTTAATTAAAAAGAAAAAGATCAAATAAACTAGTAAACAACAAATGATTCAACAAATCGTGACTGAAACTGAAGCCATTCATGATAAATTGATGATTTAGGTGTAGAGAGTATGTGGTTTCAATAGGATGGTGACACTTGTCACACAGCAAGAGCAACAATGGATCTTTTGAAAGACAAGTTCGAAAATCGCATTATTTCTCGTAGAGGAGGAGTAAACTGATCCCCAAGATCTACAATTCTTCTCATTTTGAAATATTTCTTCCCCTACTGCATTTGGTCTGGACTGAATACCTTTTTTTTTTTTTTTTGGAATCCAAATGATTTTAGAAAAAGAAAGAATTTATTTAACAACCTGAATTTAACAACAATCAAAACACAAATAAATTTGACCCCTTGTTGTCATGATAGGTATCTCGTATCTAGTAAATAAATTCATGTTGTTAGAATTATGATGATGAATCATGAGTTAAAAGTTAATCCATCATTTTAAGCTGTCTGTCACTTCAATTTTGGTTATCTAGTTTGGACTTTCAACTGTTGCAGTGTTTGTTTTCTCTCTCTGTGTGTGTATTTTATATATATTTTTTTTTTAATTTTTGTTTCTTGTTATTTAAAATACTGTAGTTCACTGATTCGATACGAAATAATTGTGCAAATTTTTATTATAAAAAGCTTCACATACAAAATTGGAAAAATAATTTTTTTTATTACGAATTAACAGTTTTAAATTTCAATGCGTTTTTTTTTAAGGAAAAATACTACAACCCCAGCTTGTATTCTGAAGCGTAATTACATTTTCCTTAACCAGTAAATGAATTTTAAAGCTAAAAATAGGCACACTGCAAAAGAGTTTGAGCTTAAATGCATGACATGAGGCTGGGCTTAAACAGCCGGATTGTGGCAAACAGAAAATTGAACACAATTTGGCAATTATAAATAAATTTAAATAAAATTGTTATTGTTAACCGGTTTTATAAGATTTCGTTTTGAAACTGAATGCAGCATTGAAACTGAAGCTCCAAAAGTACAAATATTTTTTGTTTGATTGATTTAAATTAATTCATTTTACTAAAAACTGATTAAAGAAAAATTATGAGCCGTTTATGTGAAAGTGGTATAAATACGCTTTTTTAAAAAAACATTTATTAGCGGAAATATTAGTAAGATGGTGTCCATATCTTATTAAAATTACTGCCAAATAATTATTTTTAAGGTGGACTTGTACCATCATCATCGTATTTATGCATTTATTTGGTTAGACAAAGAAAAATGTCTGTTGTAGCATAAATTTTCTGGATTTTTCAAGTTGTGAAAATCAAAGTGAGTGAAGATAAATATGTGTTAACGTAATCCGTTACGTAAATATCTTTTCAGTATTTATGGCATATTTCTAAATATGCTTAGGAGAAATATAAGTGCATGGGTACAAATATGCATAAATACGTTGACTTCTCAAGAAGATTACGGGATAGGACACATATCATTTTAAAGAGGAGGTCGTCTAAATTTGTAATCTACCGCCCAAATACTCACAAGTTACTTTGGACTACAGAATAAATTCCTTTTCGATTTTACTAATTTTCATGGGCGAAATCGGGAATGGTACCTCGGCAAAATGCGGAATGATAAAAATACCTCAAAGCAACAACACTGGGTTATATGGAAATTTAAAAAAAAATTTTTTTTTTAATAGTCCAAAGTAACTTCTCAGTATTTGAGCAGTCAATTTCAGTCAAAATAAGACAATAAAAAAATTTTAAACATAAATTTAATTTAATATTTTTAGTTTTAATTATGCGAACTTGCTTGGAGGGATTTCACTCTTGGCAAGTGACTTGCGCAACTCTTGTATTTGTAGATGATAAGGGGAAGAGAGAGGTAAAAAGCCTTTTTAAGAGCACTTTCCCATATTCGGCAATTTGTTTTGTTCTTTGAATTTGTGTGTGTGTTTAAAGGATTTGTTTTTGATTTGTTATATTTTGCATTGCATTGTGATGTCAGTGAGTGAAACAACATATAAGAAATTAAAAAAAATGAAGAATTTTAAGCAATAGAAATCAAAAAAAAAGTTTTTTTAAGTGAATTTAAAAGGAAATATAAAAATATTAAAAACCTACTTGCGCAAGTCACTTGGCAAGTGTGAAAGGGCTCTTAATTTGGTTGCTGAAATACACTTTTGTCCTAATTTTTTATGTAGAATGAAAGCATAAAACTACTGCTTGAGAGCGAAACAAAATAGAAAGCATTGGCAGACTAAATGATGAATTAAGTGTCCACAATCAAGTTATTGAGCTAATAAGCTCATACTACATAACGTATCAGCAAATTGGTGCAGTATTCATTTCAATACCATTACATTTTACTGGAATTGTCGTTATTTATTTTTTTAATAAAAAAAATAAAAATAAAAAAAAAAACATAAAAAAACATTAAAAAAAAAACATAAAAAAATAAGAAAAATTTAAAGGAAAAAGCTTGTTTGCAAGTAGAAATTTCTTAAGTTTAATATAGAACTTTCGCCATGCAGTATACCGCTAAGCTGGCACCATCAGCAAATTTCAAAATAAGTTTGATGGCTCTACAGCACAGCTAAAAATCTCACACTTGATTGCACCTGTATGCTGCTGTCGTGTTTGGCCCTCTTTGATTGCCTTTATTTACTCTTCAGTTAGCAAATAAATAGAAGACTTTAGAAAGGCCATGCAGTGACAAAGTTTGAACAATTTACACTTAGGGAAATGTAACATCGTTGCAGTGTAAAGCAATAGGCAAAATAGTCGAACTTATACAAGGGAATTTACATTTAAAAAATTGTTTTTTAATTATTTTCGTAGCCGGTTTTTTTTTAATAGTTTGTACTTGCTTATTACGTCTTATTTTGCTGTTTCTTGATAATTCATGAAAAACACTTTCATTTTTTTCTTTTTATTTTAGGGATGGAGTTTTGTCTTTGCTTATTTTCATTACAGACTCTCTTTTACTCATGCGAAGCTATAACAACTGGTTGTTTTAGTTGTTTTCAAAAGTAGCCTTTATTTCATTCAACTTTTCAACTGTATCACTCTCTCGCTGTTGCTAAAGAATGTACACGAAATAAATTTCACAAGATTTAATAAATTGTGGTAGCAATTTCTTTTAAAAATTTAAAATTATACCCCCTTATCCAAAAAAAAATTAAGGTAGACTTTAAAGTCAACGTTATCGAAATTTTTCATATCACTTTTTCATAAATTTTACTTTAAAGTCTACGTCAACTTTTTTTTGGATAAGAGCAATAGTCTTCAAGCTGAAAGTGAAGTTTCCATCAGTTTCATGCGCATGTGAATGTGAATGAAGTGATTTTGAATTGCCTTTAAATCAGATTTTAAAATAAACAGCACACATAGGCTTCTCGTCATATTTAAAAAAACGCTGTGACCAACACTAAATTGCTGTAGTCCAAATTCTGTATAAAGAAAATTTATATTCAGAAATCAAAAACTTTTATAAAAAAATTTTTTCTATACCTTTTACAAAATAGATTTACTGTTATGAATATTAAAGTCCATAATTACAGATTTAATTGATGATTGGCCATATAGAAAATGCTTTTTTTATTAAAAACTTAAAACTTAAGGTATCAAACACTCTAAGCAATTTAAAAATAATTCTTTCATTATAAGTAAGACGGGTAAATACAAGTTTGTGAATCAATATTCTAGATCCTTATAAATAGCAGAGTAGAATAAGCAATGCCCGTGTGTGTGTCTGTCTGTATTGTCGTTGAAATCAGCTTTCTGAAGTCCCTAGGCAACATACAGAAGAGTTAAGCATACCAATATGTTAGTTGTTTCCGTCTTTCAGTTGCTATTGAAATACAGCCGGATCGGTTTATAAATGATGGAGCTATGAATCAAAAATCGAAACTACTTTTATTTTTGACCATTTTTTTGTAAGCTTTTCGCGCATTTTGCCTAAAATACAAAGTAGACAGAAACACATGGTACATAATTTTATTAGATATGACAGTCATAATGTCTGTGCCAAAAATCAGAACGATCGGCCGAGAAAAGTCAAAAATACAACCGCAATTTTGTCCCTTAAAGATTTGTCACATAATGATTTTTTATTTTGTTAAGGACATTTTAATTCTACTCTAGATTTACACATAACATTAAAAATACCATTAAACTTGTTTAATTATAAAGTACAAATCTTTCTTTTGGTACTTTTTTTCTCCCTTGAAACAATTTTTTTTACCATTGAATTTTTATTAGGTGCTAGAAATTAGTAATAAAATGTTTATATGCTGCATCAATTTACATTATTGGACATATTTAGAAAGAGTAGTAAAAAGGGGCACATATTTTACCCCTTATTTGTTCGAATTTTAAAAAAGTGCCAATATACATTGGAGACCTTTTTAAGAAGAAAATAATACGGTTTAGGTTTTGTTGCTGTGATTATTACTTTTAAAAATAAATGGGGTTAAAAAAACGTACCAACATTATTTAAACAAATGTACAAATATCGAAAAGTACCAAACACCCATGCGCTTATTTGTTTAGTAGAATATTTTGTAGCTTAAACTTTGGCTCTATCTGTAGTAGTTCTGGAGATATAAGAAATTTGATTTTACCCTTTTTTACCCTCTGAATATTCCGATTTCCAAAAATCCCTTCTTATTCGTTCTATACATTGGGACATAATGCACCTGCTTACCGAATTTCAAGTCCGTAGCTTTAGCCGTTTGGGCTGGGCGATGATGATAAGTCAGTTAGTAACGTTACTCTTTTATATGTATAGATAATGTTCTTAACTTTTTCTATTTAAAAAACTTAAACCCGTCCGGTAGTTTAATACTAGACAAAGCTGTTTGTTGTTTGAAAGCAAATAAAAACATGTCTTAGTGATTAATTTAAATTTAAAAATATTCAAAAATGAATTTAAAAAAAAGTAAAGTTAAAAATAATAAACAAACGTTATTGATAAATTCAAATAGTGATTTTATATAAATTATATAAAATAAATAAAAAGTAGTTAATTAAATAAGCAGCTGCTTCAATTTTTTATTTGTGAGTTTAGTTGGTTTTTTTTTATTGAAACGGTTAGTTTATTAAGCTTGAGGTCGTATTATAAAAATTTCTGTTTATAAATAGTTAAACTAATCGTTTCAATTATAGATTTTTTTTTTGGTATTTAAGAAGAATGTGGAAAGTGAACAATATTAATATTTGGCAAACACAGTGAAAGGTATATAAGACTCGGTGCAGCCGAATGTAAATTTATTTTGAAATTAAAAAGAAAATGAAACTCAAATACAGCTTCTGCTTGCATACAAAAAATTTATTTTTAATTCAAACACAACAAACAGACTTTCAGCTGACAATTTATAACCACAAATTTACGATTCTCTGTTTTAAATGCTCATAATTAATTAGAAATTATGAAAACATTTTAAACAACGTGATTTAATTTTAGAAAATTATTTAAAAGAAATTAGTTTTATTTTTTGTATGTGAATACAACTTATTTCGTACACAAACGTTAAGATTTATTTTTGTATTTTGTTTCTCTTATTTTGGTTGATATTTAAAGTTTTATTTTTTATTTTGTTTTGTTTATCTCAAAACTAAATACAAAACAAAAAGAAACCAGTAAAACCACTTTAGTTTTTTCTTTTTATTTCTTTGTTGTTTCTGTTTAAATTTAACTAAAGCAGCTCATCATCCGGAAGATAACAGAGTAGAAATACATTTTACATATATATATATATATATACACACACACACAAGCACTACAAGTATTTTACCTAGAAAATTGATACACACGGATATTATTTACACAGAAAAACTTAAAGAAAAATATTGATTTCACATGAAATTGTGTAAACACTTTGTAGAGAAGATTTTTCTATATGAAAAATCTCGTTTAAAATATTGCTGTAGAAAACTTTTGCAGGTTCTTTAAAGTTTCAAGCAGCCCGAACAGAAGAAAAGAAGCTCTAAACAAAATGAATTTTCAAGTGATAAGATGAGAGCTGATTTCTCGAATAATATCAATTTAATACAAAAATGATAGAAGATAAGGTAAAATGGGTGATAGGCACATCAAATTTCAGCATTAAAATTATGCATTTGTGTGTGTATGCAAAAAATTAAACTGTTTTTGGTTTTCATTATATTCACAAATGCATTCCGCTAGTAGTTTCTCTCTTTAGACTAGGACCACACACAGCAAGTTTAGTTGGGCAATTCTTTCTCAATTCTCTTTTAAAATTGTCTCTGTATCTACACACAGCAATTTTAGCATTCTTATTCAGTCATTCATTCAGCCTTCAAGCTACCTGTCTGCTTTTTTTACATCTTTATAAAAGTTACGAAGAGAGAACAAAAGGGAATTGCGGAGTACGTGCAAGTGTGTACCCCTTTCCATTCCTCTTCCTCTCTCTCTCTCTCTCCTACAAAATCAAGAATTGCCCAACTAAACTTGCCGTGTGTGGTCCTGGTGTTAAAAAAGCTCAATTCTATTGTTACGTCACATCTACTCTTTCATATGTATGTATAGGCATATGTGTATCAAGAATAATTTTTCAATTATAATATAATTGAAAAGAAGAGAGAGAAAAGGCTCTTTTCCAATATTCCTGTTCTAAAATGTCGTCACACTCATCAGCTGAATTTTTGTAAACAGAGAAAATACTCGCGGAATGCGTAACCTTCTTAGTTTAAATCATGTCAGAATTATACAGGGTGGGCGAAAAGAAACCAAGGGGTGTAAAAGTTTAATAACTTTTTTGTTTATTAACTTTTTTTATTTTTTCTTTCAGATTATATAATATACAAAATGGAAATTTTTTTACACTAAGTATGAAAAATGATGTCTCTTAAATGACCACCGTTTTCAGCTTCGCACTGATGGGCTCTTTTTAGAGCATTTTCCATAACATCTTTCAAAACTTGTGGCTGTAGCGTTCGAATTTCTGCAACAATATTTGCCTTGAGTTCAAGGATTGTCTCTGGCTTGTTCACATACACTCGCTCCTTCAAAAAACCCCAAAGAAAATAGTCGGGTGCTGTCAAATCTGGCGATCGCGCTGGCCAAATAATTTCCGAATTTCGAGAAATTATTCGCTCTCCAAAAATTTGACTTAAAAGTGCCATTGTGTCTCGGGCAGTATGGGCAGTGGCTCCGTCCTGCTGAAACCACATACCAGGTCTGTTTTCAAGAGCAGGACGTAAAAAATTTTCTATCATAAAACGATACCGCTCTCCATTTACGGTTACAGCACTTCCATCTTCATTCTCGAAGAAGTAGGGCCCAATGACATTTTCAGATGTGATCCCACACCATACTGTACACCTGATGGGGTGCAATTGGCGTTGATGAATGGCTCTTGGATTTTGAGAACCCCAGAACCTACAGTTCTGCTTGTTAACAAAGCCATTCAAATGAAAATGAGCTTCATCACTCATAACCACTCATAAAATAATTGATCTCTGGTTTAAATAATAAAATTCTATTGTTCTGGTTCTCTGTTCAGTTGTGAACCTCTCCATTATAAATTCTCCAAGTGTTGTCTATATAATCTGAAAGAAAAAATAAAAAAAAATTAATAAACAAAAAAGTTATTAAACTTTTACACCCCTTGGTTTCTTTTCGCCCACCCTGTACAAGTAGCGAAAAATCTACAAAAAACATTAAAATGCAAAAACATTAAAATGCAATACTCTAAGGATTTTGACTCATATAATAAAGTACCGGACTGGGCAAGACCATATTATAAATATAAAATAAATCTTATGCCCACAAAAATTTTATTAAGAACAAGGGAGTGAATAAAACCTTAGATTAACCAACACCTTGCCCATCAATAAAATAAAGGAAATGCATAATTGAAAATATGGCAAACAGCACCCTGCAGGTGATTCAGCTTAATTAATGTTTAGAAATTGAAAAATCTTTTCAGGTTTTAGGAAGAAAAAAACATTCAACCTTATTGCATTGGGCACCATCAACACCCAACGACATTACTTTTTGCCGTTTATGGTAAAAACGGTGTTATAGTTCTCCATATGTCGAGTATAAGAGTCAAAAATCACATCAGAGGACCCAAGTTAGCCCAGCTTATTTTTCTTATTTGGGTGTCCTGTGTAACCTAAAATAACCTAGCCCGAAGAAAGAGAAGACGAACATTACTCTCTCTTAATTCTCTCTCATTTGTCCAAACTTTGTGTACGGTAAGCAGTTTTTTTTTTCTTGAAAACCAAAAGAAAATTGGAAATTGATCTCTCATGAGAATGAATATAACAGAAATATAGTAGAGTCTTAAATCAGTTAACCAAAATATTTGCAAGAGCTATTAACTCAGTTTTTTTGTATTTAAAAAGAAATAAATACGTAACGTAAATACTAACCAACTTTTTTGTATTTACGTTTAATATTTATGCATGTTAAGTTTTTATTTATTGACTTACCTCCAAATTCATAAAAAAAAAAAAACATTTTTGCTTATTTATTAAGAGTTTAATTAGCAGTTTTTCTATGGGAAATTCTATTATTAAGCACTTATTAAACAAAAATGTTTTTTTTATGAATTTGGCTGTTAGTTTTTATCACTACAAAAAAGACACTTAGATTTCATTTTAATGGCTGGTTCAAAGTTCAGAGTGAATCGGGGTCACTTTTCGTGATTAAAGCTGTTGTTTGCTTTTTTTTTTTTTTTTTTTTTTTTTTTTTTTTTTTTTTTGTAATAGGTTTCGATCATTTTCGTGCAAGGTCTGCCACCAAATTTTCATCTTTATTATTTTTAAACTGCTTTCGAAAAACTCACTTTAGATTGTATAGGGTCCGCCATCGAACGTTTTTTTTTTTTTCAACTAGTGCTTATTTCGTGAATGGTAACACTTAGCTCATGTCTGATTTGACAGATAATTAGTTTTATCCTTCCGCTGAAAGAATATGGTTGTGTTTTCGTTTCGCTAAGTCGGCCTGCGATCGACTTACAGAAGATGCCGATTTTGCCAAAAAAAAAAAAAATCATCTTTTCAGATGAAGCTCATTTTGATCTTGGCGAGTCACTGTTTGGTGCGGATTTTGGTCCAGAGGCATAATTGGGCCATTTTTCTTCGAAAATGAGCAAGGAGTGGCCGTTAGTCAACATTTGGTTTCAACAGGAAGGCGCTACGTGCCACTCGATGTTTTCATAGCATTTTAAAAAAAAAAAGTTATTTGGCGGACCCTATAGAATATCTTGTTTTATAATTGATGCATCATTTTCATTTTCAAGACATCGCTGTCAACATTATCCCTCACCTTTGACATCAGCAATTGAACTTCTTGAAATGAAATTTCGTCTTCGCTATCGTAATTATCGTCATTCCACTTTTTTATTTTATTCCATGCTTTTATAAGAATTTCTTGAGGCAGTTTGTCTTAAATGCTTTGAAAAGTTTATTGAAAGTTAAGTTGATTCTGAAAAACTATCAGCCCAGTTATGAATAAAAATTCCCCGAAAGTTTTTTCACTTTTCCCTTTACTCTTTTTATAAACAAAATTTCTCCCATTTTTAACATAACAATTCATCTGATTTAGAGAATTTTCTCCCAAAAACCAAAATATTTCCCAAGGAATATTCATAATTGGCATGTATAATTTTTACGTGAGTTAATTTTTAAGATTTTACTGTATATCCTGTCTCTAACACTTCGGTGTAAGCCTGTGTTAAATAGCTAACTTGAGGTTAGTTGAGAAGTCATTTAGGCTACTCACTAGAATATTTTCTCAGTTGGCTCCATTAAAAAATCAAAAGTTGGTTGAGTTGCTTGCAGGGTGCTATTATGAAAGCATTGCACAGTATAATAAAATTAATTATTTTTTAGTTTTTTCTTTCTTTTTGTTTTTCTTTTGCTATTTAAAGGAAATAACAATTATTGGCATAATAAATTTGTATAACAAAAATACGAAACTGAATTTATGTTTCTTTCTCACTTGTTTTTGCTGCAAAATATTAATTTTTTTTTTTTATTTTTTTTTATTAAAAACATGTTTATAAGCAGATACTTCAAAGCAAAAAGAGATAATGAGGAAGTTATATAACGACTTTTATTTTATTTAGTTGAATAAAAGTTTTAAAAATTTTTGAAATACTTTGCTTTAATCAATATGTGCGCACACTGGAATAATTTCTTTGACCATGGACTTGGTTTTTAACATAAATAAAATACGAAAAATAGTGCCCCTATTATGGTTCACAACTCAACTGAGTTGAGTTGTAATTAAAACAACTGCTATTGATGAGTGAGTTGTCGTTTTTGTATGTGTTTCTCAGCTGCAGGAACCCAGAGTTGTAATCAGTGATAACACAAAAAAGGTTGCAATATCAAATTTACAAATAAAGCTGAGTTGAATTGTGAATCATAATTTCTTAGTTTATGATGATTTTTTTAATCAAAGCAAATGAAAACGGTTTTTAAGAAGCAATTGAGCTTCTTTCTTCTACGGCAATGCCACTTTAAACCAACTAATTGATTTTAAATTTAAGCTTAAGAGCAACTCTAGTAACGTTTTTAAAAAAAGACACTTTTTACACAGCGACGTAAAGTATATTTTGTACAGCCAATCACCCATTGTCTAGGCAGGAATCGTACCTCTAGATCTACCTACTATGGGCATATGGGAATAGTTGTCTTCTGCAACAAACTACCATAAAAGAAATTTTTAATTTTACTGCAACTTCCAGGTCTGTTGTCAACTGCAAAATTTTTTAATTACAAATTCAAGTCTTTACAAACATTTCAGTGGCTCTGTAGTTGAAGCTATCAACAGCTAGATAGACAGACATTCATCTGCATTTCAATACAAAAAAAAAAAAAAATTTAACGGAAATACGAAACTTTAGTTTTTTTTTCTTTATCGCATTTGTGTGTAAGAAAACTAAAACCCAGAAGTAAAGAAGCAAAATCTGTATTAAGCTGCAAAAATAAATGACTCAAAAGCAAATTGGAAATTATTTATTTAGTTAGTTGCCGGCTGAAAGATCCTGTCCGGTCATTTGCTCTATAAGTTGGAATTTTTAGAGTAAAGAAAGCTAAAAACTGGGCGTAGAAGTGGGCGTGTACGCAACAAAAGTACCTGTAGAGTTTAAAAAAAAAATATTATTGGAAAACAAACAAACAGAAAATTTAATTTATTTATTTTTATTCATAAATAATGATGATAAAATAACAATAAAATCTATGAATTCTTACATTTAAGAAATAAATACTGACATTAACACTTGCCCACTGGCACACAGCAACACAAACACATTTGCCCATTTTTTGTTGTTCATTGAAGTTGAAAACAAATAATTTTATCGAATACAAATTCCATGAATTTGCATTTGAATTTAATTTTTTAAGGAAAAGCAAAACAAAAGAAAAAGAACAAGAAAGATAAATTAATTGAACAAAGAAACAAACTGTTTTTTTTTTTTTTTAACTTGAACTGAATTAAATTTTAAAGATTATTTTCATTTGTTTGCCTGTGGTGCTGCTGTTGTAAATAATTGTTTACGTTGACTTTCCTAATAATTCTGCTTCTTTAAATATTTATTTTTCATTTCTTTTCCTTTTGTTTTCGGTGAAAGTATTTATTCTATCTTTTTTTTACAATTTTCAACTTGAAACTTTTGTTTTTTATTTCTGTCATTCATAGAATTTTAAACAGATGGATTCACTTTAAAGTCGAATATCGTATAGAAATTTAAAATTATCGTCACAACAGACGATTTTAAAAAGTTTACAGAAAAAATTAAAACAGACAAGACGTAGGTAATCGTAGAATTATCGTTGAAGGAGTGTCTGTCACACACAAAAATGAGGCAAATTGAGATCAGCATTTGCAACAGAACTAGTTTGCCCTGATGGCAAAGATGCAAACTAACCCTACTATTTTTCGTCGAGCGTAACAGGGACACTAACAAAAAATCGGAATAAAGACAAGATTTACCTTGTAATTGTAAGTGGTACCTTAGACTCTTCATTTCTTACCATCTCCTACATGACTTCATCAGATACAGTGAGGTGCCCATAAGAAATAGATACAAATCAGGAGCGGTAACAAGTCATCTGCTCACTTAAGCCAGACTAGACCTTGGGCTTATCTGCGGCTAGCGAATCACAAGACAGAGATTGTAATTATATCGAGTCGAAGAAACTAGGGCATTTAAAACAGTAAGAGCAGGTGATTGTGAGATTACTTAAAAATAATCGCTAAAATATCAAGAGCCATATTGAATAAGTAGTAGGGAAAGCTTTTGGAACAGTTGGATCGCTCTGTAGGATTATGACAAACACAAGAGGCCTTAAATACCTTAGAAGGTTGGTTTTAGCAGGTGTTGTTAGAAGCATCATACCATACGCCGCGCTAATATGAACAATCTCTATGAGGTTCAAGTCGTATTGTGCTAGACCGAACAGAGAGTAGAGATTGGCAGCTTTGAGAGCATGCTGTGCCTACAGAATAGTGTCGCTCGAAGCTGCGTTTGTCATAGCAAGTATGATTCCAGTAAACCTGTGGCTTAATTAATAACGATGGCATGCCCAGATATGATGCACGGATAGAGACATTAAGGACAGAATAGATGGTTTATTAGTAGCAAAGGCCGGTATAAAAATATGTTAATAAGTGGCCCGAAAAGTTGGATTGAAAGGAGACATGCAGACTTAGGGTACTAAATTACTCAAGTTTTTAGTGGGCATGATGACTATAGGCAGTATTTTTATAGGTTTAAGCTGATCGACTCACCGTACTGTCCTCAGTGCCACAATGTGCTGAACCTGTGTTTTTCGTCTGTCCGAGAGCTACTGCGAAACCATTTTCAAGTTATCTATTTTCCCCAAGTATTCATTAAAGAAAGAATTTAAAGACTTTGCTGGGTAATTTGGGATCTGACATGTCAGACACAGTACAAGTTCTGCATCTGCTACATAGTCTGCAGAGGTCGTTTAGGCTGATGCTTATATATTTGCAAAGTGCTTCAATACTCTATAATGTCCAGTCACTAAGCCCGTAACAATAAGAATCAATGATTGAAGGTGACCATCACTGAATGATAAGCTTCAAGTGGCAGTGCTGGCGTGACTATTTTAAAGTCGCATTTCTAGAAAGCGACAGCTACATATAAGAAAACCAACTTTAATTTTTCCTTTAGATGTCCACGCTTTGAAAATCTGTGCTAGATAATGTTTACCTAGAGGTATTAGGGTATTTGCCAGGGGTTCACTCATTCTGATCGAAAGAAGGTAGCTTGTAAACAATACAATGGCAGACTATTTGTCTAAGAGGAATACTTTAGGTCCCATAATTTTTCTATGAGTTGCAACTTAAGACTCGAAAGAGAAAAATGAGATCTAAAGCAAAGTTTAAATTGCAAATGGCAATCAAAAAAAAAATTTTTGACTCTAAAGGTATTCTGAAACTCTGTAGAAGTGATATAAGACTCTAAGCTGCACAAGACCATAGCGAAGCAGCCTACAAGACGTAGCATACTTGTATATATACCCACGGTTATATTTACCAAAACTTAATAGACACACGTACAATGTGTAACGTGTAGGAAATTCTTTTCACAGCGCGAATAATCCAAGTCAACCGGAACTATTGTAGGACAACTAAGCAAGCCAAGTCTCAGTAAATATATCAAATATTGGTCAGTCGTGTGGAAGAGAAATTAAAACCCGAGGGACTGGAACTTATCGCCCAACGAATTCTCCATATATTTATTAAGCTTAATTTTACTAAAAAAAAATGAACATGAAAATATCAGCGTGTTTTAATTCAAAAGAAGCAGACCTTTGGTAAGATATTGGATTGACTGATTCATACCCCGACTGCGAACACAAACTAAGTCTTACTGTTGACAAAATATCTACTCTAGACTCAATCGCTACATGAGAAGATAAGCGCTGTTGGCCGGCTCTAACATGAAGGCTTCCATGACGGTCGCTATATTGCTTAGTAGCATCACAAGTGTTAGTCTCGAATACTAACAAAGAAAGGCGGATACCAGATGAGAGGGTGTCAAGTTGTGCAAGGTTGCTTGTCAAATATCTCTTAGCTATGATGGTAGGGCGATTGATACGCACTCTAATAAGCTGACACTGGCCTTTAACGTTCAGTTTATTTTCTCGGTGCAAATTTAATGAACCTGGGATCAAGAATGGGGTTCTAGAGAATCTTCTCAGATATTTAATGCCACATGGTGAGTCTAGTTCACTTTATTATTTAATTCAAAACGAAATCTTCAAGCAATGCCACCTAACTTAACCTAAACATGAAATATCCTTGTTTTTTTTTTTTGGTAATTTAAAATAAATTGTCTGCATTGTGCTTTAAACCAAATTAAATATCATTTTAAAAATTTGCCAACGTCACTGCTCCTAAACTACATTTTTCTGCTGAGTTTCGTTTACCCCCAAAAGTGTGTCATTTTAGAAAATCTGCAGTATTTTTTATTTTATATTTTATATTTCCCTTTATTTTAGAGTTTTTAGAGTTTAAATAAAGAGAAATCATTTAGAAAATGAACCAATAAAATACAACAAGATACCTAGAGAAGATAGACAGTGAATGCAGCAAAGCAGAGCATCCTATCCCATAAGGGAAATTCTTTAAGTAGATTTAATTTTGGTATTAAAATGTTCTTCTTACAAAAGCAAAATAGTTGCCCTACTCAACCTTGTTTTCTGCATTTTGTCAAACACTTGTAAGATTTCCACAGAAGGAAAAAAATAAGAAAAAGAAGACACATATACAAGCTCGTACTGTTTTAAGGAAATGTTTAAAAGAAACTTGTATTCGTTGTGGCATGAACCGGGCCAAAAGAAATAACAACAATAATTCTTCAGCTTTTTTTTTGGTTTTTGCTAAGAAAACATTGTTGAGAGGTCTAGAAATTCCCTTTAGTTAAAAAAATATTCTAAAAAATTAAATTTAGTTGAAAGAAGTGGAATTATTATTTCTTTTTTCTTTTTTCTTTTTTTTTTTTTTTTTTTTTTTTTTTTTGTATAAACCAAAGGCTTATCCAAGATTAAGCTTAAAGTTTAGTGTCCCATATTTTTTTCAGGCACGAGAATTTTTTTTTTTTAGTTTCTTTTAAAAATTTTTTTTCTCAAAAACATCAGAGTGGAAGGGAAATGAGTGTATAAAAAAGAAATGTTAAGGAAATTAACAACTTCCTCGGCAAAAAAAAGAAGGAAGCAAAGAAGATATATAAGCCAAGGGGTTGATAGAAGACAATATTGTAACCAGAACAAGTAGTTTGGGTAATATTGAGGTTTAGGTGTTGGGGTTTTTTTAACTGAATCATAAATATCTACGCTTTAATAAAACGCCTTAAAATATGCTTTATGTTGCTGTTATACACAAGCAACGCCCAAAAGAAATGCTTTAAACTTATGTTAATGCTTACACACTATTTTTACAGCAAGCGAAAAAAAGAAGGTGAAAATTAAAATTGTTTTTATGAAAAACTAAAGGTTATGCAAAACATTTTTAAATTTTGAACAAAAGCCTGGCTGTAGGCTATAGAAATGCGAATATAGTAACTTTCACTATCGTAATATTCTTAGTTTTGCATTAAAAATTATTTTTTCTTACTTCACTATGAACTGTGCGATGTCGAATAAGATGATTGCGGCCCTCATTTAGTAAGAAATAAAATTTTTGTCAACGAAATCTGAGTATTTAATTGTCATACAAAAAAGAGATTTTTGTTTGTGTTACTGAATTGAAAGAATTAAATTAAAATTAAATGAAATCATTAACAAAAAAAGAAAAAAAATATATTTTCTTACACAACAACATTAACGCAGGTAGAGAAGAGGGATTTTTTTTTGGACAAAACAGAAATAAAACTTGAAAAATTATGGAGGTCAAGTTGACAATTTAAAATTTTTGTCGTACAAAAGTGGCCAGCAACACACATTCACAAGCCAAAATAAAACAAACACACTTAAAAAAAAAAAGCTTTTCTAAAATACACACACAAACACACCCACACACTTTTATTTGTATAAAAAGACAGATTAACATGCTTTTTTTTGTGAATTTTCCAAAGGTGATTGTTAACAGTTTAAGGCCAAATTCAAAGGCTTTTTATGTTTGTGCACGAGTACGAGTACAAATTTTGTCAATGGCGCTATTTCATTTCAAATAAGAAGCATCAGGGGCAGCCGCCACTATGACAATGAAGCTGAATGCCACAAAATACAAGTACCAACCAATTTAATAAACAAAAATTCTATAAATTTTTCATAGAGCAAAGAATTGGAAAAGAGAACAACAATAGCAAAAACAAAGCAAGCATTTGGATTTTAAACCAGAGGTGCTCTTCGAAATACCATGAGAAAAGTTAAAGGACATTAAATCTCCTAATTTTAAGGGAAAAGCAAATGATAGGAAAAACCAATGGGTGGCGAAAGAGCGAAGTGAATGAAATAAATTATTTAAATTATTTAAGGCAATTCGATAACGATACTTTTTATAGGAAAACATTTCGAAATTGCGGTACAAGTTACTCGATATCAGGTTAATAATTAAAAATTAAAGATACAGCACTGGCTGTTAATAATTGATTAAAAAAAAACTGAATTTTAATGGAATTTTAGGGCCTGTTTAGCTAAATGCGTTCGCATAATTGTTTTGAAAACAAAAACAATATGCGCAAATTTGTTTTTGTTTTCAATACAATTATGCGAACGAAAGTTTCGTTCGCATTTAGCTGAACAGCCCCTTAATGGTAAGCTTGTCCAAATTGTACAGAATTTATCAAAGAGCTTCTTAATCTGGTGATGTTTGTCAAGTAGCTGAATTTAGCTCCGTGTTTTTAAAGCTGCAACATGTTAACATAGTTCTGCTTTACTTCGTCAAAAAATTATGACAAAAAGGATATAATTCTATAAAAACGAATAAAAGCAAAAGCTATTGGCATGTAAAGGGTGTTTTTTATAGACGTATAGAACTTTAAATTGCAATAACACAACGATGGATTATTCGATTGACATGAATTTTATTTATCCGAAAGATAATCTTGTGGCAATACATTTTAAATATGATTTCTGGCATATGACCGCCACGGCTGGCTCGGATGTAGTCCAATCTGGACGTCCAATTTTCGATGACTTTTTCCAACATTTGTGGCCGTATATCGGCAATAACACGGCGAATGTTGTCTTCCAAATGGTCAAGCGTTTGTGGCTTATCCGCATAGACTAATGACTTTACATAGCCCCACAGAAAGTAGTCTAGCGGTGTTAAATCACAAGATCTTGGAGGCCAATTCACAGGTCCAAAACGTGAAATTAGGCGGTCACCAAACGTGTCTTTCAATAAATCGATTGTAGCACGAGCTGTGTGACATGTTGCGCCGTCTTGTTGGAACCACAGCTCCTGGACATCATGGTTGTTCAATTCAGGAATGAAAAAGTTAGTAATCATGGCTCTATACCGATCACCATTGACTGTAACGTTCTGAAGAAGTACGGACCAATGATTCCACCAGCCCATAAAGCGCACCAAACAGTCAGGTTTTTTGAGGGTAACGGTGTTTCGACATACACTTGAGGATTAGCTTCACTCCAAATGCGGCAGTTTTGTTTGTTGACGTAGCCATTCAACCAGAAGTGCGCTTCATCGCTAAACAAAATTCACTTATGAAAATCGGGAACAACGGCAATCTCGTTTTGGGCCCATTCGACGACTATTTGCAAGCGTTGTTCAGGTGTGAGTCTATTCATGATGAATTGCCAAACCAAACTGAGAATAAATCACTTGACAGCTGTTAAATAGTTCTACACGTCTCTAAAAAACACCCTTTAGATATAGATTTCAGAACTACATAATTTATATTAAGAAAGTATACGGATTTTTAAGGAATTCCACTCAGAATATTCTGCAATGAAAATCTTTGAGTTAAAAAAATAGACCAAAATCGAGACTGTGTGGTTTCATGAACTACTCATATTTAAGTCGAATGTACATTTCAAAACTACATAAATTATGTTCAGATTTTAAGGAATTTCACTCAGCCTATTTTACAGTGAAAATATTCCACAAAAACTGTATATTTTCTGAAATCTACACTCCAGCAACTTTCGATTTTATTCATTTTTATGAAATTACTTCTTCTTTTTCGTAACTTTTTGACAAATTATTGAAAATACTTACTTAACAGACCCATGTTCACATCTTACAGAAATAAAAATCGGTGCTAACTTTTCACTGACTTGTGTTTGTCCATCAGTCCTGTGACATTTGGACAATTGTGGTCCAGACTACCAATCCGACGACGTGCTACATTTAAGCCATCTCAGCCGCAACATCCATCACTGAAAGATGGAATTTTCGGGTTGTTAGCTTTCGTTAGAGCGCCTGATTTAGTGTTATAACGAGTACATGCATACCTCGATTATCGCTGTTCTGAATTTTTGAAAAAAAAAAAAATTATTTTTCTTTTTCTAAATTCACATGAAAACTGATAAAACTTAATTTACGACAGTTCTTGGAATCCTTGTTTTTGAAAAAAAAAATATATCAAAAATAATATTAATTCGGGGAATCCCAAACTGTGAAATTTGATTTTAAATTGTTCATTCGAAATACCGATATGGTTTGCTCTAGAGCTCAGTTATTTTAAATTAATAAAAAAATTAATTGAACCATAGACACATGTTGCTAAAGCAATCTAGAAAAAGCTTGACGTTGACGATGAAAATTAATATTATTAGGCGAATTGAGAACGGTGAACGAAAGTCCGAAGTGTCTTAGTTGCTATCTCTGTTAATGCTTAATTTTCAGAAACCCAATAAGAGCGCTAAGCGAGGTATACTTGTAAAATGAAAAGGGATACTTTTTCTAACTCATTTCGATTCCAAATTAATTACGAAGACTTAGGCCGGACCCCCTAAAAACGAATGATAGTTTCTTTCGTTTATTTGTATAGACAACAAAAACAAATTTTGGTTTTTTTTGTACAAAAGAAGCTTTCGTTCGTCTTTAGGGGGCCCAGTCGGTAGATTTACACAAGACTAAGGGCCATTGTTATCGATAGTTAAAGTTAAGATTTCAATACCGGATAGTTTGTCCTTAACTTTCCACTCAAATTTACAAAATTCAGCCGAAAATCGGTTATTTGTTCCACAAAATCTTAACTTTAACTACCGAAAGTTGTAATTTAGTCTTGTGTAACTGCTAAAGCCAAATATGTTACACGCCTGCATATAACAGCTCTAAATAGGTTCTGAAACAGAAATAATTTTAATAAAACTAATCACAAATCAAGTAAGGCATGGTTTAAATGCCCGGCTAGCTCTATCAGTAGTAATTCACATGGTGTTAATTTTAACTCTATATTTTTTTTGATTTGCTTTGTGTGATTCAGTAGTTCTTGGTTAACTTTAAGAGTTAAACCGTGGACAACAACCAATAAAGTGTACAAATTACCATGTACAACAACCAAAAATGGCTTATTTATTTTTTTTTTTTTTATTTAAGATTCATTCCATTTTATTTTCCGGTTAAGTAAAATTCTGGCTTTTATTTAACCAGACAGCTGTTAGTTAAACATTTTACTGAATTACACGTTCTTTAGTTTTAAACAAAAATTCTTCTTTAAAATTTAATAGTGAATCGCACTATAGGTTGGTGTTGTATGGTAATGAATGCAGTCATAGTGCTAGGACAATTCATAGAAGAGTTGAGCAGTTCTTTAAAAAAAAAACGTTTAAGTCCACTTTAAAAAAATGTGTTAAGGGCAGTTTTAGTAAGATTTAGGCACCATTTTACCAAAATTACCGCTCAGCTCAACTGCCAAAATTTAATTTTTGTTAAATAATTTTTTTAGTAAACAAAAAAAGCCACAGAATCAATAAGCAACAGCACACATTAAAGCATTTAAGGTTTTTGGCGCTGGGTTGCCCATTTAGAATGTCTGGCGACTGGGCGACACAGTAAATGTTTTCGTTGCTGTTTTATTACTAAGTTTTGTGTTCTTCATTTATTTATGGATTTTTTTGCAAATTTTTCGAACGCACAAACTTTTTGCTACGTTAACTTCATATGTGTGAGTATGTGTAGTTGTGCGAAAGTATTTAATTTGACTTGGTCATAATTTCATTGGCCTTCATGTCTTCTTTTCTCTTATTGTAGTCTTCTTAAATGTCTTGTGGGTCTTCCTGCTTGTTGTTATTCTTTTTTTCAAGGATACAATTTTAATGGCTGTCGATTTAATTAGGTTTTGTTGCATATAACTAGTTTGAAACTTGTTATTATATTTTTTAACTTAAATTGCCAAGGCCATTTAATAATTGCTGACTTTGGCTAGAAGGACATTTTATATCTTGTATTCTGTAATCTTACATATTTAACCACAAATACAAAAAGTAATTTAGGCAGCTGATTACTCCTTACAACAACACAAATTACGTATATCACAATGAAATATTGAAAATTTTATTTTCAATATTTAATTCGATTTTGTTAAAGAAATCCATTTACTGCTTTTAAATATTAAATGGCAATTTTTGAAAATTTACAATTTCCCTGCTTCCTCCCATGTCCTGCCCGGCACAGCACTTTACAAAATTAATAAAAAGAAAAAATGAAAAATGAATGAGATTTTTAACAATAGTTTCAACATAATAAATATTACCAATGATTATTGGCATAGAAATCGTAACTAAATGCTTACTGAAGGGCATCTGCCACAACGTTCTATTGTAAACGAAAGAAAATAATAAAATAAGAAGAAAAAAGAGAAAACGGAAAACAATATTGGTAGTTTATTACAACTTGCACTTGCACACTGCTGGTAGCACATTACATTCTACCACCACATAGATACACAAGCACTTATGCCACAAATAGACTTCATCAGGGCAATATTTTAAATGTACGACTCTAGTATATCTTATCGTTAAACACAAATGCCAAAAATCTCATCATTATGTATGTTAAAGTGGAAAAAATTTTAAAGAAATCCCAAGCAGGCTCATCATCAATAATAGAGAAATGCTGCTGCTCCTCTCTGCTAGTACTTCATCAATCCTAAAAGTATGCACTAAATTGTAACTACAAAATGTAAACGTTTGTGTATGTGTGCTAATACGTTTGCATGTATTTGAACAATTTTTTACAAAAGTTAACATTGAAATGCTGATGGTTTTTATTTTCTTTTGCATTTTATTTTCAGCATGTGAGGCCAGCAACAAAAAATCAATAAAAATATAAAAGCAATGCAAGGCCTTTTGATACCAAACAAAAGATGAACAGGAATGAACGAAAAAAAAAACACGACAGCCACCCACATTTAGACAAAACCCCAATTGAAATAAAACACCAACACACAACACATACACACACACACACAAACATCGTAGCTAAATGCATGTTAATGCAAAAAGAGAAAAAGAGAAAGCAAAGACAGAAAATGTACTTTGCAAATTGTTTTTATGTCTAAAAATATGCTACCAAAAACAAGTAGAAAACGAGTGTATTAAAAGCCTCAACATATGCTGCAATATGCCGTTTATACAAATCCGACAAAATTAAATTTATTTTTTACAATTCGTTATTGAAAAAATAAAGAAACAAAAAATATGTAGAGAAAATGTAGTCACTTACCTTATCCGAGGGTATAGTACGCGACTTTTGCGTAATCACGGCCGGAGTAACAATATTGGCATTTCCTTGGCCTACACCTGCTGCTGAACCAACAATACCTCCACTGCCATTACTGCCACTACAACCACCAGCACTGCTGCCACCACTATTGCCACCTGCAGCTGATACTGAATTAGAACTTGCCGAGGAACAGCAAGAGGCGGACGATGAAGAGCATACGGAAACATCTGTAGTGTGACGTTTGATGCTGCATGAGGTGCACGAATTGTTTTGCGACAAAGTGGCGGCTGTACAAGGAGATGACATTGACGTCGATGGCCTTGCAAATTGTAAATGTTGTTGTTGTTGTTGTTGCTGCTGCTGGTGATGTGGTGCTATTTGTTGCTGCTGCTGCTGCTGTTGTGTATGAGAATGTGCATGATTTTGTGGATGCGAAGAACTATTGTGATGATGTTGTTGCTGAGCTGAATATGAATTAGTTGAATAATTATTGTGCGAGTATTGTGGCTGGTGTACGGCCACAGCTGCGGCTGTGGAAGCACTCGCCGATGCAGAAGGCGAAGAAGCGTTCGAAGATGAGGGAGTCAATAGCGAATGAGTAGAGGATTGATTAGTGTATTGATGCTGTTGATTGTGACTGGCATTTGAAATCATATTGTTGGTGGTCATTGGATTTGAGGATGAACCGTTGCCGGAAGACGACCCGTTTGATGATGAGCAAGTGGAATGAGAACGTTTACTATTTAGTTGCTGTGACCCGTTGTTGTTGTTGGTTGTAATTGTACCAGCACTACTAGTCGCAGCTGTTGTTGTTTGTGTATAGGGATTCTTATGCGGGCCAGCGCCAGCGCTAACTACAATAGCCCTCGTAGTGTGCTGGTGTGACGCTATATGATGACTATGATTACGACTGTGTTGCAATGGCTGATGTTGTAGTGGAACCGTTGGTGAAGTTGGCGTTTCAATGGACGAAGTTGTCGACATGCTGCACGTAGCACGTTCAATTGATTTTCGTATATCTATTTGAAAAATTTTCAATTCTGGCACGTTTTCTTACAATAATTTTCGTTTCTAATATTTACACTTGATTTCACATAAATACGACGTTCATTATTTAGAACATTTAAATTGTTTTCTCCCGCTTTTTAATGCCTACAAAAGATTGCAAAAGAAAGTGTTTTGTTAAAACAAAATATGCCGGTGAAATAAAACTAAAGTTAAAAAAATTAACAGAAAATTTAAATTACTTGAAAGGCTCTATGCCTCTATGCATTTTACAATAAATAAATTTAAATTGCTAATTTTTTACTAAATAAAAACCAGATTTTTATCAGAGTAATCTTAGTTTTTATGCAGACTTCCGATCCACTTACTCCAAGCAATCCCACTCAAAAAGTAGAGGATCGTACAAGACTAAGTAAAAACTACAAGTAAGCAAATAAAAACCAGAGTTCGCAAAAAAAAAAGAAACGAAACGAAACATTCTTTTTTAAAATTGCATCAAGTTTGGCTTTTATTTTTTCGACGATTTGACCTTCTACTTTTCTTATTTTAATGACGGCATCATCAAGGAGTTTAACCAAGGTGCTCAAGGACTTAAACCCCTACAGTTTGGTTATTGTCTCGACAAGAAACCCATAGTTTGAGTACATAAATACTAATTGAGCCTTTACATTAGCCAAATAAGAAAATATTGACTACAAAATATAACTCCGTAAATCATGCAGCAGAAACAAGGCGATTCTATACCAAACACTAAAATATTGTTGCTTTTGCTACTTGAAAATGTCAAAGTAAGCAGATTATCCTGGACTATTTTGACTGCTTGAGAGCTTCAGGGCTCAAACAATTATAAACAGCTGATCCACTGACTACACTTTTGCCTTCAACAGAGAGATATTTCTTAGCAAAAAACTTGAGAAAAGAGCTCTTTTTTTTATAAATATTACGAAATATGCAAAATATGCAAAAACATGCATTTATATAAAAACAAAATATGCAGTAACGAATTGATACCATTTTACTGGAAATATTGTGATTCGCAAAGATATTAACTTTAGGTGGGTCTCAGAGTAACGATCATCATGCCCTGATCATCATTCAAGTTTGTTTTAATGTTTTTGATTTTAAAATCACTGTTTATAAGAAGATCAATCAACTCACTAATGATCATTTTTGATTTGATCAATAACAATATTAATTCTGAATATATGTTAAGCTTACTTTCCTTTGCTATACCTAGTAGATACATACGATCTTTAAATATATTTTATGTACCTATTCATAGAACAAATTATGTAACAAACGAGCCTATTTTACGTGCCATGACTTTGTGCAATAAGATTAACCATCGTTTTAGTATTGATTTCTCTATGCCCAGAACTAACCTTAAATTAAGTTTAGATAATCAGATTATAACAAATATATTATTATGTTTAGCTAGCCTGTAAGGACTTTTGTTACCATTGGCTTATACATATAAAAATAAATAAATAAATAACACCAGCTGAGAGAGAAATGTCCATATACCCCAGCGCTGTTGTTCTAATTGTGGGATGGAACAAATATTTGATCCATTTGTAAGAGTGAGATACAAAATCAGACGTATTCAAAAGTTTATATTACATTTTTCACAATGCACTTAAGAACTTGATAGAAACTTTCTCCTACGCTGTGATAGATATTCTATCACATGACAAATCAATTGAGTGTCACTGTTCTTGTAGGGTCAATTGACTTTCGCAAGTTACTTGCCAAATGTAAAAAACCTCTAAGTATAGATAAAAATTCTTTTTTCTAAAAAACACATTTTTCTATTTATTAAATTATTTAAAAAAAAAATTTATTTGGAATTCAAAAGTTTAACAAATAAATAATTTTTATGTGTGCTTAATTCGAGAATGGTGTTGGGTTATTTCAAATTTATAAATTTATAAAATGTTTGCCAAGAAACTGAAGATTCAGAGTAGCGTCTGCTGAAATGGTCCATACAGATATGCTATTCCCTTCGGTACTTATTTTACTGAATAAATAACTCATGAGAATATCATGAGTAAAACAATAAATTTTAAAACCAACACAATTTCTGGAATTAAGCACAAATAAAGATTAATATTTTATTATATAAAAAATTAGAAAAAAAATCTGGTCACCTTAAAACCTAACCTTTTTTAACTGTTTATACCTATTTACACACACATACCCATATACAAATGTAACTGTGATAAATTATTATTACTCTTTTAAACCCTACACTCTCACACGCTAAATACTCATCTTTCTCTCCATATTAAAAACTTATATGAGTATGTAGATACAAGCATACTCGTACATGTATGTATGTAGTATGTTGCTATTTATTATTATTATTATTATTATTGTTTTTTTACTTTTATGATTTATTTGTTGTTGTTTTGTATACCCACTGTTTAAAATTCTCTGAATGTTGTCATGTGCTTTAACATATTCTGCTGCTGGTGGGTGCTGCTTCTTCAATTCTGCTGTTATTAAATTTTCTTTTGCATAGAATATGCATGCACTTGCATGTATGCAAGTACGAGTATGTATGTACATATGTGTGAGTGAATATGTGTGTATGCTTTTGAAATTTGTTTCTTAGGCAAAATTATTCTAATTGTAATGTACGACTAAATATTAAGAGAAAGCAGCAACAACAAAAGAAAATGAAAAAAAAAAATAATTGTGTAATTGGTAAACGTGTGTGCAGGTATGTGTGTAGGTAAATTTATTTTATAAATAAATTTTTATTGAAATATTTTGCTTAGACAAACGACAAGTTATGTGCATGTTTATTTAACACACATCATGTGTTTATGCATTTGTGACTTTTAATGTCATTATATAAGTACATGTCCGTGTATGAGTGTATGTGTGTTTTTGCTTTGAACAACAACGTTGATGTCCCCAAAGTCAGTTTTTTTGTTATTGCTGCTTTAATGCACTTATTCATTAATTCATTTATTTATACGTCAGTTGTAACCACCCTCAAACTTATGATTTTGATAATTATGCCGATAAAGTTCAAAAAGACAAAGTAAACAAGCAAATGTTTTACACTCGAAAAATGCAGCCATAATAATGGATATTAGATGCTGACTAGCGTGTGATCTTATTAAGACATTGAAATTATAGGGCAAATGTGCCAGTAGTGGGCAGTTTAACGTTTCTGTGCCTGATACAGTATTGGGTACAATTTTAAATGTATTAAAATATTTTTAAGAATTATTTTATTAAATTGAATAATTTATAGTTTTTTTTTGTTTTTTTTTTTTTAATAAAAATATTGTTGTCGGCATATAATTTTTTTTTTTTGGTTTTAAATTTGTTCAAAGCAATCAGCTGCCGACTACAGAATCATGATACGGGGCTTGAAATTACTCAATAAAACGTTCTGCCGACCACTGGCAAAACACAATTTATGAGTAGTCAGCAATTACAATAACGACTCTACAGTAAATGATAAAAAATTTTTGTGAATAAAAGCAGCATCACTAAAAAGTAAAAAATAATTATTTTTCGCTAATTAATACTTTCAACTCTTTTTTCTTTCCATAGAAACCATTATAATATGGAAATTACCAAGCCTTTCAAAAGTTGGCCTCGCCACTAAATTATTCCTAGAAAAAGAAGCACTTCGAAGACAAATTATGAACAAATTACTCATTTCAGTAAGATGAACTCGCTTGATATAGAAAGTTGAGTTTATTATTTCATCAAAATTTATTTTTTATAAAAAAAAAAAAAATAAAAAAAAATCTGTTATTAGGCTTGTGGCGTTCATGTCCGACCTAGTTCATATGAATGATTCATAAAATTTTTTTAAATTATATCGTTCATCGTTCACTGATTCTTTCTGTTTAGGATTAAAATATCTAAAATTTGATTTAGTTAAAATGCTGCAAAATTTTATTGCTGATTTAAACATAAAAAAAATTCCTAGTTAATTTAAAATCGCATTTGCTTCAATTCCATAACCAGTTGTAATTACATATTATTATAAAGGTAGTATGCTGTATAATAAATACAATAAACAAAAGGTACTTTGAACGAAAGTCAAAAGTTTGTTAGCTTACAGAGTACGAAATGAACGAAAGTCATCGTACAGTGACCTAAATGAACTATTAACGAGTAAAATGACCTAGGTCGTTTAAGTGGTTTGAAAAATCTGAACGATTCAGTGAAATGAGCGATTATGCCCAAGTCTATCTGTTACTCTTATTTATTTGAGCAGAATTAACAACATACTGACAGTAGAACAGCGTACATCTCCTGCTATCTGTAGTAAACGCCAAAATTTATTTGCGAGCCGATATTTTATACCCATGCAAAGTGCAAGTGTTTGACTGCATTACATTGATTTTTTTCTCTTTTAGACCCGTTATTACAAGTTACCGATAGTTCAAATTATGATAAAGCTTTTAGTTGGGCATTAAATTGAAAATATCGATAAGTTAAATATCGGATAGTGTATCCTTAACTATCAACCTAAATTCGGTGCTAAAGTTTTATCCAAACACCGGTTATTTGTAATACAATAGGCCTAATTACGAGTGTCGTTGTCGTAGTTTATTTTACGACAATCTAACATAAGTTATATGGCCGGCGCTGCCTCATATCACTACTTTCGTCACGACAACGATACTCAAAATCAGGCCTAATATCTTAACATTAGCTATCGAAAGTTGTAATAACGGGCCTTAGTCGTATGTATGTGTCAAACACATAGGAGAAAAGAGATGCTGTTTGTTGGAGATTTCTCGATACCTTGTATAATTCTGCCATGAGTTTTACATGCCGATATTAATATTCTCTATTAATATTCGGAATTTGTTCTTATATAAGTTAAGGTGTCATGGCACTCATACAGCAAATGCCCATTTCCATTTAAAGATGTAAATTAACTAGAAAATTTATGAAAGTTGATAAAAACCTCTATGGACAGAAATTTTCATTAATTAAATCACCAAAAAAAAATTTGGAATGAAGCACCAAAATTAATTAATATTTTATAAACTTTTAAATTCCCAATAATTTACCATGTTATTTATCTTGCAGCATCAACCTGGCAATAAAATTGTGTTTTTGTTCTAATCGCTTTTTTTTTTTTTTTTTTTTTTGAGAAAGAGTTAAACTGACAAAGAACTATAGACGAAAGAATAAAATGAAAACTGAATGATAGAAACCGACCTAATCTTTTGTTAATTTTAACTTGAACACACTAAAATTCAAATTATTTACATATTAAACACACGTATTTTTTTTGGTGTAGTTATTTACTATATCGCAAAAACACACACACACACTTCTTGTGTTACTGTGCTACAGGAGCAAAATTTGAAAATTCATAGGTGGGGCGCTAGTTTTGTGTTTGTTAGTTTGGGAGCAAAATTTTCTTTTTAACAGAATAAAATAGTTATAAAAACTTAAGAAAAAAAACCATAAAACATAAATAAATTTCATAAAATTCATTTAATATGTTTTTGGCGTTTTTCTTCTGTAATCCACTACACAACCGATTTTGTTAAAATCCCCATAAAATGAAATACAATAAACACACACACAAACTAATTACAAAAGAGAACTAACTCATAAATACAAACATAAGCACATAGTATGTACATGCATATGTAGATAAAATAAATACATATGTAAGTATGTAGATATGTAGGTAGATAGTATATGAATAGAAATGAAATATATGAAATATATGTTTGTATATCTACAGGTACAAAAATTTATAAACTTATTTTTTTTTATTAATATTTAGGTATAAAAAATGTACCTATGAATGTTTTTCAAAGCCTTGGTATATATTCTCTGTAGCTTTTACTTGAAAGAATTAATTTTTTTAACAATTTGATTTTGTGGTTATTTAGGTAAGTAGGTACCTATGGCTATTTTTTTTCTTTCTTCGAAATATGTATGTATTGCACTATGATTTATTTTATTTTTTAATTTTTTTATAAATTTTGATTAACAATTTTCAACAATTTAAACTATTTTATCTTTTTTTTTAATATGTATGTTAAACAGTGTGCAAGGATTTCATTTTATTTATTTATTTTTTCTTTTTAGGTATAAAATCTTTCATTTATTTATTTATCACTTGTTTTGGTTGATAAATATACACAAATAATACTCATGCACACTTTACACATACACATACGCACTCACTCACTCACTTGTATAGAGAAACGCACGGTGGAGTACCAAAAAAAAACTAGTTTACTTGCATTTGTTTTTATATTGATTTTTATTTTTTGCTTTTCAGTTTGTTTGTTAAACATTATTTTCATCATGCCCCAAGACCACAATTCACTTTATTGCAACATCTTTTTTTCACTTGCCCTCCAGCAATAACTATTGGAATTTAGGTTTTCTTAAAGTTTTAAAACTCGCAGTGATTAATAATTTTGTATTGATTTTTCTAGTTTTTCACAAATAAAGAAACTATTGCAAATATACATATATGTATGTACTTTTTTTTCTTATTTGGCCCGTGCCCGTTACTAGTGCATCTCGACGATTTATCCGTTAACGCGACAACCCGACTTTTACCAGAGCAAAACACAAACTAAATTCTCATTAAATAAATAAATGCAAATAATAAAGTTAATGCACACAGTTGTATTGCGTAGTATTCCTTCAAATTTTACATAAAGAACTTCTTAAATAAGCTTATTATATTTTAATATTTTACAATCTATAAAGGTCAGCCATAATTTCACTTGTTTTATTTATGTCTTTGGTTCCATATAAATATTGTTTTTTAAAGTTAATTTTAGTAAAATACAAAGGTGTGCAACAATGTTTTCTTGATTTTCTCTTTACTTAGAGACGTATTAAAATGGACGTGCTTACACTATCATCAGTGTTAGTTAATGTGCATAAAAAATTAAGCTAAGCAAAATAGTTAGCACAGCTGTTATTTTATCATTTTACAAGGCTTTATTTCGCCAGTAATGTGTACAATTTCCGATTTATTACACAAGCCATATTAAAACTTTAACTATAGAATTTTGTTACTTAATAAGTAATTTTTAGCGTTGTAGGAAACAAATCAATTGATAAAAATGTATAATTCTTATTTTTGTAGGTATGTTCTGTAATTAATTTTTATATAAAATTTTGCATGTGCTCATAATAAGCAGATATGTGGCAGCCCAATTTAAATAAACAATGACTTCTTGCACCCTGTAGTCAAACACTGTAGGGTTGCTTTTTGGTCTACAAAAAGACCAGAATACAACACTGAAAGAATAACTCTACAACGAATAAGGTTGAAAATGAAAGCGACGAGCAAAAATGAAATAACGCAGTACTGGGAAAAACTCTTTTGAAAAAGTCCTCTTACATTTTTTCTTTGTAATTTTCAATAGAAAATTTTACCAATTTAATAATTTTTGCAAATGTTAAACTATTTAAATGAACAGCGTAGAATATTGTGAGAAGTAGTTTGTGAATTGCGAAAGTTCTAAAATGCACTAATCACTTTAAAGTAAAAAGAAAAAGACAGCCCATTTACACACAATAATTATATTTCGGTAAGGAAATCAATAAACGTAGAAGTATGAAGCCAAAGTAAATGGTGGAATAAAAATGACAGTACATTCAATAAAAACTTATTTTCGAAAGATATTCCTACAATATTAATTATTTTTGCAAATAAACTAATTAAAAAATAAATTTATTTTAACACATGAATAAATGTTTACAAAATCTATTTAACATGAAGTGGAAGTTATAAAATAAACAAAGACAGCATTTTCTTCGAAAATGGAAGAAATGACGATTTTTTGGTTCTTCATGGATTTTTTCTCCTGAATTGTGATTTTTTGTTCTTATTCGGTGTTTTCTTTGTGACTTTTATTAAGTTTCATGCTGCATCCTCTTTGCCCTTCAATCATCCTCTTTGGAAATTTTTTTTGCGGCTTTCATTGAAATTCAACCCCATAAAAAAGCAAGGAAAAAAACTTATTTCAATAAAATGCCTACCACCCCGCGAAGCTCCAACTTAATGTAAATTAAACAGAATTTAGTTCTTTATTTTGTTTGCAAGTGCTTGCAGTATGTGGGAGTGAGAGGTGAAGAATGTGTAAAAGAGATGCACAAAGTTGTTTGGTTAGTGGCAAATGGCGAAAAAATATTCAAGAAGAAAAGTCACTAAGGAATATGTGATAAAATAGGATGAAAAACAAAAAATAAAAAATAGAATGTAAGGTGAAAAAATACAAAACTCAAAGAATTGTTGGATAAAAATAAACCAACAAAGAACACAGGTGAAAAATACAACAGAGAAAATAAAAAAAAACAAACGGCTCGCAATTTTTAATACTATTTTAATATTATTATATAAATATTTTTTTGAACAGGTTGTCTAAAATAGCAGTTCGAAAAAATTTTCAGAAAACTGCATTGATTGCATCTATTTATAAAGGTTTCAAAATTTAGTTTGCACCAATAGTTTATAGATATACATTTTAGAAAATTGTTTATTATTCTGAGTTTACGTTATTAAATAATAAACAAACGTTTTTGCTACTATATTAAGCAACGCAGTGTTAAAAAAATGTAATTTCAATGTGCAACCCTATAAATGTTGTGCAAATATTGTTTATAAAAAGAAAGGAGGAAAATAAGTGAATCGAAAAGGAGAATAAAAGAAAATCACGCAAAGTAAAAAAGGAACGAGTAAAAAATTTTCCATTTTCAAAGAAAATTTATTTCAATCATTGACGTTTTCATGGAAAAAGAGTTTCGCTGTTTTTTCCATTGTAAATGTAGTTGCGCGCGCGTGTGTGTGTGTGTGAGTTAGTGTGTTTATGAAAAGGTGAACTTTGAAAACTATTAAGTGAAAAAGGAAAATGATGCAAAAGAAGATGGAAGAGTGAAATGCGTATTAAAATAAATTCTAAAATTTTTTCTTGTTAAAAATAGCCAATTCAGATAAATATTGAAATGTCTATAAAATTTGTAAATTAGAAAAGAAAAAACATAAAAATAAAGCAATTAAAGTATCGAGATGATTTAATAGCGGACTAATTTTAATTAGAAAATTGCAAATTAAGATGAACATAAGTCAGTACAAAACAAAAAAGAAAAGCATTCTCTGAAAAATAGAAACAAATTAAAACGAAAGTTAATTTATATGGATGTGAAAATCTAAAAAAAAACCCCGAACACGCTACACACTTTTTATAGTTCAAGAATTTTGTAGGAAAAATTTTTGATTAAAAAAAATCAAATGTCGCAATTAATTAAGTAACTGAAATATTTTTCTATAAAAATAAAATATAAAATAGAAGTAAATAAAAACATGGATGGCTCTAATAATTCTAGTGGAGGTTTATCTTCACGCAGTCTTCCCTCGCTATTTTCAATAAGTAATGGTTCCTCTATGGCTTCTAAAGATTTAGAAGGCCTAATGGCCATGAATGACAGCGCATTGTCACAACAAATCGAATTTATCTTACAAGATGCTCCCATGGAGCATGAAGATGATGACGACGATGACAATCATCATCATCCAAGCAATCAGCAAGTATTATATCAACACCAAGTGACCACAAAATTGGGTCATCAGCAACAAATTGATACAGAAACCAGCAATTCTCAGGGGGCCATATCATCGAAGGCAGCAGTAACAAACTCAACGATAGCACCTGCTATTTACAAAATAGAGACCCCACCGAATTCAAACACACCAATAACAAGCGCTTCCGATTTAAGTCAAACCAGTCAAGATGCCGAACAGTCCGCTATTGAAGTAGCAAAGGCACCATCACATCATTCAAGTTCTGTTCAACAACAGCAACAACTAAATCAACAATTGCGACGTCAACAACATCATTTCCTTAATGGTCGTGGTATCATTGTACGTTCTTCTGATTTACACAACTTCAATTCGGTACCATTGTCAGCAGCAGGTTCAATGGACACTGAAGACGATGAAGACGATCCAGAATTGAATGACGAAAATTTACAGGATATCGAAGAAGAAGCCAAGGCAGCGGAAGCTGATGAAGAACCACCTCATTTAGATGCGACACAAATCAAAGTTGAAAACATGGAGGTCCAAACAATTGAAAATACTCCTCGACTGGCTTACACTAGTGCAGCAACCACTTTAACCACCACAGATGCAGATGGTCAACCCACCCAATTGGTATTACCCGCAGGTTCCATAGTCAGCACAGGCACACGTACAGTAACAGTGCCCGTTTCAGAAGCTTTAGCTCATTTGCAAAGGCGGCAAGTGTTCATTAGCAATGGCATGGCCAACGTAGGCGGTACAACGTTGGTACGTATGCCCGCAGTATTGAGTCGCAATGGTTCAATGGCTGTGTTAAATGTGGTACAACAACAAGTCGGTTCAAATGGTCAAACCACACAACTTATCCTACAAGCTGCTCCTATGGGAGGTGGTTCCAACCCTACTTCAACACCCATAATGGTAACAACAACACAGCAAACACAACCGCAAACCCAGCAACAACAACAGCAACAGCTTTCAACCGTAACCGCAGACAATATAGGAAACTCGTCGCCAATTTCAACAATTTTAACACCAACTTCCAATGCCCATAAAATGTTAACAACTGCTTTAACCAATCAACAAACACAGCATCAAGTACACCAACAACAACAAACATCTACAATAATGGCTCTTAATAACAGTTCAACTACACCGCCATTATCATCAACGGCGTGCCCTACAACAAATGCTGCCATATCAACAACAACAACAAGATCACCACCCCCACGATCATCATCCACATCGATAAACCCCAACCAGCAGCACCCTATCGCATCAACTTCAGCCCAAGCTCAAGCTCAGGCTTATATTTGTAATACAGCTTCAACCTCGCCGCCCTCATCCTCTTCATCGGCATCACCATCATCCACCTCAACACCATCGGGACCAACCTTAGTTGGTATGACAATTTACCAGTGCATGGAATGCGTTGAGAAATTTGACAACAAAGAACTCTACGAAATTCATCGTTCTGGTCATGCCAACAACATGAAATGCGCCATCTGCAATATGGTTTTGAAATCATTAAAAAATTATGAAAAACATTGTCTACGCTGCAAGCCGTACGAATGCCAAATATGCGGTCGTGTCGTTCGTTTTCGTCCCAATTTCATTAAACATATGCGGGTCCATACCGGACAACAATCTGAACGTCATAAATACAAGTGCGAAGTGTGTCACAAGGAGTTCATGAGTTTTGAGTATTTTAAAGTCCACAAAAAAATTCACAATGAAAACGTTAATCTAACATGCGAAATATGCGGCAAACAATTTAGTGCTCTGGCTTCATTGCGGGGTCACTCGAAATTACATTCAGGCGTTAAGTTGCACAAGTAAGTAAACGTATTAAATTTATTTTTTAAATTTATGAAAATTTTAAAGAAAATTATTCCTATTTGGCTTCTTAATCGAGTAGCTTTCAAAGTTTCGTTATCCTTTTTTGTTTTTGTATTAATTTTGTTAAAAATGTTTTCTACTTCCTAATTTTTTTTGCAGATGTGAAGTTTGCGGCAAAGGCTTTGGCCAACGTTACAATCTAAAAATTCATGCTCGCACTCATACTGGCGATTTTCCATTTGAATGCAAAATTTGCAAAAAGAAATTGCACACTCAGTCATCGTTGCAAACTCATATGCAAGTTCATCAACGTGTTCAAACGTCTCAAGCAACTTCGACTATTAAATCAACAGTAACTAGTACCACAACAAGTGGTAATACTAGTTCCAGCAGCAGCGCAAGTAGTGCCCATAATTCGCCCACTTCAACCATTATTAAAATGGAACCTCAACTAAGCGAACCCAGTCCAATTGAAGCGACCACCATTGGCAATAATATGCTACTAAATCAACATTCAATACATGATGATTTAGATGAGAATTCAGCCATGAGTGATGGACTCAATTCTTTGAATGGTCACCAGTATGTAACAACTAGTTGTGTTAAGAATACAATTGCTTCAGCCACCGGCGATGATTCATCCGAATCGTCGAACACATCTCAAGAACAATTGCGACAAACTAGACAGATATTATTGAATGGGGCCACACAAACACGAGCCATTGTGATTAATAACTATTTACATAATAATGATAATAAGGGTGTTGACACTTTATTGTCGCAAACTTTACAGCCGCAACATCATCGACAACATCATGCTCAAGTTATACGCCACAATAATAGTAGCAGTAGCAGTCATATTACCAACAGCAACAGTGCATTACAGCAGCAATTGATGCGTAAAACTCCTATTATACATTCGACTGGTGGGGCAACATCGTTAGCAAGTTCGTTATTTGGCAGTGCTATCCAACGTAGAGGTAAGATGTTTCTTTTTTGCTTTTTAATACTGTTCTATAAGATGGGACAGAAAAATTGAAAAATTTCGTTTTGAGTGAATTGATTGAAATTGACGGTAAAGTATTGCACGCTAAGATTGAATTAAACTTCAGAGCCTGTTCACAGAAATGCAAACGACAGCACGTAACCCCTTAGACTAGCATAGCAGGTTCGATGCCTGCCAAGACTGGGTGTATTCTCTCCACAGAAGCCAAGAAGCTACGAGGATTTGTGTATTAAAAAAAAACTCTAGCGTTTCAAAGAAATATCTTTAAAAAAATACAAAGAAAATTATTGTTTTCTTATACAGAAATGGGCCTTAAGAATATCTTTTTTTTCATTAATACCTTTTTTTATCATAGAAAATCACTTTGTTTGGAGCTTTCACAAAGATAAAAAAAAAATATAGTTAAAATTGAAATTTGTACTTGAATTGTAAATTTTTAAAAAAAATATTTTTGTTTATTAAAATAATTTTTAGGCACGTCACCATCTCCATCGCCCTCCTCATCATCGACATCATGTTCCTCTTCAGTTGTGGTCTCCAAGTCTGGAGTACCCCTTTCATTGGCCTCGGCCGGTTTGGGTTCCTCATCTATTATACGCAGTACACGTGATCATGATGCGAGCCTTAATGGTCATCATCAACATCAAAATCATCATCATCAGCAGCAGCAGCAACAGCAACATCAAAATCACCACCAACGCAATAACCACCGAAATCACCACCGGCGTCGTCATCTGGCCGATATGGATGATGACGATGATGATACGAATTTACATCATCCGAAAGGTAATAACGGCCGTCACTTTGATGACGATGATGATATGTTAGATGAGAAATCTTCCCCGTCCCTGGCTACCACAGCCATAAAAACCGAACCGAATTTCTATGTCTCTGGTGATAATTCCAATGAAATGTTAATAAAAGAAGAGGTAGTATTCGATGATGCCTCCGCCAATTCACCCCAATCACCACCCAGTTCCAAATTTGGCATGTCCAATTTTGATAATGATCTTGATCATCATGTCGATTTGTCACATTCACTGCCCAATTATGGGTATCTATTGGATCAACATTCAATACCCGATACAATACCAACTCAACTATACGCAGATGATGATGATTTTCGATTAGATCACAATTCTCTAGCCGGTGCATTACACAACAACAATTCCTCATCAACAAATGATGGCGATTACATTAAAAAAGAATGGAGTTATGGAACAAATTCAAATTATACAATAAATGGTAAATTTGATGATGATAGCAATGCCCTGTGTGATGCTGCCAATTTTATTTATAATTGATTAGAAGACAACATACCACCGTCACCGGTATTAGTAGATGGTTGATCATCAAGAGATGAGAGAAGATGAAAAAAGAAAAAAAAACAAGGTGAAGTTATAATAATTATTAACAATTATTGAATCCTGAAATCATTGTATTTCGTTGGTAGCAAAGCGGAGCAACTCTGTTTTAAATTATGAACAACCAATCACATACTTTGATTTCATATTTTTTTTATATTTTTATTATTATTATTATAAAGGTAAACATAAAACATGTGTTTTGTTACAATGAAACATACAAACATGTCAAGAAAAAAAGAAAAAAAAATAACAAATGCCAACAAATTTACTAAGTATTGAAAAACAAAAAGGAAAATAAACACAAGCACATATAGTTGTATAAAATAACTTTAAATAATTAATCTTAAAAAAACAAAAACAACAAAAAAATCATTATTATTATTAGCAAACCCTTAAATGGATTTAAAACTGAAAACAAAGTGAATCGAGTCCAAACGTTTTTAATTTGGATGTTGATTTAAAACAAACAAAGAAACAAAAAAATAGTTAAACGATTTTTAACTTCTCCTCGCATAAAAGAACCAGAAAAAAAAACAAAGCAAAAACTGAGTTTTTCTCTCTTATGTTAAGAAACAACAATAACAACAAAAATAAAAACGAAAGCAACAAATGAAGTCCTAAAACAAACCAAACTTTTCTGGTGGCAATGGACCTGGACTGATCTTTCAACTTTTTCTTGTTTTTTTTTTTTACCGGTGTAAAAAAAAAATAGTAAAAAAGAGTAGACGTATGAAAGAAATCAAGAGATTAATTTATGTTTTTCGTGTTTTTATTATTATTATTATTTTTTTAGTAACTTTTTTCTGTTTAGAACTTTATATAGAATAAGCAAACACATTGGCGATTCCACAGAAAAAGCCACATCTTCCATAATGTTACACCAGTAACTTCATTTGCTTACTAGACAGTCTATATGTTGTTTGATTAATTTATTTTAATATGAAAATAAAGTCAAACGAACTTTACGCTTTAAAAACAATGCTATTACGTAACGTAATTTGATTTTGCTATAGAATTTGTCATATATTCATACATAAATGGGCATGTATGTACTAGAACACTACAAAAGCATACTTGAAAGGGCTTACAAGCCTACATGTTTGTAGTGATGTGCGGCTTTCAAGAATGCTTCTGCAGTACTCTAGTATGTACGTGTATGTGGGTGAGTGAGAGTGAGAGTGTGTGGGCGCGAGATGGATCAAAGTGTATAGCAAAAATGAAATCTAGGGGAAATTTTTAGCATTTTGAAAAAACGTAAAAACTAAAAAAAATTCCTTCCTATTCTGAGCTAATCGATATAAAATTTGAATTAAAGTTTATTAGGCTGAAATCCAACAACGTGGGCATCTAATGTAAACCACCTACGTTGTTAGAATTTGCCTTTTTTTCTGGCTTGTGCTATAAAATCGATTAAGTTTGCCTATAGAATAGCTTTTGCAACATTAAAAAAAAAGGAAAAAACTAAAGGAATTCTTTCTACCCTGAATTAATCGATATAAAATTTTAATAAAAATTTACTAGGCAAACCACATACGTTATTGGAATTTTTTTTATATTTTGGAAACAAGCTCATTTTGCAAAGTCTTGAATTTATCGAATCCTTGCGAAGAAAGAAAAAGAAAATTTCTTTAGGGTTTCATTCATATTTTATTCATCAAATTGGCTGCTACGATTTTTAAGTATGCAAAAAAAAAAGTTCAAACGAAAGAAGAAATTTATAGTTTTTCTATCTGTAGTGCGATTCAGTAACTTCAAAAATTTCAAAACTTTTAATTAGTCGGCTCGACATCAATTCACTAATAATTTGGTATATCCTAACACTAAGTTATAAAACATTTTATGAGTATAATAAAATAAATCGTAATGAATAAAAAAATATCGAGCCATGACCGCCAAGACAGCTTAACCAACAATTATAAAATTTTACAGAAGGTATTTTTTAAAAATCTTTGCTGTAAACAAAGTATATGAACTTAAGCTAAAATTGTTTTTGCTATAAAATTCCAACGGTATTTCGTATGGCTATGAAATTTTAACAAGTGATGCAAATGTTCACATTTTTGGGATTTTTCTATAAAACCGAATTCCAAGTTAAGCTTTTTTGGCGAATATAGCTCGATATGCGTTTCTAAAATTTTCCAATTTTGTTTTGCCTCAACTACGACGTCAAGATCATTGTCAATAAACGGCAATATTGATAGCCAACATTCTTATAGTTATAATGCCAAATTAGCATCCGTATTTGTCAATACTGGCAACTGTTATACTGTTGAGGTCGTTTTGTGTCCATGACGACAAATGGAATAAAAAGTGATTGTTTTTTAAAATTAAAAATCGAACATGTGATTCACTAACTAACTTAAAAAAAATTAGTTAGCGTTAATTTTGTTAAGATATAGACACCATTTGACTAAAATTACCGCTGACCCATTTTTTTTAAAAGTAAAATATTAAATCACAAAACAAAAATTAAATAAATTTCAAATTAAAAAATTTTTCCAAAATTTGAATAATTTCTTGTGTCGATTATGTAAACAACTCAAATGAATTATGCTTTAGAAAACAATAACGAATATAGCTTAATGCTCTTATGCAAAACAAAATTGACGTAGACTTTACAGTAAAATTTATTAAAACATTATGTGAAAAATTCCAATAATATTTGCCATAATCATAGTCACAAAAAAGTATGCTTTTATTAAGAGCTGGGGGGTTACTTTCTATTGCGATGCGAAAAAAAACCATTCGCATCTGTATAATTTTTACATTGAGTTGCGATGCGTTTTCTTTCGCATCGCAATAGAGACTTTTTTTTAATAAAAATTTCATGAGTTTAAAATCGATTTTAAAAAATACCGACTTTAGTGTGACTATGGTTATGGTCTGCGTTAATTTTTTTTTGGATAAGGGGTAAATGTCGATAGATTTGTGGTTAATTGCTTTTAGCACTACGATTTTCGTTTAAATTTCATAGTGACTCGCACTACAGACAGCACAAATATTCTCATAGTAAATCCGTATCATTTATTGATTATAGCACGTTGTTAATAAGTTCTCTTCAAAATAACTTTTTTGCAAAATGAAATTGATTACAAGACCGCCGGGTATAAAAACGGACCGCAAAAAGGATGATAATGAGCATGATTACAAGTTTGAGTATCAGTGTAAATATTAAAGGACTGCACATGCATACTTGTAAGACACACATCACTATAAACATGTGTAATATTTTATAATAGAAAGTGCTTGTAAGCTATTTGAAGTATGCTCGTGCAGCTCTTTAGTAAATATAACGCCCCACTGCACGTGAATCTTATTGTAAAGCAGATACAGAAAATTACAACCAAAGTAAATAGGAGCATTAATTTTCAACTTTTTATCCTTAACGCTTGACGCTTTTATGTGAGAATCTCATGCACTAGAAATTAAATATAAAGATTTTTATTATGTCGATTGGATTTATTTTTTTACTAAAAATTTTCCACAGATTTCATTATTGCTAAACGTGTGCTTTTTATACATAAAAAAAAACTTGCCCATTTTGGCGTATTGCCTTAGATAGACATCTATGTGTGGCTTTTATTCTATATAGAAAAATATAAATATTTTATTATACTTTTTTTGTAATTTAATTATTATAATTTTTATTATTAAATATGATATAAACAAATTAATTAATTACTGTGGCTGAGTGTGTGTCTCTATGTGTAATTTATTCGTTTAATTTGATGTTATAATTTTATAATCTGTAAGCGTCCTAAATGTGTAATTAATTCGTAATTAATTTTCTTTTTATTGCTCATTTAACAGTATCCCTTGTCCCTGTTCCCACCCTCTAACTTAATTTTTTTAACATTTGTTGCTTTGTAACGGCAATAGCAACGCTTATTTTTTTAGGATTAACTAAAATTATTATTATAATTTTTTTAATTTTTCTTTAACATTTTTAATTAAATTTTTGTGTCTTTTTGTTTTGTTTTAAATTTAAGATGTACATAAATATGCAAATGTGTGTATGTAAATGTTAATGAGTTTTCTATATACATTATACGAGTATTTACATATACATAAATAATAAATCATATTTAATTCAAAAATAATTTTTTTCTCTTTGGTGTGTCTTACATTAAAAAAAAACAAGAAAGAAAAAATTAACCTAAAGAAAATATTGTTGCCCGATGAATGCATGTTATTAAAGTAAATAATTTAAATATTAAATATATGTATGAAACGCATAATAAATAAATCATATTAAAGCCTAGTTTAGAAGAGTATGTAGTTTAAAATAATTCATAAGTAGGATTATATTATTATTATTATCATTATTAGATTTATATTATTATTTTATTATATAATATATACATACATACATACATACATAATATTTAATTAATACACCGTTATCATCATCAATAATATAAAATGGAAATTTCATTAAAACGCAAAACAAGTAAATAAATAAAAAAGGGAAAACTTTTTATCAAATTATGAGAATAAGGCATTTATCAAATAAATTAAAATGTGTAGCAGATTTGTTTGAAATCATATGATTTCCAAAAGAAAAGCTTTGCTAAACATTGACTTACACTTGTCGCTTTTAAAATAATCAGCTCGAACTTCATATAAAATGCATTTAAAAAGCCGGGGGCGGGGGGCAAATTACGACACTCGATAATGATCGAAATTTCAATACAATTTAAATCGATATTTCGTTTGTTATCGTATGCCGTAATTTGACTCCTATGGCCCCCGGCTTATTGTTTTCCATTAGAGTAAAAACAGTAAAAGTTTATAACAAATTTGTACGGTGTAGCTTGTGATTGACACAACATAAAATGTTTGAAAAAGCATAAATTTTCGAAAAACTTGTTCTCGCATCATGTTCTTAAAAAGCTTATAATTTAGAACAGCAATAGCACAAAAATCATCGGGTCTATTTTGAACATCACATGATTTCAAATCACATATGGTTTTGAAATCACACGTGTGATTTGATTTTGTGCTGTTCTGTAAATCACACACTGCTTTTGTGTTTTCCAGTGTAATTTTCTATCTTCTGAACAGCACTAGAAAATATGATTTTTTTTGTTTTGATCAAAGGAAGAAAACACAACAGCAAAAAAAAATTTTGTAGCAAAACGTCTTCATTATTTTTTAGTTTTAAAGGTTTTTCTTATATAACAAAATTAATAAAAACATATTGAATAATTTTTTTACTGTTCGTCCCATAATAGTCGCGAAAATGACCAAGTGATTTGAAAACGTAAGTCTTGAAATCACATTAGGCCTGATTATGAGTGTCGTTGTCGTGGCGAACACAGTGATATGTGGTAACGCCGGCCATATGTTTTATATGGGCTTGTCGTAAATTCGACTACGACTACGACACTCGTAATTAAGGTGATTAACAAAATATGATTTTCAGCACATGCCTGTGTGGTCAAATGAATCAAATTTATTTCAGCATTTTGCGTTAAATTACAAGTGTGTTTTAACAGTCAACTTCATAAGTTCCCGTATAAAATTTACCTAATAAAACCTTATTAAACAAAAAATATATTTTATTTTTATCGCAAAAAAATTTAAATTATTATCCCGGTGTAATTTTTTTTTGTTACAGAAAAGTTTTTCCTTTTTTTAAATTTACCTTTTATGTTTTCCTTTCACCCATAAAGTAGTTATTTAGAAAGTGTAAATACATGAAGAATGTAAAATGGGATTTTCCAAACCCAACGGTTTTTTAAGTCTCAAAAAATTTTTTCCCCTGAATTTTTCCTTTTTTTTTTTAACAAGTGCAATCAATCTTTTTATGTTTTATCGTTCTATTCATTAAAAAAGCTATTTAAGTTATGCTATTTAAATTATTATAATTTTTAATATTTTTGATTTTTTTTTCTGCCTTTTTCGCTATAAACGAACGTTTTTTTTTTAAATTTTTATTAAAAACAAAACAAAATAAGAAAATTTGGTTTTGTTTTCAATACAAATATCGTAAGATCTAGGCAAGATTAGTCCTACAAGAGTCTCGGATTGTAGTTGGGAACTGGGCTGCACAATAGCTCTTAAAGGTCGCGGTGCGATTATAGCCATGATGATAATAATAAGGAGCTATCGTGCGCTTGTAGAGAAATAACCCTTTAATTTTTTTGTGTCTTTCTTTAATGAATTTTTTTTAAAGCAAATCTTGCCAAAAAAAACAAAATCGGTATGGCAAATACCAACACTTGATTAGGGGTTCTTATACGCTGAGGAAGCATTGCCCCACTTTTTAAATTCATTAATCTAATAATTCGGGCAAATTATTTAGTGAAAACCTTAAGGAAAATAATAAAGGAATAATCTGTTTTGTTACACCAGGACCACACACAGCAATTTTACTTGGAAATTCTTGATTTTGTAGGAGAGAGAGGAAATAGGAATGGAAAGGGGTGCAAACTTGCTCGTACTCCACAATTTCCTTTTGTTCTCTCTTCGTAACTTTTATAAAGATGTAAAAAAAGCAGACAGGTAATTTGAAGGCTGAATGAATGACTGAATAAGAATGCTAAAATTGCCGAAACAAAAAATTTGTGTGTGAACAAAACGACAATTTTAAAAGAGAATTGAGAAAGAATTGCCCAACTAAACTTGCCATATGTGGTCCTAGTCTTACGAGTGTGGTTACCGTAATTAAAATTTACGGCAACGTTGCCACATAACACTGCCTTTATCACGGCAACTAAGAGTGATAGCAATACAAGATTACGCCATCCCGCGCTTAAAATTTATATTCGAAAATTGTCTAATCAAAATCGTTGCATTCAATATCCAACAAAATCTATTAAAATTTTACGGCCAGGTCCCAATAAAAGCAAAAGATAGCTTGGTTCGTACATTCGTATGGAAAACAAAATCAAATTGTTTTTGTTTTCAATAAAAATGTACGAAATAAGTTTTCGTTTTCTTTTACAGAGTCCGGCCGTTAGTAGTTTTTGCATGCAATTATAGATCTGGGCTCAAATCGTCGCATAAAAACGTGCGAAATTTTTTTTATTGAAATAATTCGGAAATTTCTATTGTTGCCTGTATTTGAATGCCAATATTTGGTTTTTGATTATGAGGGTATATATGAGCCGTTATTTTTGAAAGTAGTACAAGTCCAGTTTTTAAAAAAATTAATCAACTGTAATTTTTGTCTCAGATGGTGTCTATATCTTACTAAAATTACCGTTAATTTTTTTTTTTTTGTAAAAGTGGACTTATACCACTTTTAAATGTAACAGCTCATATGTCAACGTCGGTCATATGTTTTGTATTAATTCGTCTACAAAAACGATAGATTTTTAATCACTTAAAAAAAAGCGTTTGGCTTTCTTTAAGTCATTTCTAACCTTTTCTTCAACAATTTCATTACTAGTTTAACCATCAACCCGATCATAATATTTTATAGCTTCTTAGATGCGCATTTTGTTCAGTGGAAAGTTTTCTAAAGTGAACAACTTCCTGCCTATGACACGCTAATGTAAAATTTCATGGTTTTTCTTTACAAGTAAATAGAAGTACTTGTAAGTTGCGGTTGTAGTGATTTTTCCCACTTCTTTTTGCTCAATTTTTTTCGCTACTAGATACCGAATTTGTTTTCCTTTTTTATTTTTTTATTTAATTTCTTTTTTCATTAAAAAACGTTCAATTAAAATTTTAATTAATTTAAATTCGTTTCTTTTAAACAAAGTGAATGAGTGAAATTTTTAACTTTTTAAAGTTCTGCTGAATGTATTCATATTTTAATTTTAAATAATTTTTTGTTTAGCTTAAGCTTTTGCTTGAACTTGAGCTTAATTGTGGTATTTAAGTGTCATCTTAAATGTGTTGCTTGCCTTTGTTAGACCAGGACCAAACATGTGAATTTTAGTTGCTAAACTTTTTCTTAATTCTCTTTTCAAATTGCCGCTGTGCAATTTTGTTTCGGCTACTTGTCTTCTTTTTTTTTTATATAATTTTAAGTGATACGAAGAAAGAACGAATGGGAATTGCGGTGTACGAGCAAGTTTGTACCTCTCTCTCTCTCTCTCCTACAAAATCAAGAATTGCGCACCTAAAATTGCCGTGTCTGGTCCTGGTCTTAGTATTTGCTGCCTTGATATTATTAATTTTACCTGTTGTGAATCTCTTTTTGTTTTAACTTCCTTTTTTTTGTTTTTGTTTTTCTTTAGAAATTCAAGTTCAAATTGTTGTATTTAAGAAAATTTTTATTCTGAATTCGTATGAAATTTTCACAATTTCAGCTTTTTTTCTGTAACTAATTTTAAAAAAAGTTTTTTTTTTTTTTTTGAAGTATGGAAAGTCTTGAATTGTTTGTTTGGCGGCCTGATGGCCTTCAATTAGATTCCCAAGATTCCGTTATTATTATTTTTTTTTGAATCTGAAGTTTTATATTTAATTTAAATTTATATTTATAAGCTATTTAGAATAGATGTGCCAGCATTTATTTATCATGATGTATTTTATTTTGTTTTATGATTAAAAAAAAAAGAAAAGGAAGCTCAGAAATGCAGCAGTAACATTTTCCTTTTAAAGTACGTTGAGTATTAATTGAGCGGTTATTTTTGAAAGTAATATAAGTCCAGTTTCTTAAAAAAAATTAATCAACTGTAATTTTAGTCTCTTACCCCCTTATCCAAAAAAATTAACGTAGACTTTAAAGTCAACGTTATCGAAATTTTTCATATAAATTTTACTTTAAAGTCTACTTCAATTTTTTTTTTGGATAAGAGCATTAGTGTCTATATCTAACTAAAATTACCGTTAATTTATTTTTTTTTTTTTTTTTTTTTTTTTTTTTTGGAAAGTGGTCTTATACTACTTTAAAAAATAATAGCTTATTGCTTAATTTAGTTTTAAATGATGTCCTTAGTCTTAAGTATAATAATTTTTCTTTTTATCTTTAATTATCAAACTTCAACTTGCCCATTTCAGCTTAAGCGCGCCTTGTTTCAGCACAATTCTTGTCTTGCATTTAAGCTAAAATATAAAATTATAAATTATTTTGTTTTTTTTGGCATGATATTGTATTGAAATCAAGCATTAATTGTGTGCGGTATAAGTCCACTTAAAAAATGAGTCAGCGGTAATCTACTATATCTTACTCACTTTTATTGGACTTATAGCACTTTCAAAATTAACGGCTCACTTAATTAAATAATTATTTGCACGTTCACACATCTCGTTTCGTTTCGTTTGGTAAATTGATAAAAGAAAAAAGTAGTGAAAAATTAAAAAAAAAACAAAGTTAAAGTTATTACCAAAAATTAAAAACAATAAAATTTTAAATGAAAAGCAAACAATTCATAAGAAAAGCATTAGAATTATACATATAAAAAAAAATAAATAAATGAATAAAAACAAAATCATTTTAGTAAAATTTAAAAATTTGTACAAAAACATGAAGAAAAGTTAAAAATTAAAAAAAATTAATTTGCATACTCGTAAATACATTAAATTACATTAAATATTTAGTAGTGAATAGAAGAAGAAAAAAACACAAAGAAGTAGTCAAATCTCTAGAATTTAAGAATTCAAAACCAAACAAAGAAAAGCATTAAAATTAACACACATAAATTACTCTATCAAAACAAAAAAAAAAATAATTTTTTTTCAAAATTGTTAAAATTTTTTTTGTTTATCATGACCATTTTTCAATTCAACTACTTTGGCAGCTTCGTTAGTATTCTTTGTAGGTTGTTTATTGTGGTTTCATTATTTGCATTTGAGTTATCGAAAAACACCCAAAAATTAAAAACAAAATTTTAAAATGAAAAAATGTTTAGAAAATTGAAGCAACGTTTTTGTGTTGGTATTGAAATACTTTAATTTAATTAATTTAAAATGTGTTGCTGCAAATGTCGTTCATTTAAAGTTTTCTCTTGAGTAGTAAGTGCCTTCTCTCTCTCGCACCCTCTTTCTTTTTCCCAATTACACTCAGCACTGTCGACTTCGGTATTTCTAATAGCACCTAAACCACAAAAAAACCGGGAATTTAAAAAAAATCACTGAATCCTGAACAAGCACGAAGCTAAGACTTTATTTTTCCCAAAAAAAAAAATTGTTTTGATGGCACAATTTAAAAATGTCCACGCTTATTTTACTTTTGCGGGCTTTACAGTATAATACTGAGTAAAATGACTTGTCAAAAATTGAAGTAAAATAAAAAAATTTGACAGTCGTATGGCTTTCATCATTTTTAGAAAATTTTCTAAATGTGTATCAGGGCTGTATTGTAATAACAAAAACAGCTGACAAAATTCAATGAAAATCTTAAAGCTTCTATTATAGTGTAAAACTCGCATTATTAACATCTCATTTGGCTTGGGCAAATTCACACAAGTTTGTTGCTGAAAACATTAAGTTGACAACACTGATCACGCTAACCCAATGGGTGCACCGTCAACCGTTGAGCCCAACCGTTACGTCTTAGAAACGGTTTGATGAGTACGCTACTAAATGAAAAAAATGACAAAATAAACAATAACAAAATAAAATTTCAATCAACTAAAAAAATGTATTTAACAAAAAGTATGGATAATACAGAAATTTTAAGGGTTTTTTTCTTGGCCAATGTTGAAGAAGTTATGTTAAATTTAGTTGACACAAAACCGCACACCATGTTGACTTTAGGTAGCCAAAATATTTTATGATGGCAAAAAAATGGCTCCAAATACGCAGCTGTTGAGCTAAGCGTTTCTAAGACGAACACTCAAACGTTGCACAACAGTTACGTCTCTCTGTTTAAAGCAAATTCGGTTGATTACTTTCGTAAATAAAATCTATTCTATGGCCAAATTAATGCACTCGATCAAATTTCAATACAATTTAAATTTAAAATTTCTAACGAAATCGACTGCCGTAGTTTGAAGCCGATATTTCAAATATTTCATTACAAAATAAAAAAAAAATCAGCATCTAATGTGCTGCATTTACCAATTCTTTTTAAATTAACTTTCGCCTTATTTTGGATAGAAATTAAAAAAAAAGAAAAATAGTTCTAAACGAAAAAGAAAAACTATACTTCGAAATTTTTTAATTTCCATTTAAATTGTATTGAAATTTCAATCGTTATCGAATACCATAATTTGCCACCAGAACATCATCTAATTGTTTTTCAAAAATGTTAGCTAGTAAATTGCCTAGCGTTGCTATCACTCAGGTGCTGAGAAAATTGCGTTTTGTAAAACGCTTTCTGTTCGAAAGTTATTTAAGCCTGTTTTGGAAACCGTGCGTTTTGCTTAAGTTTTTTTTTTCAAACAATTGAAACACAAAATCAAAGTAAATTTTTTAGGCCCATTATTACAACTTTCGATGATTAAAGTTAATTAAAAGTTAGCTTTTGGCTAAAACTTTGAACCCAAATTTGGGTGGATACTTAAGGGCACACTATCCGATATTTAACTTATCAATATTATTAATTTAATGTCCAACCAAAGGCTTGTTAATAATTGACTTATAAAATCTTAACTTGTAATGATGGCCCTTAAATTTGTTTTTAATTTTTATTTAAATGAAAAAAAAATATTAAATTTGAATTTTGCATCATTTTATTTTCTGTGTAACGATCAGTTTAAGCAAAATTCATGAGTTCACTTCAGTGTATGCCAAAATTCCAGCTTTTATATTTTACAGAAAATTTTTTAGAGTTTTGCGTTTTTCAGAATAAAGGCGTATGTAAAGATCATTAAAAAAGTGTTTCTTTAATAAGAAAACGGCAAAAATTTATAGAATTTTTTTGATGACACTGAAATTCGCAGTGTGATTTTCACAGACTTTTCTTATAAATTAAAAATATAAAAAAAATTTTTTTTTGTTAAAATAGAAGAAAAAATAGCCAGTACCACCAAAGTGGACTTATAGCACTTTTAAAAATAACGGCTCATGTATACCCTCGATATCAATAGAAATTTTTTCGAAAGAGAGAATTATTTCATACACCTTAAAAAAATACTCCCGAGTCACTCTCTGATTTTAAAATAAGAATTTTTTTTCTGCTAAACACTTTCATTTGAATTTTTTTTTAATTTTTTGATGAACCCCCGATTCCAAATTTGCTGCATTCGATAGCGAACAACTGATCGAAATTTGAAAATTTTCTTACAAGACTGAAATTTCAATCAATTTTATTACGTATCATCTACAGCGATTTGTTATATAGTTGAAATGGGTTTTAAAATGTTTTTATAGAAGTATTTTTTTTTGTGGAAAACTTTTGGACATTTTTTTTTACATTTTAATCCCCTTATCCAAAAAAATTAACGTAGACTTTAAAGTCAACGTTATCGAAAATTTTCATATATATTTTTCATAAATTTTACTTTAAGGTGTACGCCAAATTTTTTTGGATAAGAGCATAAAACTTTCTTACATAGAAAAAAATCTATGCGCTAATTAAAAATTTCATTAATTCAAATTCAAATTCATTAACAAGTTGATAAAATTTTTAATGTAATCAATTAAATATTTAATCAACATGAGAATTTTCAATTGAAGTGAAACAGTGATCATATTGATCAATTACACAAGTCTACAATGATGTTGGTGTCGCTAAAAGTAACACTGATTTCTAGTATACACGATATCCTAATTCAAACTTAATATCTACTTTTTTAATCCCACATGTACTCGTAGTTCTCGAGATATGCACAAAATTTGCAATAACTTGAGAACTATTTTTCAGATTAGATGCAAAAAAATCTTTAACCTTTAAATTATGTTATTATCAATTCTTCGTACTTATTATAATTTTGTAAAAAAAAAAAATTTTTTTAAAGAAAATTTCACAACCTTTTTTCTGAAAAAATTTATTAAAAATTTAAATTAAAGAAAATCTTTTTGTAAAAAAAATATTTTTTTTCAAGAAAATTTCACAACCTTTTTTCTGAAAATATTTATTAAAAATTTAAATTAAAGAAAATCTCTTTGTAAAAAAAATAATTTTTTTTTCAAGAAAATTTCACAAACTTTTTTCTTAAAAAATTTATTAAAAAATTAAATTAAAGAAAATCTTTTTGTAAAAAAAATATTTTTTTTTTCAAGAAAATCTAAAATTTTGTTTTTAATGTTAATGCCTGCATATGTAACCAATAAAATGAGCCATATTTCATTTCTAAATTTATGCACAATTTAGTGGTAGCACCTAAACCCTGCGCCATATAATATTTTTTCTTATTTGTTATTTTAAAATATAAAAAATTGTAAAGGGTCGATAATTAAACGTAGCACTAAAAAAATAATTTAAAGCGATGGGTATGAAACATTAAACACCACAAAAAATGTCATTTTGTAGGCCTGTGTTATTTAATTGTTTTATTTAAAAATTATTCAAAAGGAAAAAAAATCTTTTTTAATAGAAATTTTTAATAAAACATAATTTGTTTCTGTGTATGCTTTTGCCAATTTGATGCTTACGATTTTCTCTTATTTTTTTTTTTTTTTTTTAGAAAAATTTATTTGGAAAACAAAAATTATAAAGATTTATCAGTTAAGCGCCAACACTTCAGCTCCCTCTTCCTTTTTCCTATCCCTAATAACTTTCATCTGGCAACAATATTTTTTTTATTAAAAAAAAGAAAAAAAACTCAATTCAAAAACAAAAAAGGAGGCCCACATTTTAAGCAGAAAAAGAAAACAATTTTTTAAGGAAATCATACGCACAGATTAAAATATAAAACAAACAAATGAAATTAAAAATAAAATCAACAATAAAAAGAAAAATAGGCTGCTACGAATTTTATAATTATTTTTGTTTTAATTTTATATAAAATATTTTTTTTTACTTAACAATACAAAAACTCTTTTTTTTCTCTTTATAATTAAATTAAGTTTTAAGAAATAATGAAGCAAAAAAATATAATCTCTGAATATAAAAAAATATTGTATTTATTTTAAATTAAACATAATTAATTGTGTAACTACTTACAAGCAAACAAAAAACAGAAATAGAAATATAAAGAAACAACTGTGAAATATCATTTTTTCTACTTTTACTATAAAAAAAAAAAAAAAAAAAAAACTAACTATATACCTACATACACTTTTTCCTTTTAATATACTTTTTTTTCTTCTTTATTTTAATACCAAAGATACGAATTATATTCGTAGAAAAACAAAAAAAATTATTTTATTTTTATTTTAAGCTTTTTTATTTTTCAATTTTCTTAAGTTTTGGTGAGAAATTACAAGCTGCACCAAGGCAAATTCATGTCAGGTGATGCAAGGCAAAAAAAAACCATATTTTTCTTTGCGACATGTCAAAAGCATTGTTTTTTTTTAACAACAAATTTACGAGGCTTCTTGGCTTGTCTGCAGACATATAGTGCTGTTCTGTATTAGGAATAATCCGAATTATTTCCACTTCCGATTTTTTTTGTTTTATTCCATTTAAAAAAATGTTGGTGAAATGTAATTTATTGTTTTTTTTTTTTATTTTTTCAAAACGTCAAAATATAAATTAAAAAATATATGAAACTTAGAACAGCTAATTTCAGAATATTTTCATTACTTCCACTCGTTTTGATTTCACACGGAACACAGAACACCGACGATAATTTTTGATTAACATTAAAATAAAATTAAAAATTTTGACAGTTCGGTATGCTGCAAATCCAAACAGCTAATGAGCTAATAATAGGGGTATTATGGTCTTCTGAAACAGCTGATGCGGTTTTAAAGAAAAACTAACTACAAAACATAAGTCCCCATTTACATTATGGACATTTCTTGCCGGATATTTTTTCAATTTTAGATAGAAATTTGTTAAATTCTTCTTTCCATTTATTTTCGTGACGTGCTTAATTGATTTGTATGAAAAGAACTTTTGAAGCAAACCAAATTAATAATAAATAAATACGTTTTAAAAATTGAATTCGATAAAAATATGGGCAAATTAATACAGTGTACAAAAATTGAAATGAAGCAACAAGACGATTATTACGAAAAGTTGAAAAGAAAGAAAAAAAATGTCTAGTACAGACGGGCGTATACTACATACCTTGCGTATTTGACCCCTTGCCGACAAACTTCGTCTGTCCGGCAAGAAATGTCAGAATTATACATTAAAATTTTTTTTGCTCTCCATCGTTTTGGCTGTATAGCTGTCAAAATTTGTTTACATTCTGTGTGATTGTATGACCGGATCTGCATTGAAATTCTTACTTTTTATTTGACACAAGGTTGTTTTTGTAATTCAGTGTTTGTTGTAGTAAATGCCTTACCGTGTATGATTCTGCCACGAGGAACAGAAAGTAAATACTAATGCGTTTACCTTCTATTAATTTGCCTTGAGCTGCACTAAAGAAAAGTTCTGGATGAGCACACATTTTAAATAAATAGCCTTGGAAAAGCTGTGTGTGTGTGTAAGTTAATATGTGGCTTATGTTTTTCATTATGTCATTATAGAGGACCAAAATTTAGAAGCCTTAAAGGGTTTGTTTACAGCTCTCGAAAGCGATCGAAATTTCAATATAAATAAAATAGAAATTTTCGTTCGGTATTTGGCCCAAGTTTTTTTGGGGTTTGTTGGCATCTTGTTAATGTTGAAACATATCGCCTTACCATCCCTAAAACGCCATAAAAAGATTGTAAGTTTATCGGCTCTGTTATGTATATCGACTTTTAAAAATTGTTTTATTTTTCAAACCTAATTCACATAATTTTATTCCTTTTGAAAGCTCTAATAAACAAACTTTGGCATAACTAAATTGAATGGGAGATTATTGTAATAAAAATGACTAGAAAACCTGAAAAAAATCAATTAACATATAAAATTTGAAAACTTTTTTATTCATTTTAATAAAATTACTTGCTGAATTAACATTTAAGTTAAAAAAATTAAAAAAAAAACCGTTTGAAATTTCTTCAAATTTTGTTTCAAACAAATTTTTATGGTTATCACAACCAAAACGACTTTCTGACAACAGCAAAAAAATGTGTGTTAATTTGACTTTGACGCTTAAATGTAATTTCAACTACATATAACGTCGAATGATATCAAAAGCAGTAATTTGCAGAACACAAATTTTTGCATTTTTCAAAACCATTCGATTTCTGTTCTAAGAACCGAATTTTATTACTTAGATCAACTTAGCCGATTTTATCATTTTATTACAGAATTTATTGTAAAACGGGCAAGCAGCATTTGCTTTGTTGCTGCAAAGTTAAAAAAACTAAATTCATAGCAGCAAAGCAGTCTAATGGTATTATTTTTTTTGCATTTAAATAATCATCTAAAAGTCAAGTCTAATGGGCTGAACAATCCAATTGTCTGAAAAAAATTGTATGGAAAACATTCAATTTTTAAATGCAAATGCAAGTAAATGAGTATAAATTATGGAACAGTTCCAACAAGTAAATAATTTACGTACGATGACATCCCCAAATCCCCATATCCCAATCACTTAAAGAAACTAATCCATTTTCTTTCAATGCTTCCAACTAAATTAATTATTAATTCATTAATAATTGCTGCAACCTCCTGGATATTATACCTGTCGCCAAGCTATAGAAATATATTAGAATAAAATCTAAATTTTATTCGAGTCTTTGTCACACAAATTTCTTTAGACGATTGTATAGCTTGTTTCCTATAAAAATTATTTCTAGTAACTCAGCCATATGAGAGATCTATTGTGCAGCCCAATGTCCAATTCTAAAGAATCTAGTTAATGGGCTTCTTTTAACTTTACTTTAGTATGAAAAGACCTTAATCCTAATTGAGTCGACAATATCCAGTTGATAACCTGCAACTGCTTAATTGAAATAAAAAATTAAATGCTCAAGAATGCAAACATTTTTTTACTCTCTAGAGTTTTTCTTTAAACAATGCGAGTGCTCAAAATTTTCTAGTTTACAAATAAAAAAAAAAATAGTTTTTAAAACTATTTGCCTTTATTCCATTTGGCGTCATCGACACAAAACGACATCACTTTTTACCGTTAAATCGGTATTACAGTTCTCAATTATGAATAAAAATTTGCCCTTTCTTCTCATCATAAAAAAAAAAATTTCTCCCTTTTTTTAACATAGAAAATTCTCTGATTTAGGGAATTTTTTCCTTGAAAATAAAAAAAAAATCCTAGGGAATTTTCATGATTGGGCTGCTTATGTAAGAACGTTTTCTAACAATACTGCAGTGTGTTTTCTCATAAAATAAACAATTTTTTTTTAACGAAACTTGTAACAAAGACTAGGACCACACAAAACAAGTTTAGTTGGACAATACTTGATTTTGTAGGAGAGAGGAAAGAAGAATTCCCTTTTGTTCTCTCTTCGTAACTTTTATAAAGATGTAAAAAAAGCAGACAGGTAATTTCAAGGCTGAAAGAATGACTGAGAATAAGAATGCTAAAATTGCCGAAACAAAAAATTTGTGTGTGGACAAAACGACAATTTTAAAAGAGAATTGAGAAAGAAGCCTGCCGTGTGTGGTCCTGGTGAATGTACACAGCACTCTTCACGTATAACGCGTTTCATACCTCTTGAGCTTTTAACGCTTTTAATGCTTTTATATACACAACGCTTTTCACGTTTTTTTATATTTGTATTCAAGGCTGGATTTTGAACACAAAAACTTTGTTTTTTAATTGCTGCTATTAATTTTTTCTCCATTATTTACAATGGCCATAATTATAGTGACACTAAACTATTTAAATTCAATAAAATTCCATGAACAAAAGTCAAATCTTAATAAAAGCTTACTTTTTTTGTGACTACGATTAATTTTTCAAATATTATAAAGATTTTTTAAATAAATTTTAATGGTTTAATGGTTTACTTATCAACATGCTTGTAACGCATGAGAAGCTAAAATTTGCTAAACTTTTTGCGTCACACGGGCTAATGTTTCAACTTTCTTGAAAAAAAGAGTAAAACGCGTTCAAGCGTGTGACGCGTGCTGTGTACTTCTACCTTAAGGCAGCTGACTAAAATATTAGATATGTGAGTTTAAGGACCTCGATAATGTATAATTGAATTGTTGTCGAGGACAATGAAAAGTGTTGCCGACGCTCTAGTCTAGTCTAATAAAACTAAATAGTTTTAAGGATAGCAATTCCGTGATACAATCGAAAATATGCCAACACCAAATTTCTATCATCACAAGCAACAAACCAATTTTAGGCTCACAACCAAAGTTGTTTTCTCAACTAAAACACAAAATAAAAATTAATTTGTTTGTACTAGTTGCTGGCAAATTTTATATAAAAAACTTTTTAATTGCAATTTAATGGTAATGAAATTGTGTTTCATTTATTTTAAAGATGCAAAGAGGCATCTTTGTGTTTTGCAAAGCTTTTTCCTGGTTATTATTTATTTGTTTGCTTTTCCGTTTATCATTTTTTCCTTCAACACACCCAAAAAATAATTAAATATAAAAATTGTGATTTAAAAACTATTTCTAATATAAAAACAAAGAAAACTTTTATTGAGTAAAAATTAAAAAAAAAAAAAAAAAAAAAAAATTAAAAAACGACTGCGCACACAACTTTAAAAAAGAAAACAAAATTTAATTTAAACAAAAAACAAATAATTTTCAAACTTTAAAATAAAAACAAAAGAAAAATTAATTTTTTTTATATTTTCTGGAATTGCACAAAACAAAACAATAAAAAATATTAAAAAAAAAAATTTTAATTAAACAAGTTCAAATTATCATACATACTCTTATTAAGCTATTGTTAACAACAACACCAACAACAACATAACTACTGAATACTACAACTACATGCATATACTCTGTCTGTCTACAACACTTTTCTGTATAAAAATTCTTTTTAAAAATCTTTACATTTACATTTACATACATTTATATACATACATACATATATAAAAATATATATTTTATTTTATTATTATTTTTTCTCTTTTTTTTTATACATAAATATCTATTATTTTTTTTTATTTTTTAACTAATTAAATAATATTTATCATTATATTTTTACAATTTTTATATTTCTAAGTATTTTTTGTATTTTTTTTTTTTAATAAATAAAAACTTAAATTATAATCAAAAGAAAACAAAATATCAAATAAAAACAACACATAATTAATTATAAATAATTTTTAAAATTCAATATCTCAATCACTCAATTGCCTACCACGAATACACACTTTTTGTCTGTTTGTTAAAGGTGCGCAACAAAATGATAAGGTTACTCAATGACTGATTTTTCTGGTATAGGTTCTTGTTTTTGTTCGGTCTCGCCCGACCGCTGCTTGACTATAGAGAGGGTATGTGTCAATTTTTAGAGAAATTCGTTCACAAACAGAATTTTAATTGTTAAAAATCTGCAAGACATTATAAAGTGGCTCATGCCTTTGGTAGAGGCGTCAACTAAAGTGGTAAATAAAATATTTCAGAGCATCATTTAAGGCTTAAATCAAGTACAGTCACACATCTTTATAAATAGTGGCTAGTGTAAATCGTTGAAAAGTGGGCGTACAAAAGGGCGAGGCTGGTTGAAAGGTATAAGCCGACCTTCCTTAGATTATAGAGATTATATGGGTCAAATTTCACACAAATCCGTTAAATAACAAAAATTTTTATAGCAAAAAAACAAGCAGAAAATTAATTTTCTTTATATAGATTTAATTTTTCTTTAGGCCCGCTTTAGTCCAGTCCTTTATAAAATATTTTATGTCATCGTCCGACACCGCCATTTAATAATCGTTTTTGTGAATTCATTTTACATCTCCCCGCCTTCACATTTAATTTAATTTTTTAACAATGACTCCACCGCCCAAATATTTCGATGCATTGTCTTTCATCTTCAAATAAATTAAATTAAATCATTAGATTGATCACTCAATCCAACAAGGTCATGGACAAAATCGCTCTAAATTTCAGTGTTTATGTGAAATTATTTTATACATATTCAGCCCAAAATCTTTTGGTTTTCGAAAGAAATTTCCCTTAATCAGCCAGTTTTTATGATTAAAAAAATAGTAAAAAATTGACGATTTTCTCTCAGGACAGAGTCTCAAAAAAAAAAAATAAAGGAAAACACTAGAGATAAAAATAAGCTAGAAATAAATAATATTAAATAATTAGTTGGAAGGAGGTGAATAAGAGAAGAACGAGAGAAAGACATTGAAAATTATGTGCATCATGAATAATCAGATTATTTAGAAAATTTCTCAATTCTTCAATGTTTTTGAATCAATGTCCCATAATTATAGTCACAAAAAAGTAGGATTTTATTAAGAGTTTGCTCTTGTTCATAAGGATTATAAGAATTTAAAGCCCTTTTTTAAAAAATAGCGACTTTAGTACGACTATGATTATGGCCCAATATAAATAAAACTTATGTCTGAAATTTTCGCACTTTTCGACCAGCCACTCCTATTTTTACGCCCACTTTTTCAATGATTTTCACTCACCACTTTTGATAAATGTGAAATTATTCTGTTCAATATTTTATTTATCGCTTTGGTTGGCGCTTCTGCTAATATTATTTGGGTGGATATATCTACAAAATTTATACTTACGTTTTCTTTACGCTAAGGATACCGACTCACGTAATGCAAGACCGGCAAAAACATCGAGTTTTCATATAAAATTTGACATCAAATGACTGCATTACAAGCGAACGAAGAGCCAGAAGGAAACTCTGAATTATTTTGTCTGCTTTTACCACGTACTGGCGCTATCTGCAGGTCCTCACAGCACTGTCGACTTTGTAAGGATTGCCATACTACATTGAAAAATCTTGAAAATTATTTTGATTGAATAGAACTATTATTTTTATCATCATTTTAAAGATCTTTTTTTAATAGTTTTACAAACCTGCTTTCTATTTTTAATTTAAACAAGCAGCCATTCAAAGGCAACACGATGAAAAAAGCAGCATAGAAAGGCCAACTAATAAGGCGATGTGTTTGTGTGGGCAATATCACAGTAACAACTTTTTTTGGCAGCTGTTCGCTATGAGAAAATTTTTGTAATGGAATAACTCCGGTTATTCACTAACAAATTTGTGAATCACCAAACGAATACGAGTGAATAAGCAATTTCAAAATCGGCTGAAGGAATTTAAAACGAGTGCCAAAATTGGATTTAGACAGAATAGGTTTATTGTGTGGCTACTTTCAAGTTACAAATCCTCCCTAAGTCTAGCATTCATTATGAATTCAAAGACTTCCCTGGATGTTTTGGTAGGTAATGCTGTTCTAAATAAAGAAAATGGGTTCAAATTAGACTATTACAATGACATAGTACATGTTCTGCGGTCTCTTCGTCTTCGTTACATAACCTGCAGAGGTAGCTTAGGCTGCTGCTCATATTATCTGAATAATTAACTCAAAATAAGAATAGAATGTCTTTAAAATAAAAACGGCTTACAAATAAAGAAAGGGAATTGGTTCAACAGGTTCAAAATTGTTTATTGTAAATTTGAAATGTGTACAAACATGTTTATAGGCGTGTTTGTATGGGCAAAATATTAACAAACAATTCCCTGCCAAATTGCGGCATTCGCTATCCATCGAATATTCGGTCACCATCGAGTGCCGTAATTTGCCTCCAGTTTTAATTTTATCATCTTTGATTTTACACAATCTTTTTAAAATGTACCTTAAACAAATATATTAATTAAATTAAATGAAATGAAATGAAATTAAATTAATAAATTAAATAAAATAAAATTAAATTTAATACACACAAACACAAACATATATAAATTATTAATTATATTCATACATATAAAACAAAATTAGCTTAATTCTTATGTTTATGTTAAACAAAAACACAACAACAACAACATTAAATTAATATAAAATGCAGTGTAGTGTACGAAACGTCAGTTCCCAAAGCTGCTACAAAAACATGAAGAAAAAAAAAAGAAGTTTTTGCTATTATTTGATTGAAACTGCTTTAATTGTAAAAAAAAATCCAAACTAGTTTTGATTTTCGTCAAATTCACACACTACGAGACTTCCATTTTGAAAAAACAAAACGCACACAAATGCATTGATTGATGTTGAAATTTGACGTGTGTATCAGCCACTTAACAATTCATTGATTTCAAAGGCTATCCAAAAATGCTGTACATTTTCAATTTCAAAACTTAATAAATAAAGGGTGGTTAATCCAATTAAATTTATTAACGAATTCATGAATGAAGCCATGCCATGTGTGGTAGTATGGCGAGTGGGAAACAATTTAAAAGCATATAAATTTCTGAGGTCTAATGCTATTAATCGTGACCGGAATTTATTAAAGTATCGAATAAAATTTCAATAGTGCGAGATTTGCTAATTTAGATACTCGATACAAAGCGAATTGAATTAAAGCTTTAGGCTGGTATTCAAAGTGACTAATAATGACTTTTCATACAAATTTGTCACAATATTGATTTCAAGTCTACTTTAAATTTCTGTTGAACAGAACTGAGATAATTGTAAATAAAAAACATCCAAATAAAATGCATTAGTGGAATTCACGCTTTGAAGTTTTTTACAATTAATATGTACTTACGGAAAATTTTAACTACAAAGCTTGATCGACTTTTTTCTGATAATTGTTAACTAGTAAAATGTAAACACAACTGTAGTTCTAACTCATTTTTTGTTTCAAATAGATAAGCTTGTTTTCAGCCCTTAAAACTTACACAAAAGAACTAAAAGTTGGCAACATTTAGCCACAGCTGTTCTATACAATTGTAGGTTATATTTACATTGCGTTTACAGATTGCATTTCTGAAGTGTTGTAGAAAATTGTAGGATAGCTTATTTTTTTGTTGTGCGTAAAAACCTTGTTACGTTTATTTAATTTTTACATTTTTACACTCAATATAAGGGCTTTACACTAAAGCCTGAATGCCACTATTGTTACGAAATTTATGAATGGAAAATAGTTTTGCACATTAAAATCGGGTGCTGTAATTTTTTTCTCATCCTCTTTTCTGTATTCCCTACGCATTTAAAATATGTGAAATAAAATTTTTCCTAACCAAAATAAAGGAAAAATTATTTAAAAAAAATAAGCAAACAGACGATACAACTGTAGTGAAGGGCTGAGTAATTCACTTCCGAACAAAATATTTGGATACGGAATACAGAACGACACTATAACAACATTCAAAAGAAAAAAATATCACCACTCTTCACTTAAAATGCTCAAGTTATTTTTGTTGCCTTTCTTGATTACAAAAAAAGTTAAATTTATTAACTTATTTGTAAAAAAAACCTTAATGGTTTTATAGTTACAAGTGGAGTAAAATTTTGTTCACTATCAAATGTTCTTATTAGGAATCTTATTTACCAAGACACCAAGCGAGTCTGTAGTGGCTACCAGAGATCTGAAACCGGTGTGTGTGATATTTTCAACGCACAAAAAATCGTGCACAGCATTTGCTTTAATCACATTCAGGTGGTTGAAATGTAAATTGACAGGTAGCATGCTCAAATATCAATCTGGGGGTCGCAGGTTCGATTCCTGGACGGATCCTGGGAGCCGATAGTCAATGTTACCAGTGCTCGTTAACAAATTTAATCTTACAATTAATTTCTAATATTAAATAATAACAAATCATATTCGAGGCACGATTAGAAACTCATAGTTTTTTATGCTGTTCGACACGATGAATTCCAAAAACCAAAATTCAAATCTATGCATATGCCTTGATTAAAACATTCAACAATACAAAGCCGTATTTCAATACAAATACACACAGATAAAAAAAAACCACTCCTATTTTACTATGCAGTTTTTTGCTCAAATATATGTGCTAATTGATTGAATGCCTTTTTATTTATTTTTGATTTTAAATGTTTTGCATTTTGTTTTTTATATTCAAGCGTAAAAAAATAATAAATTTTCAATCATGCCCCGAACATGATTTAATCAAATGTTGTGCACGATTTTTGTGCTTTGAAAAAATCACATACACCGGTTTCAGCTCTCTGGCACCAGTGGCTTGGTAATTAAGATACTACGCCTGAGCCTAAATTTTATGCCGTGAAAATCCCCCTTTTTTTAATCTACAATCCATAGTGTCACTTATGTTGTCACACATCAAATAAGTGATTTATCCGGTGCCTTTTTATGCTTTTGTTGAATATTTCCTTAAAATATAGTAACCAACCGAGTTGTAAGTTTATGGTTACAACTGTATGAGTGAATAAAAGGTAAGCGCAAATCGTCTCACTCGATATTTATCTTTTAGTTTAAAAAAATTTCAAAATTTTCCCTAGAATCCGCTCGATATCGAATGCGACGATTTGACCTCTGCGTTTGTACAATTGCATTAAACGAAAGAAGCTTCCGTTCGCCTGTAGAGAAATAGGCCCTAAGCTTGACTATTTTTTAAATTACAGTACGATTTAATTAGTCCAATTTTAAATCGTGTTTTTTATGTGTAAAGAAAAGTAGCATATTTTTGGGAAAAAAATAAAATCAATTCGTTGTTGATTTCCAATTAGAAAATATTTTTTTGTTTTAATTTCTCTAATTCTAAAGCGTAGAAAAAAATATTAAAATTTTTTTAAACAGGAAAATGTTCGAACTGAACTTTTATTAAACAAAAAAAAAAACAAGTAACAAAAAATAAAAACAAAATTTGGAACAGTTTCCTAAATAAGAAGAAACAATTGGTAAAAAAAATATATATACATTTAAGTAAATAATGTTTTTAATTAGATTAATATTAAAAAAAAAAAAAAAAAAAAAAAAAAAAAAAAATAAATAAAAAAAATAAATAAAAAAATCATATTCATTCTATTTATTGCTTTTGTAGACATCATTATTATAATTAATTATAATTTCTTTTATAATTTTAAAGCCATTTACAAATAAGATTTATTAAAGGTTTAAGTTTAAGAGAAGCAACGCAATAATAAAACAATAAAAAATAAATTTTTAATTGAAAAATCTTTAAAACAAATTAAAGGATTTTAAAAAAACACACACACAAAAATAAAATTAATTTAAAAATTTTAAATGATGTGAAATTAAGCCCCAACGGTAAAATTAAAGAAAATTGAGACAAGTAATTAAAAAAAAATTAATAATAACATAAACAAAAATCTTATATACATACAGATATATTTATATAAATGTCTAGTCGTATTTTCAGTATTATTAAAAATAATAACAACAACCACACACAAAAAACAGTAACTAAAACAAAAAAAAAAAAAATTCATTCAATAACATTCGAAACCATTTGCAGCCAACTTTAAGCTGTAAAAAATAAAAATGAAAAAGAAAAAAAAGAACACTAACAAACAAAACTTAACAATAAAAATATCCCCCAAAAACCAAACAAAATTTTTAGAAACATTTTTTAACTCACAAAACAGAAAATAAATAAATAAAATAAAAAAAAATCGAAAAGAAAAGCAAATCATTTCTTTTTGTTTTTTTTTTCAAAAATGTTTACAAAAAGTCTAAATAAAAAAATAAATTATTGAAAAAAAAGAAAAAATTTTAATAAAAAAAAAAAATTATAAATGTGTCTGTTTTTTTTAGCCCATAAGTTTACAAACAAACAAACAATACATACATTATAATAGCTCTATATTATTATTAAACTTATAATTGTAATAACAACAGCAACAACTATATTAAAACAAATATATTATTAATTAATTATTATTAATTATTATATTGTATCCTTAAATGTATGTATGCATAAAAAAAATTATAAATGTGTAAAACTAAAAAAAAAAAATAGAAAAAAAACACAAAAAAACAACTTAAATGAAAAGTCTTTAATAAAAACCATTTAAAAATTATTAAAAAAAAAACAAAAAAAACCGTTCTTGTGTGTGAAATTCATTTATTTATTTAAGGCTTCGGTAGTCAATTAATTATGATTATCATTATGCTTATAAGTATTTAAAAAAATTAATTTTTATTTAAATTTAAATGCATAACAATTTTGAAATATGAGCTGTTATAGTATTTGAAAGTAGTATAAGTCCACTATTTATTAAAAACGAATCAGCATTAATTCATTATTTTTTTAAGTGGACTTACACCATTTTCAAATAAATATAACAGTTCATATAATTGAGTGTATATTTTTACAATTTAAATAAAAACACAACAACAACAATTCTCTCTCTCTCTTTTTTAAACCCTTCACACAAAGTGAAAGTATATGTGCCACCCAATAAACTATATACAGTAGAGCCTCGGTAATCCGGACAGATATAGTTTCACCCTTTGTCCGGACTACAGATTTTTTTTAAACTCAATAATGGGCCATAATCATTATAGTCGCAAAAAAGATAGTCTTTTATTAAGAACTGACTTTTGTTCATAAGAATTAGCATATATGAATTGAAAGTCGTTTTTAAAAAAATACCGACTTTAGTGTGACTATGATTATGGCCTAATTGCCTAAAAATTCAGTTAGATGATAAAAAGAAAAATATATACTACCAAGAATTTTCATTTAACAAATTTAAAGAAAACTTTTACATTAAAATTAGAACTTGCTTTTGTTGGAATACACATATCGTTATGCAATTTATTTGCTCTAATTTTAAATTCTTTTTACAAGTAAAATTTCTTTTTCTGTCACTTTTCTTTATTCAACCCATAAAATAACTTTTAAAAACTGCTCACTTGCTTTTTTATTTGAAACTTTGTTTTCAACATTCTCAGATTCCTCCAAATAACTATCAAGGTCTTCAAAATGTTGGTTGGCAGTTACCGATTGAACTATATCTTCATTAGAGAAATGGAAAGCGTTTTCATTTGTTCAGGTACTTGTCTGATAAGTTTTCTAATTGTCTAATTGTCTAATTGTTTTCGCATTCTTTTATTCTTGTTCATACTCAAATGTATGTTGCGCCTAACCGCAAAATAACGAAATACTAAGAAAAAAAAACGCTTGTACGGACTTAAAATACCTAAGCTGTCCGAAACATTGACTTGTTCGGATTACTGGATAGTCCGGACTATCGAGTGTCTGGATTATAAAGGCTGTACTGTATATTCTTATAGATAAAGGAGTCGATTTAGCCATGTCCATCTGTTCGTGTGGATGTTGAAATCAACTTTTTAAAGTCCCTGGAAAACCTAGAGAAGAGTTTAGTATGACAATTTATTAGAAGTTCCTGTGTGCAGGTTGCTATTTAAATTCAGACCAATCGGACCATAAATGACTGAGTTATGAGCTCTGAAGTTCAAATACCTCTGGCATACAAAACGCACAAACAAACCTAGCACGCAGTCTTATCAGAAATAGCAGTCATAATATTTGTGCAAAAAATCAAAACAATCGGTTCACAAATAGCCGAGTAAAATCTAAAATGCAAACGAAATTATACTTTTTTATTCATTTCTGTTTTACTTTTTTATGGAAAATTTTAATTAAAACACGAAACCAGGCAGTCGGTCTTGTAGTGTTTTTACACTAGAGCACATTTAACATCTACCATCTATTCTTCCCATATAAAATGCAAGTAGAAAAAATCAACATCTTTACAAGATGTTCCTATCTCATTTTGTTTCACTCAACATCTTTCGATAATTTTCGTGCCATCACTAGAAAAATGGCAATATTTTCGATTTTAGTGGCATCACTTATAAAGTAACATTTATTTATAAGTATTATTTACATACATAACATAAGTATGTACACATATTAAACAAAATAAAAATTCAAATTTTGAAGCCTAATGGATTTGATTTTGCAAAGCAACAATAATAAATGATTTTTCTATATTTATTTTAAGATATTTTTTGTTTTTGAATATTATGCGTCTTCTTTTCTTTTATTTTTCGACAGTTTAGTTGATGGTAGATGTTAGATGTTGGTAGTGTAAACAACTTTTTTTCATTTTCAACGTCTTCCACGCATTCCTATAAGATGTGCTGTAGTGTAAAAACACTATTATACAAGCTTATGTATGTATGTGTCCTTTTTAAATGCATTACGAAAGAGAATTTTTTGATTTTTGAAGTTAATTTGAATTTCATTATTTGATATAAAATTTTTATTTTAGTATTTTTTGGCTTAAAAATTTTTAAAAACATTTTAAATTTAATAAATTTATTTCGCATTCCTATTGGATATCTTTCTTAGAATTTCTTTTCTTTTTAATTATAAATTGAACACCAGCAGACATTTAATTGCCTTTAAAAATATAGAAACCAGAATGAATTTTTTCATTAATGTTGTTATTTTGAATTTCTTTATTAATTATTTATTGAATATTCCCAAGGATTTTTTCTCTGGGAGAATTTTGGTTTTTGGAAGAAATTTCCCTAAACCAGATAACTTGCCATGTTAAAAAATTGAGAAATTTTGTTTATGAAAAGAGTAAAGGGAAAAGTGAAAAAACTCCCGGGGAATTTTTATTCATAATTGAGCTGTAATTTCTTTTAAATTATCGATAATTTGTAGCCGGCAACACAACTCTCTCAAATAACGCCATTTTAGCGTAGAGACGATAGTATTGTCGCTTTAAAACAACAGTGACATAAAGTCAATAGAAAGTTGGTAGCGACTACCACAATATGAGTGAATATATTAAAAAAAAATAAAAAGTTTGGTGTTTATAAAACCTCCTTAAATTTTTAAAAATTAAAAAATTAATTTTAAATCATGAGTCAAAGAAACTATCAACTGACAACTGGCCTGCCTTTGACCGATAAAATAATTTTCTTTTCTACAAGAAACTTTAAAACATTTTTAGGCTTATAAACTTTTGAAATCAAACAAAATTAATATTTTATTTCTAGTTAATAAATTTAACCCACCCATAAGCTTTTGAAACGTGCAAGTTTTTAGCCCCTTGTTTTGAAAGAAAACAATCCATTTAAATAAAATATTTACAAAATTTTGTTTTATTTCTGTTTATTTAAAATTTAAAAAAGTATCAAATAATAAATTTTGCACATAATTGGATTTTCTTAAATTAAGTAAGATAAAATATACAATTTGTGTATGTGTTATTTTGTGTTGTTTTTGTTTTTATTTTTATTTGTAAGTGGTTGTATAAATATTTATTTATGTATGGCTTAAATATTAGAAAAAATAAAATAAAATACAAAGAGAAATACGTTTACAGTTACGTTTACAATTAAATATACAACAATGATAAAAAAATTTTTTTTCAATTTGTTTTTTTTTCGTGATAAACAAATAAAAAGAATTTGATAAAAAATAAGTTGATTTTTATAAAAACTTTTAAGGATCAATAGGAGCAGGGATTTCATCTATTGCTTATTTTTTTTACACATAAATAACAAAAATTTGTTTGGAAATCAAATCCTTAAGTTGAATGCAGGCACTCATTCTAGAAAAAATTTACTTTAATAGCAGTTTGATGGGGTTTTAAAATAAAAAATGTTATTTTTTTAAGACAATTTTTAGCGCACAAAATAGATCAGAAAAATTTGCTGAGCTTTCACAACAAAAAATTCTGCATTTTCTGTGGCAGCAATTTTTTTTTATTATTAAAACAATACAAATCCGCGAAGCTTCTTGGCTTGTCTGCAGAAAACAGCCAAGGTCTAGGCAAGGATTGAACCTGCGACCGCCCAGATTGGTAGGTTAGTACGTTACCTACAAGTCTTTGGGTGCACCCTTTCAGGATAATTAATGTAGTCATTTGTATTAGCTAAATTAAGAGTCTAAAAAAGGATTTTTTAGAAAAATTAAAAAAAAACATTTCAAAATTTTATTTTGGACACATGTGACTCCATGGACATATGTGACTCCATGGACACATCTGGAAGTGGAACAACATAAAAACATAAATTCCACAAAAATCGTACACAATTTAGGTTTTTTCAAATTTTTGGCTTGTGACACCGGTGTAACTTGAAGGGTTAAAGTGGCAAACTCATGTCTGGGGTTAATTAAAATTTTTGTGCATTTCAAAATTTATAAGAACCACCATCAAACACAATCCCTGATGAGTCTTAAGATGTTCAGCTACATTTTGCAGCATATTTCTAAAGAAATTAATGCTCTATACCGGCTTACTTAGTTGATTTGCAATTGAAAGAGCTGTTTTTGTAAGTTGGAATTCTTCTTTATGATTTTGTTAATGTGTGCGAAAAATCTTATTTTGGTTATTTAACTATAACTTTTGAACGGATAAATATTTTTGCATGAAATTTGCATCATGTGGCAGAGAGGAAAATAGGCTACTTTTTATAGGAATACTAGCTGACCCGCCAAACGTTGTTTTGCCATATGAATTATTTCTAGAGTAGGAAAATATATTTTTTTTTCATCAAAATCGGTTAAGTTGAAAAAATAAAAAAAAATTTTTTGGGGGGAACTAACCCCCCTCACTTAGGAGTATAAAAATTAGTTATAAATATGAGAATAGGTTTATAACTGAATATACATATTAAATTTCATCAAAATCGGTTAAGCCCTTTCGGACGGGTATAAATACTAACACTGTAACACGAGAATTTTATATATTAGATTTTTTTAAATCGCTCAAAAGCTTAAAAAATTATAAGGTCTAAAATATGTGATTATACACAAGAAAGTCTGAAGTGTTTCTCATGTTTTTTTTTTTTTTTTTTTACAGAAGTCATGTTTTTGAAGGCAACACAACCTGTTACTGTTTTACAATGTAAAAGTTGACATGTTTCAATTTCATTTACTCTGGAATAAAAAAACTATTTCAAAAAACTTGTTTAAACAAAATATTTTCTCTAGGATTTGATTTCAGAAGAAGACCTTCAATAAAGCTTAAAAATTTTATAAATGTTTACTGAAATTCTAATTGATTTGGCCTTAACCCTGTCCCAAATTGATTTGTTATCTCTCCATTGTTTTGTCTGTGAACTGTTTGGAAAATAGTTTTTATTTTTATGTTTAAATAAAAGGAAATTATTTTAAAAAATTTACAAAGTTAGAATTCTCTTTTTGTTTTGCAATTAAAAATTTCTATTTACATGCCATTAAGGGAAAAATATTTTTTTTTACAAAAGTGCTTAGACTTTCAGAAAATAATAAAGTTATTCAGTAATAAGATGCAAATTACCTTAACAAAAAAATTAATTTTTTAACAATAAAAAATTTCATACTTTCATCTTGTTGCCCGACTTTTAACATTTAATTTAATATTTTTTTTATAAATTTATAAAATTTCTTTTATTTAACAGTTAAAATTAAAATAAATTTTTTTTTGTAGATCTAGAAAACTAAAAAAAAAAAATATATCAATTTACAAATAAATTTGTTGTTGCTTTCTTTTTGTTGTTCTGGTATTTCTTTATTGCAGTTTTTCGTTTTTTTTTGTTTGTTTTATTAAAATGGCCACTGATTTTTTGTTTTTTCTTTCTTTTTTTGAATTAAAAAATTTTAGCTAAACTGGGCGTACGTCGAAAGGGGTTCCAAGAACTTGATGATATACTGCCAGCACGTGTTTTTGGTGTGGACTTGCAACGTATTTTAGGTTTGGTGGTTGTGCCAGTGGGACTGGATGAGCCCGATGAAACACCCGATGAGCTGGCGGCAGACAAAGTGGAAATTGAGCCCTTTGATGATAAAGGCTGAAAAATTAAAAGGACATTTTCATAAAAAGTCAGAGAAATTTGCCAAGAAGCAGTATTTTTATACTGGATCCTTTTATTTTTGTTTAAAGTGAAACTTACTTTTAAATAATTCCTATCCATTGGTGTAACGACTTTTAATTCCAGTGTTAGGCCACATGACTGTATTAAACGCACCACTTGCTGATGCAAATACCACTTCACATCAATGCCAGCAATTTCAACTATTAAATCACCCTCCTTAATGCCACCCATCTACACACACACACACATAAAAAAAAATGAAAAGGAAAAAGCAAGGAGCAGAATTTAATTTTTTAATTTGAAAATAATAAAAATATTATGAAAACTTACATCAGCTAAAGAATTTATTTCCACATGTGATATCATGACCGGTGAGTCACCTTGTACATGAAAACCAAAACTCTCCACTTCCTCTTTGTACAAACTGCAGCCCACCTCATGACCATCGGCTGGTGAGGGGCAATGACAATGGTAATGCGTGCCATCATGATAAATTGAAGAACCCTTTTGCAAACGCACACAACGTGGTGCCGTCCAATGGCGTCTGGCCGAGAACGTTGCAATTGGCCCTAAACGCTTAAAGGGATCCTCAATTTTATACGAAGTGAAATCTGGTCCAGTTAAAGTCAAGGTGAATTTAGAGCAGGCTGCCATTCAAAATCAATTAAAGAAATTTTGCAAACGTTTCACTCATAAATAATAAAAAAAAAAAAATAAAAATCATTTCAATTTACCTTCCACTTGATGAATATCAAACACGTCATCAATTTCATTCTCTGGAATTTCTTCATATAATTTTTCCAATTCATCTTGTGTCTTATATTGGGCTTCCTTAATGACTTGTGTAAGAGACATTTTATTCTAAAAAGTAACAAGAGAAACGTGAACATAAAGAAACCCAAAGTGAATAAATCAGGTAATGGCGTAAGGCGTTTAATTTGCTGTCAATTATACGCCAAACTTTCAAAAACTAAACCAAAGTGAAAAAAAAATCTAACATTTTTCTAAAATGGTATGCCACCAATACCAATACCAACACCAACACCACCATTGACATCACTGTCACTAGCATGGACTGCCAAGCCTAAGACTCAGTCTCTTAGTCACTCATTCATAGCTCAGTCAAGCAATACATTGGAACACCCAGTGGTATCAAATCAATGCAGCTGCACTCATCTTTCAAGATGAATAGAAATTAACAAGCTGCTACCACGCAAAAAACTAACAAACAACAGCTTTAGCAAAAGCAAGCAGCATATTTTATGGCAATGAAGCTGCCGTACATGGTGTGTGTGTATGGCAAGCAACAAGCATTGCTAAACAATTGCCTTCATAAACTGTCATCATCTTTTTGTTTGGTTTTGTTGGGCATATGTTTACAATTTTTCAGTTATGCATACGAGTGTGTACGTTTGTAAGCACGCATGCATGTGTAACATGTGAAGAAAAACTTGGAGTCATCTTAGCAGTGTCACAGCACATAAAATTACACAAAAGGAAATTAACATCAATTCTGTTTTAAGAATGAATCAAAAACAGCCAACGTTTCATTTCTAGTCCTTTTTCACAAAAGTGATCAATTTTTACCAAAAAAAATCGTTCCTTGCTTGTTTTTAAACAGAGTTTTTCTTAGAGCTTCATCTGGATTTGGTGTATTTCTTGCTTAAAGCTATTAAAAAAAATTAAAAGAGAAATTGATTTAGCAGAAATTTTTGGTGCAGGTCTGTATGCCGAAACCAAATCGGAAATATTAAAGAAGGCGCCCCCTTATTTCTATGAAAGCTAAAAAATAGTTTTGTTTTCCCCACATTAATTAAAAATAATATCATGTTGCCCTCACTGATGTTGCCTTTTTTTATAATTTTATATTATTTGACTAGAGTTTTGCTTTTTGAATTTGAACTCACCTTTAAATAACGACACATACGCTGTAAGCGTTGGGTTTCTTCATGACTAGCCAATGCTTCTTTTAAATGTGCCTTTTTTAAGGCCGCCATACTTGTGTACTCTTCATCACTGTCATCGACAGCACAGCGCATCGCCTCCCGCGCATTACCTATAAACGATTCATTTGAGGTGGCTTGACTTTTTTTGGTACTCAAGGAAGCTTTGTCATCGTTGGCATCTATGCTGCGGGCCTCATAATGATGAGCCAAAGCTGCACAAAAAGTGATGAAATTAAGAGAACCAAAAAATTAATTTAGTTTTTTAGTTAAATTTTGTTTTAAAAAATAAAGAAGAAAAGGTAAAAGAGTTTGTTTAAAAGCATCATTTTTCTTAAAAAAAAAGCAGATTAAGAATTTTTAGCCAAAATTAATAAGTTATGATGTTAATCTTTAAACAAAAAATTAATTGAACAAATTGTTTTTTCTGAACAAAAATATTTACAAACTTGGAATTGTTTCCAATAACTGAACTTTTAGTGGTATTTTGAAAGTGGTATAAGTCCACTCAAAAAAAAAAAAAAAATAATGAAAAATAAAAATTTTAACATAACAGCTCAATTAACATAATAATGAAAGACTTATTTAATTTATTTTCTTATTAACTCACCTTTATAGTATTCCGCTTTGAGTGGCACTAGACCAGCCCAACACTCGGGCAAATATGTATGGGTATCATTCATTTGTATATTTTTGTGCATTTCATTGTACTCTTGTGTTAATTGTGCTGCTTCGCCAGCCAAATCTTTGAAAAGCTACAACAATAAAAAATTAAAAATAAAAATAATTTAAGGCAATTTGGTTCAGTAAAAATGGTTAAATTAAAAAAAAATAAAAGAATTTTTTTATCAAAAAATTAGTTTTTTAGTCAATAAAATTCCCTTTAAAATTTTAAAGACTGACTGACTCATTTCGCTTATTATTAACAAAAGACTTAAGACACACACTTTGTTTTCATTTGTATTTCAGTGAGACATTTTTGTATTTCCAAACAAAAAATGTATAAAAAAAATTGTGGCAAATGAAAAACTTCAGTAACAAACTTGGCAGGAAATTAAAATTTAAAAGATTTAAGAAGCAAACTTTAAGGAAGTCATTTAAATGGGAAAGATTTAAGCCACACAAACACACTTTTTATGCAGAATTACCGGAAAAAAAAACAAAAACAGAGTTAGTAATCATGAGTGGCCTACAAAAAAGCAAACAACCTGCAATAAAATGTATTATACTTTCAATAGTTTCTAAGCTCATGAGTCGCGAAGCACATGAAATGATTCTAAAGAAATCTTTAAGATTCTTTTCGAACTTGAACTTAAAAGTTCGATTTGGTATTTTTGAATTTTTCCTACTAACAATCCTAAATTCCTTTGATCTTGAGCAAAGTAAAAATTCATTAAGAGGCAAAATAGTACGTTTTATTTATTTTGATTGGTACTTTTTGATTTTATAACACTAACGAACTCAAACGGTGCTGAGTAAATAGAGAAATCAAAAAGTATCAAAAGTACACTCTTACTGAGGCAGCCTTTACATATAAAATAACCCAAAAAACTACAAATTTTGTTATATTACCAAATGGTTTGACATACAATTCGTACTATTGGTTGTCCACTGTAATTTGTTTTTGTGCTTTCAAACTTAAAATACTTAAAGCTTTAAAATTGCATAAAATGGTTGAAACATTTTTTTTATACTTACATGACTTGATTCCGTTAAACCCAATGACTCAATTTGTAGTTGCAACTTTTCATATAAACATTCACGGGCCTGTGATAACATGCATGACACTAAAACATCTAAGACCTGGGGCTTCAAATCCATTGATGGAGCATTCGTGAATGTATCGTAAATGTGACGAAAAATACCAGCAGCACGTAGAAAACTATCGACAGCAGCATCTAAACCTTTTTCAGTAGTACGATCATGGCGGGCACCAATTTGAGTGTAAATAGCACCCAAATTAAAAAGAGTACAGGCCTTTTCAAAGGCAATTGTGCGTTGGCAAGAAGGGACGCCTTCAAGAAAAGTAATGAGAGAGTATGTGTGTCTGTTTTAGTTTCACAAGATTCAGCTGACTAGAGTTAAAAAAGCAAAAAAGACGAAAACACTTACCGGTTAACGAATCATACCACTCAAAATAGACACCCAAATTTCGATCTGGTGGAAAGAAACGTCTTTCAACATAATACAATAAATTGTAGTAACGAAAGAGTAAAGCCACGCCCTGACTGTCACGGGACGGTGTTTTGGAGGCCTTCAAAAATAAATTAAATTGTGAAGTAACAAACAAAAAAAAAATTAAATTAAATAAAAATAATAAAACAAAATTAGTTGTCTTAAGGGCAGAATTTGGAGGAAAAAAATGTTGCGGTTAATACTTTACCTGTCTGGTATCTGTTATATCTGCTATAGCATCCGTATACATTGAAGGTTCTTCACTGTAGTGCTCTAATATAAAGTCGGAAAACGGTTCCATAAAATCAATTTCTTTTGTTTCTTTTAAACCTAACGGTATCATGGGCATAACACCATCTTGACTGCAAATAAAACAAAAAATTAAACTCTTCTTAATGACTGGTTGCATATAAAAATTGTCATTAATTTAAAAATTAAGGAAAAAACATTTTTTATTGCTTTTGAATGGCAAACAACTTTAAGCAACTTAAAACTAGAACTTTCAGAGAGAATAATTTATAAAAATAAAATTGTGTGCGAAAGATTTAATGTTAGTTTTTGTTAAGGCCATTAAAAGATTTTCTTTTCTATTTCACTTTAAACTCGTAACCCAAATTAAAAAAAAAATCATTTCAAGTAAAAATCTTAAAATTGCGTTATGAAAGTAAATAAAAGAAAATGATTTATAATGTGCGAGTCTTTTTCATCTCAAAAAAAAATGGGGGTAAAAAACAAAGGCTTGTGAGTACGCAAGATACTCAAGGAAAAAACTCACACAAGAAATAAAAAAATGTAAATGCTTAACATGCACACAATAATAATGTAATTCAAAAAAAAAAAAAAAAGAAAAAGAAATTATCAACTTAAAGCTCATCATTAAAGATGAGCCCTACTGCTTATAACGGGTCTCTCATTAAGCACTTTGCAGATTTAAATTATTATAAAACAAAGGGGCTTACAATTGATCAATGACTAAGAGTTTTTCAGATTTAAAATTATAAAGGGTGTCTCAGTAAGAGTGTACTTTTTCATCTCATGCCGCCACAAGTTCTTAAAGCCACATTTCGTCCAAAAACTCCGTTATCATGTTGTTGTAACGAATGCCATTCACAGTCACCGCAATTTCGGCCTCATCTCAGACAGTTGCTCGTCGTGGATTGCATTTGGCTTTTCTAATAATTTTGTGTCTTCACGAATACATTCAGATGAAAATAAGCTTAAAAAGAGAAGATGATTTCTGAACTTCACTTTGCTGCATCACTAATATAACGTATTGTACTTTTGTAAAGCTGACACTACTACAAAAAAAAAAATTATACTAAAATTTGAAAAGTGTGCTTTTACCGAGACACTCACTTTCAAAACAAAGTGATGGCCAGAAATCATTAAAGTTTATCTTAAACAAGAAAAGCAGCTGTGGTATCATGGAATATTTGGCAGGAGTCCTTTAAGAATAGTTCTGGAGCTGGTATTGGAGTCTATATTGAGGAGTCTGGAACTAGTATACCCTTCAGACTTTCCTATCAATGCAGCGTTCCTTAAGTTGCATGGCAGGAATATTCGCATTTATATTAATGCCCAAAGTAGAATTAGGTCTTTAGGCGGTGTCTATACGGCATGCGATCGGGTCCGAGAATGTCAGTCATTCTTAAATTGGGTGGCGAGACATTCAGTGGTCACCCTCATCTTTGTGCGTGGACATGGGACTAGCGTGGTGACCTGTAGAGTAAATAACCTGGCAAGAGAAGGGTTGAGGTGGCTACAGCAAAGTATCGACACGCCCTGCGGCATCCTTGTCTCCGTCTGCAAATAGCTAATCGAGAGTATGTTTTTGCAAAGAGCGCAACTCAGAGGAACATCTGACTTAGACTGGATTATGAACAGACTCTTTTTAATAGAAGCTCACACGTCCTGATGCATTCTGCAAACAGCTGATCGAGAGTATGTTTTGGCGAAGAGCGCTATCCAGATGGAGAGACGAAAGGATGTGATCTAACCTTGGCTGGGCAGTAATCACAGAAGATATTTATTGGAACTCCAGAGAGCCCAGTTAAGAAATATGGTGGCTGCAATAACAGACCACTTCAGTTTTGGTAACCTTGCTAGGAAAATGGGCTTGCCATCAAATGACTACTGTAGAAGTTATCGAGATGAAGAGGAGGAAGAGACTGTAGAACACCTTCTCTGTTTCTGCCCTATCCTGGCGGATCGGCATGCTATATGGCTTCATTAAAGTAGCAACTTGTTTAGGTGACGGACTTGTCTTCTCCTCCTCTCACTTTTCTAATTACTATCACAAAGGGACCATATTAGAAGGCTTTCCCAGTTGGAAAGTGACTTGCTCAAGTCTCTTGCTTGTAGATGATTGGGCTGAGAGAATTTTCAATTTTTTAGTACACACTTGCCGGTACTCGGCAGCTTGTATTGTTCTTACAATTTGTGTGTGTGAGTATGTGTGTGTTTATGTTTTTGATTTGTTGTATTTTGTATTCAAAAAATTAAATGTAAAAAAATTTTAAACCAAAAGAAAAGCAATTTTTCATTTGGGAAATATAAAAATTTTAGGCCAGATTATGAGTGTTGTTATCGTGGGGAAAACAGTGGTATGTGGCAGCGCCGACCATATGCAGGCCGATTAAAAAAACGACTTGCGAAGTGTTAAAGAGTTTTTAGAGCACCCAAGTGAGCTTTCTCTGTTTTCGTTTGTTCGGGGCGTCCTGTGCAACCTGTTATTATTTCGACAAATATGGTCTCTATTGACAGACCCTTTACAAATAAAACAAATAATGGAAAATAAATTATTTGTTTTTGCTAATATTTATGTTTATTGTTGCCACTAAAAAACGCAAATAAAATCTTTAGCGCTTGGCATCAATTCCTGAATGAATGAATTGACATGCTTTTTGTTTTAAATTGTAAAAATGTGAGCTTTTGGTAACAAAAAAACAAGAGATTTTTCAAGTTACATTAATAAAAACATAAAAATTTTAAATATTTAAATTTTTTAAAACTTAAAAAAATTTATTTTTCTTGCTCTTACATTAAATTTTAGTAATAAATTGCCTGCAAGAATTAAAAATATTTTATAGCGCAATTTAACCTCAAAAAAACTTTTTTCAAATGATTCACTCACAGTGTGTCACCTGATTATTTGCAACAGAAAAAAACACAAAAAAATTTTTTTTTAAAAATTGAAAGAAGGCGGCTTTTAGTATTTGTTGTTAAATTTTTGCACAATTTAAAGATTAAAATATTTTTTTTGTCATGAGTTAAAAAAAAAATAAATCTGATAAATTTTTTTTTGGTTTTGAATGACGTTGTTGTTATTGTAATTGCGGAGAGTAAAACTGAAATAAGCACAGATTTTTATTTTGTTAATATTTTTTTTGGGCCAAGCCTTTTCCTAGTAAAATGAAATTGAAACTAAAAAAAAACAAAAATATTTTATTTAAATTTATGTTACTTTTTTCTTTCTTTTTTTGTGATAAAACACAAAAAAAGATTTTTTTTTTTTTTTTGGATAAAAACTAATTTTGTGTTTTCCGTTCTGGTCAAGTGATTTTAAAAATCAACGAAGCGTTTTGTTTTCTATTTTTTTTTTTAATTTTTCTTTGATTCAAAATGTATTGGAAACACTTGTGTGCTTTATTTTTTCTCTATTTGTTTGTAATTTCTATAGTTTGAGGAAAGATTTTACTTTTAAATTTATCGCTTAAATACTCTCTAGCGTATTATTACTTTTTGTTAGTTATTACGAGTACTTTACAATAACAACAACAACAATAATAAAATTACTTTCTTTCTTTTATAAAATTACAAAATCATTTCTGTTTTTGTTTAAGTGGTGAACTTTTACTGCAAGAATGAAATATGAGTTGGTTGAAAGGACTTTAAACTGAAACACCTACTCGCCAAGACAACCGATTAATAAAGTGACCTAGATCCACTCTGTGTCACTAAGATATCTGAGCAGATACCCTACCCTTATCATCAATATCTCAGTTCAAATTTGTATCTCGCAGTCAGAAGAGCAGGGCACTCACAGAGAAAATGAAAAACTGCGGAGTTTTCGTGGGAAGGGCGTATCGATCGTCCAGTGACCAGCTGTCCCAGCCACCAGTCTGCTCATCAGAGTTTAACATCATTGTGAGGCCATTGTTCTATTTTACACGTCTCGAGACTCTGCCATCTTCAGAGCATACGCATTAAATTTTTGATTGTTGGCCGCCCATCTGTCTAATAGAACTAAAGCTCGTTATTAAAACATTTTCAGCCGCAAATAATCGCTTTTGGCTAAAATTTTGAAACTAAATTTGGATGGATTTTAGCTTATCAATACTTTCAATTCAAGCTTAACGTTTGGCTTACCAAATCCTAACTTTAACTATCAGCAACTTGTAATAATGGCTCTAAGAGTTACAACTTCACTTGTTTGTTACAATGACAATGACAATCTTAACCCCCTTAATGGTTATCAGAAGCTACAAATGGTCACAAACTACTTGTTCCTGCTTGAAATTCGTATTATGCTCTCGTTCTTCAATTGCTCATGCAGCCAATAAACAAGTGTATAAAGAAGAAGAAATTTAAGAGTTATCATTAACATGACTTTTCAGACTTTACGATCATTCACAAGTCAGGCCACACTACTTTTCGACATTTCAAGCCGGCTGCCTATGAAGCCTATAACAAGAATGTATTTTAATCTTTACACTCACAGTTAAATGAGCTGCTCTTTTTGAAAGTGGTATAAGTCCAATTTAAACAAAACGGGAATTTTAGCAAGATAAAGGTAACAGCTTACTAAAGTTACCACTGACTCATTAAGAAAAAAAAGAAAAAAATGGACTTGTACCACTTTAAAAAATAACAGCTCATTTATTTAAATTTCTTTTTTTTCATTTAAAAATCTCCATTGAATTTGTGTTTTAATTTAAAACATTGTTTGCAATTTTTCACTTCACTTGCCGTCTCACTCATTATTTTTTAAATGGACTTATACCACTTTCAAAAATAACAGCTCAAATTACAGTATAATTGTTGTCATGCAGTTGCCAATTAAATAGTTCCTTTTCGTGTGTTAAAATATTAATTAAAAAGCAAATTGATATACATAAGAAAGGACTCTTTTAAGGATTCTAAGACCTGTTACATAAAAGAAATCAAATTTCTTATCTTATCACTTTTGTTTGAATAACAAAAAAATTAAAAAATAAAAACTAAATAATTTTATGTCAACCCAACCCTAATTTTCTTTGTTTTCCTATAGCAGTTAAAAGAACATGTTGATAAATTAAAACTCGTATAAGCAAATAATTTTTTTTTATCAAACAAACAAATATAATTTATCAACTTAATTATTTCAGTTTAATATTATTCACCATTAAATGTCCATGACTCTTTTTCAATTATTTATTACTTGCTTATACTACATTCAAATATTTGTTTGCTTAATTATTTATCGTACAAAATTAATTAAAAAAAAAACCAAATTTTCATTAACAAATTTTGTTTATTTTTTAAAATTTCACAAACAAAAATTTTGCTTGACAAAATAAAAGCAGAATTTTTAGTCAGCTTTTTTCACATTGTGAATTTCACTTGTTTGCTTTAAAGTCATAAACTTTTCAAAACTCTTAAATCGTTTTTTATAAGAGCAAGAAAATAAAAAGGTTTAAGCAACCATGTAACATACAAAATGATTGGCTTTGTTTTTCTAGTCTTCTTGTTTTAGTAAACTTACATTTGCCTACAAAACAAAACTAGAAACGTATTTTTTTGAGTGAGTGAATGATTTATTGTTAGTTCACTAGCAAAAGCCTCTAGCAAGGCCAGTGCGTAGTTATTTTTTATTTTCATTTACTATTTTTTCTGGCTGCATACTTTTAAAGCAGCAATCGTACTGTTTATTTACATGAGCAAAATATAAGTTTTTGTTGGCTTGTCTGCAGCAAACACATGGTCAAAGCAATAATAGAACATAAAAGTCCCAGATTGGTAGGGTTACACCCAAAATTAATCAGCACAAATGCTTGTTTCGTTTTTTATTAGAATTTATTTATTTTATTTATTGAAAACTACAAAACGAAACGAATGCAAAAGTTTGGTTTTTTTTTATTTTCTAACTCTGCTACTAACAGACATTTAGGTTTTATTTAAATATTTAATACGATATGAAGCCTGTATACGATGACTTTATTTTATAAAATTCATGTAAGTATTATATGAGCTGTTATTTATGAAAGTGATATAAGTCCACTTTTTTAAAAAATTAGCTACCGGTAATTTTAGTCAGACAAAGACAGCATTGAACTAAAATTAATGCTGACCTAGTTTTTTTAAATGTGGACTTATATCACTTACAAAAATAACAGCTCATATATATATAAGCAAATATGAAGGTGGTTAGTTAGTACTTGCGACTAAAACCATATGGCTGAATACTTGGCCTAATGATTTATATGCCCTAAATGACAACAGTAATAATAATAGTTAAAAGGTGTTTAGGAAAATGATTTGAAAGAAAACTTTTTTTAAATTAATTTCAATTTTGTTCTATTTAGATACACCCTTTAAGTAGGCTACTAAACATTTATTCTGTGTTTGTTCTTTTTTCTTTTTTTTTTGTTAAGGCAAGTCCAAAAAATTTTGTTTTTCTTTTTTTATGAAAAAATAAATTTTTCTTTCGTTATTTGGCTTAATTAAACAAAAAATAGTTTTTGTTGTATGTTGCTGCTGTTATTGTTTTAAAACAATTACAATCTACATAAATTTATAGCCTCCGGGAATGGTATTGCATGTTATAAAACGATACTTTAGAAACAGCAACCAACAACAACCATAATAGCAGCTACAGCAGCAGCAGTCGGAAGAAGAACAAAACACTTCACTTTGCCAGATCTAAATGGAAAATTCATGGCAAAAAATAAAAAAAGGAAAAAAAGTATTCTAAAGAAACTTTGTTTGCAGTTTCTTTTCCATACACACTTACACACACACCCATCGAAAGAAAACAAAGCCAGGTAATGACTTCAATCAATCGGTAACTTAAAATCTTAATGGTTTACAGGAAGACACGTTAAAAAAAACACAAAGAATAAAAAAGAGAGATGCTGCTAACAACGTGCTGCATGATATTGCTAAAAGATTTTAATCCAGCGCCTTCAAATCACAAACACATACACATGCAGGAGGTTATACGAAACCTTAACGAAACTTCTTGGTAGCTGCTGAAAAGCCTTACAAAAATCCATAAATTTTATATTAAAAATATAAAAAAAATGGTTACGGCAAATGTTATAAAATAAATAAGAAACTTTTATGAAATTGACCTTTTCGTTTAAATGCAGAATTATTGAAATGAAATTAAAAGAAAGAGAAAGAAAACAAAAAAAAAATATTCCAAAGTAAATGACAAATTTATGTGAATTTTTTACATAATAAAAGCGAGTATTTCCTTGTTTTTAGCAAAATTTTGCTGCTTTAAAAAATAATTCATATCACATCATGTTTAATATTGTTGTTGTTGTTGTTCAAATGTATTGAAAACAAAAAAAAAAAAAAGAATCATATTATTTGTGCTGACTCACCTATTGTTTTGATAAATTTCCACTGATGAATTTAACTCAGCCAATTGTTCTTTTAATAATTGTAAATTTGAATTGACAAAACTCAATTCCAAAGCTACTGTATCACGTAATTTACGATTTGCGGTTGCCTGAAAAAAGAATAAAATAAAAAAATAAATAAATTCAAGGAAGATTAAGTACTGCACTGCCTGCCTTAACAGTTCAAAATGGATGTCGCTAATTTTTCCTTTAACAATTTAAATTGGATTACTAAGAACATTAAAAAAATTAGATGAATTGGTCCAGTAAAAGGGGGCGTGGTGACCTTTTCTTTCTGTAAAAGCTTAAGCTGGGCTAAGCAAAACATTAAAAAAAAATTTGGTCAAATCGGTGTAACTGTTTTCAAGTGATGTTGACATTTAATTTATCTTCTATATAAAAAAAATTAATTTTCTGTTTGTTTATTTGTTTGTGTGTTTATTTGTTCGCTATAAGAAATTTTTGTTTTTTAACGGATTTGGCAAGTAAGCTTGCCGTATATTTTGGCCCGGCCGCAACCACTTTTTTTTAACGATTTCACTCGCCACTATCAAAAAAATGTGTGTCCATACTTAATTTTAGCCCGAAATAATGCTTTGAAATATTTTATTGACGCTTCTAATAGCAAAGGCATGATCCACCTTATAAAGTGGTGAATGGCTGTATTTTTGAATATTTTTTAAAAGTTATAATTCTTTTTGTAAACGAATTTCTCTGAAAATGTTTACATATGCTTTAAGGATACTAACTCACGTAATAAAGAACTGCGCCGGGCGAGACCGGGCATATATTTATATTGAATATAATATTACAAAAAATATATTTTTGTTTTAAAAACGATTTTACTTTCATAAAAATCTTATAAATCGTGTTTTTCATAGACGTATAGAACTTTAAGTTGGCATTACTATTCTAGATGGCGACCGATTTAACAGCTGTGAAGTGATTTATTCTCAGTTTGGCTTGGCAATTCATCATGAATAGCCAAACGATCATCATAAGCGAATTTTGTTTAGCGATGAAGCGCACTTCTGGTTGAATGGCTACGTCAACAAACAAAACTGCCGCATTTGGAGTGAAGCTAATCCTCAAATGTATATCGAAACACCGTTACATCCAGAAAAACTGACTGTTTGGTGAGCTTTATGGGCTGGTGGAATCATTGGTCCGTACTTCTTCAAAAACGATGATGGCCAGAACGTTACAGTCAATGGTGATCGGTATAGAGCCATGATTACTTACTTTTTCATTCCTGAATTGAACAACCATGATGTCCAGGAGCTGTGGTTCCAACAAGACGGCGCAACATGTCACACAGCTCGTGCCACAATTGATTTATTGAAAGACACGTTTGGTGACCGCCTAATTTCACGTTTTGGACCTGTGAATTGGCTTCCAAGATCTTGTGATTTAACACCGCTAGACTACTTTCTGTGGGGCTATCTAAAGTCATTAGTCTATGCGGATAAGCCACAAACGCTTGACCATTTGGAAGACAACATTCGCCGTGTTGTATACGGCCACAAATGTTGGAAAAAGTCATCGAAAATGGACGTCCAGATTGGACTACATCCGAGCCAGCCGTGGCGGTCATATGCCAGAAATCATATTTAAAATGTATTGCCACAAGATTATCTTTCGGATAAATAAAATTCATGTCAATCGAATAATCCATCGTTGTTTTATTGCAATTTAAAGTTCTATACGTCTATAAAAAACACCCTTTACATAAAGATAACACGGTGTCTCAGTAACAGTGGTAGTTTTATATTTAGTTTTTTTTTTTTTTTTTTTTTTTTAATTATTAAAAATGAAATTAGAATGGTAATAGAGCAAAATGAAGTCCACGCAATTTTTCGATAAAATTCATCTTCTCCCTACGAATGGCTTCGTGAATACATAAAATTACCAAATTCGAGGATCAGATAATTCTCATGCCATGAGGACGTGGTGTTGAATGGACTTTGGTCAGGCTTTAATTTTTTTAAGATGAGCCTGAAATTGTGGTGACTGTAAATGGAGTTTTTGTGGCTTTAACTGGACGGTGTAGTTGTGGGTCATCTAAGACAATCGATTTATTGCAGCATTAAGTGTAAAAATGCACTTTTACTGATAGACCCTTTATGATTAGGGCCTGTTGACTTACAAATTTGATTTTTAAACAATTTGAGTTTGATTTTGTTTTCATAAAATAAAATTTAAAAATTACCTTAAAGAGGTTTTCAGCACCAGCCCGTAATCGCAGTTCTTTATTAATTTCCTGATTTAATTTACAGCGGCGGCTTTGTAATTTACCACGACAAGTGGCTGCCCGAGGATCAGAGCCCTGTAAAAAAAGAAATTTAAGAAAATTATTCAATCAAATTTAAAGTTATCTTTAAAGAATCTTTACAATAAGTCAAAATTTAGCTTAAAAAAAATCTAGTTACTTTAAATTTTGTTACGAAAAATCTTGGTGTTGTCTCACTGTTATTATATTTCATAAGAAACTGTATTTATATATGCACATATAGCAATTTGTTGTAGAATTTGTGTATGCAGTGTTTGTGTGTGAGTATAGTGTAAAATTTTACATCTGTATTAGTGTATAGATTTCATGTTATAGAATAAGCTAGACTTAAAATGTCTGTATAAATATCGTATCCAACGTCTGGCCATTTGTAAAAGGATCTAGGCTGAGCTGAAAAAGGTATATAAAGCAATACTCACAGTGAAGGACTCTTAAATAAAAAAAAATATAATAAATAAACAATTTTTCGTGGTTTTACATGGCTTTTGTAGCCTCTTTGGTTGAATCACACATTCGTTAATGCAAACGGAAAAATATGGAGTTAAAAACAACATTATGTAGAACCCTGAATCGCACTACTGAATAAAGTAAACAAAGTTGCAGTGAAATATCGGTATAATGGAAGTCTCAATATAATTTTTTTTGTATAATTGGCAGATCTGAATTTTATCAGATGTCACATATGTTTATTCTAATTATTAGAAATAAAGAGCTTTACGAAAAAAAGACCCATTGTGCAGCAAAGTGAACTCAAAGCCAATTTTTCGAAAAATTACAATAATGGGGTTCAGAAACAAATGCACCCACAACAAGCAACTGTCTGGTGCGGGCTTTGGCCAGGTCTTCCTTTCTAACGGGTGGCGCAAAAGTAATCAGGTGGCGCAAAAGTAATCCTCCTATCAGAAAATGCTATAAATTTTGCGATTGGCCCCTAATGTCAACATGGTTTATTAACGTGTATTTCGCATGTGTTTACTACACAAATTTCAAAAGAGAACTGACATTAGGGGCCAATCGCAAAATTTATAGCATTTTCTGATAGGAGGATTACTTTTGTGCCACCCGTTATGTGTGAATAGCATTCTTTACAAGAGCATGGCCTCAATTGGATGGCATGAATCTGGTTAATAGCATTTAAAATAATCGATGTAGTGCAGCATGGAATGAAAAAAGCACTCTTATGGAAATACCCTTTAAAAATAAATAATTATAAGCTGACCTCAAGCCGTTTTAATTAAAAAAAAAAAAATTACTAAAATGTGTAAAAAATTTGGATTATGAAGAGACTCTTTTTAATAGAAATTCACATCCCTAAAGTTAAAACTAAACAATCGAATTCGCTGGGATTCCAGAGAGTCCAGTTGAGAAGTGTGGTAATAGTTTTAACAACCATGATAGGAGAATGGCGCTTCTATCAAATGTTTACTGTAGAAGTTGTCAAGACGAGGAAACTGTGGAACTAATTAGGAAAACGGCACAAGCTCTATCTTGGAGGTTCTCAACGTGCTATCGTCAGCACCGTTCACCGTTCTATCTCTATTGCTGTCCTTTTTCTCTTTCACAAATGACTCACATTAGAGGACCTGTTTTCCTAACCTAACCTACACACAGAAAACAACTTCGGTTATGAGAACTAAATTTGTTAATCAAATTTTTTAATGGTAGCAACCATGATTCGGTAACTCAGTTCAAAACTTAGTTCTGTTAAAAATATTTCGAGCTGTAATACAGATTTTCTGTTGTCACCATAAACAAATTCGACTATCACAATTGATGAGTAAGAAATTTAGTGCCCACAACAGAAGTTGTTGCCAAATCAACGCATACGATGTCGATTTTTTTTGTAAATGTCGATCTACATCGACAGCTGTTGACTATGTTGCAATATTTTTCACACAAATGTATTGCCAGTCTAAATTATTTCTTCTCTCCGTTTTTGCATGACCCGTCTTACATATATTGGCTTTTTTGTTCGTCTTATTAAACTATTTAAAGTAAATCCTTAACTTCCTTCCGTCAAGCTGAAAGCTGGTTTTTTATGCTTTCGCTAATGCAGCTTAATCTTCTTCTCTATATCTTGCTTTTGCATTTTATCTCCACTCACTCATTATATGTCATGTCAAGCTGTCATAACATTTAATTATCTTTATGATTTGCACTTATTCAGTATTCTTTATTTCACTTGAAAGCATCTATTCACAATTAATAATGTGACCACCATACGAACGAATAATTGAATGACTGACGGGCTGACTAACTGAGCGGTTGGAAGGCTGGTTGGCTGACTACACTGTCACACAACTCACACACTTGCAGTTGTTCGTTGCCTTTTAAAAATCTGTTAGAAAGAAATCTAAATATTTTCACAAACATGAAACTAATTCATTTTCTATGCCATCATGCACTTTACAAAATACAAATCCATTTGAAAGCAACAAGTAGACAAAAAAAGTTCCTGAACTGGTTGCGGCATGAAAATCCACTCGCACGTTCTTTTTTTTGATACAAGCAAGATTAAAGTAGCACGCTTTAAAAAAAGAATACTCCTGCTACACTAACTCGACTCTACTCTAGATAGAAAATCTTCAAACGCATCTGCCTTTTTTCGTTTTTTTTTTTAAGTAGAGTCTGGCTTGGTAGCTGTTGCTTTTAGAGCAACTTGTGACAAAGGCTGTTCACACAAACAAACTTGTTGCTTGAGAGAATGGCCCACAAGAGCTGAAACTTGCTGTTGGCTTAAGACCACAAAACAACGTCTTTTTCAAAGCCACTCCATTTTTTTTTATTTATTTATTTCTTTTTTACACAAAGAAAGTGTAAAACTTTCATCATTTCCGTTTTAAGTCATCGATAACGTCAAGAAACTGTTCAAAAGTGTTCAGCATCTTTTTCATTTTTATTTTTGTTTTATTTGTTGTTTTTTTTCAACTCAGCAGCAAAAACAAAAACACTTTCATTAAGGCTTTTTGCTTAATTATACATCATCATTTAGATGGCGTTTTTGGTTGTACAAAAATAGTGTTAAAAAAAAAAACTAAAAACACAACAGGGTTTCTGGAGAATCAAGAAAAAAAATTTTTTTTTGCTAAACAGCTAGAGAAGTGAATAATTGCAAACAAACTTTTCAATTAAGCAACAAGTCCTTTGAATGAAAAATAAATTCAAATAAATAAAATGTTAGTTTTTTAAGTGGTACAAGTCCACTTATTTTTAAGTGAGTAAAATATAAACAAAAATTAACTAAAATTAGTGCTAATCAATTTTTTTTTCAAAGTGGACTTGTACTACTTTCAAAAATAATGGTTCAAATAAAAAAAATTGCTTAAATTTTCTAAGCAAAGGTTGGGGAACAGTGGACTTAGACCACTTTCAAAAATAACGGTTCAAATAAAAAAATTTGCCTCAATTTTCTAAGCAAAATTTGGGGAACAGTGGACTTAGACCACTTTCAAAAATATCGGTTCAAATAAAAAAAATTTGCCTCAATTTTCTAAGCAAAGGTTGGGGAACAGCAAATGCTTAATATGGCTGTGGAAAATATTTTAAAATAATTTATTTTTCATTCCTTTTTTTTATTTATTTAATTTTCAAAACTAATTAAACAATTATAAGGTCTAATTATTCATTCTGTTCCGCGATTGCGGAAAGCATTTTTTGTGCGGAAACAAAATTTCTAATTTAAAGGCCGATGTTGAATGTGAACCACACCTAAAGGTAAATTTTTTTCTGCATTTCATTTGACATTTCTCAATTTCAGACTAACTCAATTTGAACCATGGAAAGATACACAATCAAACAACGCGTTATTATGAAAATGGCCGTACAAATCAAAATGCATCCAAATTTGCGTACAATCGGAAAAATAGTACAAAAATTTGAGCAATCCGGGCCTGTAAGAGATGTGAAAGCACCAGTGCATGCTCGTACAGTTCGTACTGCAGAAAATATTGATGCGATAGTGTGTCTGAAGAGCCGTCCACCTCAACTCGTCGCCGTGCATAAAGGCTTGCATTTACATACTTACAAGGTGCAATTGACTCAAGAACTAAAACCTCTTGACCATTCCAAAAGTTGTCAATGGTCAGAATGGTGGCAAGAAATGGCAACAGTGGATGATAAATTTTCGAAGAAAATCATCTTTAGTGATGAGGCAGGCACATTTTCACGTAAGTGGATTCGTCAATAAGCAGAATTGCCGGATTTGGGCGAATGATAATCCAAGAGTGATTGTCGAAAAACCAATGCACCCACAAGAGTGACTGTTTGGTGCGGTTTATGGGCTGGCGGCATCATCGGGCTGCATTTTTTCCAAAATGAGGCCGGTCAGGCAATTACTGTGAATGGTGTTCGCTATCGTGAGATGATAACGAACTAAATATGGCCCGAATTGGAAGATATGGATGTGGACGATATGTGGCTCCAACAGTATGGATCCACTTGCCACACAGCTAACGAAACAATGGCTCTTTTGAGCGACAAACTCACTGGCCGTGTTATTTCACGTGCTGGCGATATCAATTGGCCGCCAAGATCATGCGATTTGACACCGTTGGACTTCTTTCTTTGGGGTTATTTGAAAGAAAAGATGTACGTCGATAATTCATTCATCTGCTGTGGTATTTTTCCCTAGACAAATTTCTACATTTCGCTTACGCTTAAATGTTCTAATGGAAAGTGAACGGAAAGAGTAAATTTATAAAAAATACAAAATTTCGCAAAAATAAAATGTGATTTAGTTTTATTTATTGAAAATTAATTTTCTTTTTGTTTATTTAAAATTAATTTTGATGTTAAAAATTCAAGTTTTTTCTTAACACCAACAGCTCAAAAATTAACCCTTCTCCTTCAAGAGCGGCCTCTTTTTCTGATTGAATTCATGGGGCCCATTAAAGACACTTGAAATAATTTTATTTACTTTTATGACATTCTTTTCCTCTCTCAATCTTGCTCTCTTCCTCTCGTCTATATGTAAATTAATCAAAGAAATATTATTTAATTTGCCCTTGCCCACAGTTTGAAAGTCATTAAAAATGTTAGAAAACACCCGGCCTACAATACACGCTAAAATTTTGTAAAACTTGTTAAGACATGCAAACTGCGGGCTAGAGCAAATTAAAAAGTATTTCTTTGATTAAATGACTGCATACATGCATGATGCAGCTCAAAATGTTTTATAAAAATTTTATATGATTCCAATTTTCAGTTAGTATTTCTCTACTTATTTTTGTTTTTGTTGCCATAGTTAGCGGTGTTTGAGATGAAGGTAACATAATATTGGTTGGTGGTCTGGCGTTCGTTTTGTTTTTTATTTTTTTATTTCTTTTAATACTTCCAACTCATCACCAGCATCACCAGTATCATCGTCATCATGATCATGGTTGGTCGTCATTTCGCATATTAAAATAATTCTTAGGACTCGTGTGCTATTATGGTTTTGTATATTTAATGCCAGACATTCTGCAGCAAAATTCACATTTTCTTAGTGAAGAAATAACGTATTTTGAAACCAATACTCTGGGATACATGATATCAAGTTAAATAAGACACTCAAACACACAGATACAAAGAACCCTTTCGAGTTTATTTATAATGGGCTTTAAACATCAGATTTTTTGTTTTTTTTTCTCTCATTTTATTTGTGGTTGTTTAGATTCTTTTGTTTTCATTATATTTCTTTGTTATCAGTTGTTGTTGTTGTTGTTGTGCTGAGCTGTGCCTTTACGCAGACAACACATAGATTTAATTTAAACAAGCATTAAAGTAGTAAAGCTTTACAAGTTTAATTTTTAAAGAAACTTCCATCAAATGTGCAATACGCCTTCAGCAAGTTCTTTCTCTGTTTGCAAGATTTAGCTGTCTAGATATACGTCACATCTAAAACAAAAGTTCTTTCTATTGTTTTTGATATGGATGTGATGTATATCTAGCCAACTAAAATTTTGTAAACAGAGAAATAATTTTGGTGAAAGCGTAATCTTTTTTACAAAGACGAATCAGTGCTGTTCTGTATTCCGAACCCGAATATTTTATTCGGAATTGAAAAGTTCAGCACCTCATAACTACTCTGTGGTCCATTTTAAGACTTTTAAAATTCTGTTTTTGCTTTATTTTGGGTGCGAAATTGTTGGTAGAATTAAAAATAACATAAAAGTTTTCATTTAATAAGAAGAAACAAATTTAATTCCAAATTTTTTCAAATCTGTGTAGAATATTAGAATGAGCTCAACTTCTCAAGCAAGAATGGGAATGTGTGTTTGGTACTTAGAAGCCTCGAAGGCATGTTAAGCAGCGCTTTGTATATGCTTGCACTAACTTTAACAGCAAAGCTCCAAGCTGTAATCTGATGTGGAATATTTTAAATTTTAAGAGACTGTGTGAGGACGACACGAGAAATTTAAATGAAATTGCAAAGACTTCGGACAAAAATGTATTAATTATATGAGCGAGAGAGAGAGAGAGAGAGAGAGAGAGAGGAAGAAATCATTTCAATTGTGTTTAATAGCCCCCATGAATTCAATCAGAAAAAAAGAGGCATCTCTTGAAGGAGATGAAAATGATGACTCACGTTGTAATGAGAAATATTTATTAGTTTTGATGTTAAAGGTCGGGTCACATAGAATTCGCCATATGTTACTCTATGCCTTTTCCAACTGACAACTAAATTGACAAACATGTTCTCTTATTAGTCTCCTAACAAAGTATTAAAGTTGCACAACTTTCTACTTTAAACTTCCTTACACTATTTTAAAATTTGTCTGGGGGTTTTTGTGTTGTAAGTTACCAAAAATAATATAAAATAAAAAATGAAAGGGACTTCCATTGAACATTTTTTACTTCTTTTAAATTTTGTTTTTTTTTTTTGAAAACTTAGGCAGCCTAAATGAGAAAGGCTCTCTTTGACCATCCGTCAACAAACTAAAATCATAATTAAAGAGATAAAGTGATTTGAGTAAACTCCTGTTGTTTCTGTTAACAAGGTGAATTGTTATCTGCAATTGGCCAGCGGTGTCAAGAGTTATTTAGCCATTCATTCTAAAAACAATTGCCAGATTCGTGAGGAGTTTTGAATGGGGCTGCAAAATAGAACTTAAAGTTGGCTGTGCAATTAAATTCCATAATGATAATAATAATGCCATATCAAACATTTGACTTTATGTTTGCTGGGTGTTGTACTTTTAGTTAAAACCTTTTCCATCGTCATATCAATTGGCTTTTATTTTTACATGTGCAAATGACAAGCGTAAACCAACTTTTGTTGTACTTGATTGTGTTATTGCAGTAGACCAACAAGAACAACAAACAAAGAATAAAAACAATATTTGCTTGATAGAGCATAAAATTGGTTTCAGTAAAATAAAAACAAATTGTTCGGCCAGCCATTAAAATTATTATAGAAAATTATTTAATTTAATCAAGACAAAAATGCCGACTTTCAAAGAAAATAAACGAAAAAAAAAATTAATACTAAAAATGATTTCAGGTGTTTCCAATTACTTTGTGAGTTTTTCATTTAAAGCTTTATTATGTTAACCATCATTGTTGTTTTAAATAAAACAAAAAACAAAAGAAAAAAATCAAGCTCAAGTGCAGAAATCTTTGCTCATTTTGCAATTATTTTTCTTTAAAATTTGCTCTTATTTTATAAAAAAAAAAACTATTTTTAATAATAGTAAAAACACAAAAATTTTGTCAAATAAAATTTTAAATTAAATAACAGACGAATTCTTAAGTCTCCAATGTTAATGCATTTACTGTTATTTAATAGTTTAAAAATTAATGTCAGGCTGTAAACTAATGACACACATAATACCAACACACAACAGTTTGTTTAGCAGCCAAAAATATTAACACACAGAACTTGTAAAACAAAAATTGTTTTATAAGTTCACGTACGTGGTACGTACGAAAATATTTAGATTCCGAGACACACAAGTCACACAACTGCATTCCATAAATGACATGCTAAAGCCACAAATGGAAATTAAAAAAAAAACTTTAGACAGAAAAAAAAATTTATATTAAAAAAAGGAATTCTCGAAAAAACTGTTATGGCTACAAAAAAAAAAAAAAAAAAAACAATAAACCAAAATAAATAACAGGCAAAATAACTAACAACATGATATTAAAATAAAATTAAGAATAAGAAAAAAAAAGTAAAAAAACAAAATATATAACAGACAAATAAATAACTAACAACGCGATATTCATAATAAAAATGAAATAAATACAAAGAGAATTGATAAAATAATGCATATGGTAACCAGTTAAAGCGCCAACAACAACAGCAACTGAAAGAGCTTATTCCACAAAGGTTATTGACATTGTGGAAAACTTGGCAGAAACATTAACCACAAAAAGCACGAGCATGTAACAGAAAAAACAACAAAAAAACCTTAACAGTCATAACAACTTAAAAGAAATAACAAAAAAAAAAAAAAAAAAAAACATTTAACTTTTGGTTACAAAAAAGCTAAAGGCGTCATTACAAATGACCAAAACAAAATAAATACAAAAATAATAAATCATACCAGCCAACCATTCAGGGATTTGCTTTTATTAAATTAAGAGGGATCTTCAATTTAGTCACTTAAAAAAATATTTTTTTTTAATGCAAAAAAGCCATTACATTTCTTGCAAATATTTGGTTCTATTCCTTAAAATAAAATTTGTGCAGTTTATTTTTTGAGCGATTCTAAAAAATTTTTTAATAAAAATAATAAATTTTTAAATAAAAAGGAGTGAAGCTACGGTCACATTAAACAAATATTTGTCGAAATAACCATAACCACTATGTCATCTACATTAGCTTTCATATATTTTAAAGAAATATGCGCTTAGATTTGCTTAATTAATTATTAATATACCGCATACTTTTGCATTAATTTTATGTAATACGAGTCATGTTAGACTGTAAAAATATTTGCCAAAAAGTAGTGGCATATTTGTGTAATGTGGCCGTAGCTTCACACTATTTTTTAGAATCGAAAACAACACAAGTGTTTTCTATGCTGAAATTTAAATAAGTCCGTGCTTATTATAACGGAAAATCACTTAAGTTGACTAAAGAAAAAATTTAATCACGTTCACATTGATTCACAGTGTTGGTTGGTTTTCGTAGTGGCCTTCAATTGGAATTGCAAGGTTCCGTTTTGAATCACCTCTTGATATTAAAATCTCTGAAAAGCTATCTTAACCCTACTTCCGATACCTCAGGTAAACCATCCATTAGATGTAGGCACTCGCAAAGAAGGTGAAAGATTGTCTCTTTAGTTTTGGGTGACCGGCAGCTGCGGTAGTTTTCGTTGAAGGGCAGTCTCCGCCTGTTGACGTGCTTGCCAATTACCCGGTGACCAGCTATTACAGCTGCCACTCTGAAAATGTCCTTTCTATTCCTACTCACTATCTAAGCAGAGCGTTTACCATCATAGCAGGGAAACACTTAAAGAATTATTATTCAAAAATCCAACGAAACGACTTCATTAAAAATATTTCATTGTGATAATGAAAATTATACTCTTTTTTTCTATTGCAACTCTATAAATAAAGTAACTATACAACAAAATCATTAAGATTCAACTGAGCTTCGTGACGAGTTAAAGCTTCTTAATTGCATGTGTCCCAAGCTTGAATCCTGACAGAGTCAAATAAAATTTGAAAATAAATCAAACAAAAAGTTAAAAAGTTTATTTATCAAAATATAACTATGGTGTGTTCAGAAATTAAAAAAAAAATTTTTTTTAACCGCGTCATCTGCAGTTGAAAGGCATTTTTAAGATTCATATGTTTCATATATTTTATGAAAGTTTTCATTGATCGAATGAAGCGTGTCATTGGTTGAAAAATAATGAAGTTTTTCATTTTATTAATGAAAAAATTCATTATATTTATATATGAACAATATTTTTTGACGCTTACATTGCACGTTTCTCGATTCCGCCATCTGGTAGTATTCGATACAGCGACTGTCATTGATATAGAAGCAATCCTCCATGTTAGAGCCAGCTTTAGGCCATTCATCCGGCTGCCAATAAGTTGCTGTGTGCAGGAATTTAAGCCAAAGATACGTCAGCCTGATGTCGAAGATTGGATATCACAGCCTTACATTTGACTATTAAAGCAGAGAGACGCTGGGCTATCTACAAAGATGCCTATAGTTCCTCTAACAGGTTATGGTTTGTATAGCCTTCACAAAAAGTGAAAAGCTTATATATGTTCGTCATTCCGTGTGCTATTTCTACACCGTGCACGTGCATAGCCGATTTAGCAATGTCTGTCTGTCTTTGTGGATGTTGAAATCAATTTTCTGAAGTCCTTAGAAAACCTACAAAAAAGTTTAGTATGCCAATTTGTTGGTATTTTATGTTTGCAGGTTGCTATTTAAATTCAAATCAAACGATTTATAAATGTTTGAGTTATGAGCTCTACCTCTATTCTTTTACCATTTTTCTGAATGAGATTTTTGCGTAAATTGTCTAAAACACAAAACCAACAAAAAAAAATGTGGTACGCAGTTTTATCACAAATGACTGTGCAAAAAATTAAAGCAACCTTTTCACATATGGCTGAGAAAAATCAAAAATACAATCGAAATATCATTAAACGAATTTATTAGCATTAGTCGTTTTAGCTAAAATGACAACGACAAAATGAGAGTTGTTTCAATACAGTTGCCTTTTCTTATAAAATAAGAATTACGACAACTAAAATAATAATTAAAGATCGTCGAGACAATAAACAAAGTCATCATCTATTGATTACGACAACTGGAAAAGAGATGAATAGCTCAAGCATGACAGAACGATATACACTTAATTCTCTTTTTACACGATAGAAAAATTATAATTCAATTCTTGTTAGGTTCACACATTGTAATTCATTAATTGTATAAAAATAAAATAAATTAAATTTGGAAAAATGGAGTGCCATCACCAGAATAAGTTTATTCATCATCTTGTGAAATTATTTCTGAATTATCATCTCTAAATTGCATAAAAATCGTGTTAAAATAAAACAAGTCGTGTAAATAGAGAATGTTTTTTTTCTATTTAACTCGTGTTAAAGCAAATTCGTGTAAAAAGAGAATTAGGTGTATTCCATAAGTAACGAAATATGAAATGAACGCAAATTTTATTAAAAAACGTAATAAAACATAACGACAGGAGAGTTTTTTCATATTGCCACAAAATTAAAAATTTTATGTTTCTTGTTTAGCAACATTTAATAATAAAAAAAATTAATTAAAATGCTATTAATGGGTTCAGGAAAAAATAATTAACAGATACAAATGCCTTACAAAAAGAAAAATCAATAAAAAAACGACAGCTTTTAATAATAAAAAAAAAGAAAATTATGTAAAGTAATTTGTCACGACTTCCTGGTGAATAACCATTGAAAAATTATTTAAATAATAAAATTTAATTTGTTTGTTTATAAACGTTTTTCATTTTAATAGTTTTTAACAAATTTATTGGACAGCCATTTAAAATTATCAGCAACAAAGTAAAAAAAAAAAATCATACTTCATAATAACTGGGCAAGTTTGGTATAGATTAAATTTGAAAATCCTATACTTCAAATATTTGAAACCAAAGACTTTTGCTTCTTCTTCGTTTTTAATTGAAACTGTTACTCTTGCTAGATGCTGGTTAGTAAATATTTGCATGTTAATGCCCACAAACAAGTGCAACAGTTTGGCTTGACCACAAACCATTAAAAATAAAAACAAAAATTATTTAACAAAACACCTCTCAGCAAATTATTAAGATTTATAATGTTCATACGTAATACAACAACATAATTTTTATGCACTTAATTATGGTGATTTAAATAAATTATGCACCATAAACATTTACAATCACTCATCACACTCACTCACATATAAGGAGTTTAAAATAGTTTAATTTTTTTTCTTGTTTAATTTAATTTAAGCAAAAAATTTAATTAAATTTTTTTTTCAATAAATAAATTTTTAAACTCATTTTATTTATTACAAAATAAATAAAAAAGTAAAGTTTATTAAATGGCAACATGTTGCCGGTACGGCAACTAAGCAGTAAAATTATTTTACTATAAAAAAAGAAGAATCAGAAAAGTTTTAAATTAAATTCAATGCAGCTGAGCCGTTATCAACTAATATTTTCCAAGCATCCATCATCTATAAAAATAAAATAAATTTTCTGTGTGTTTGTGTGTTTGCTAAACAAACTTTTGTTTTCCAAAAGATATATCTGAATCTTCCAAGAAAGGTTTAGAGCCTCTGCCAGAAATACTAGCAAAGGTACTTAATTTGAGCCTGAAATCATGCTTTGAAATATTTTTTTACCACTTTAGTTGGCGCCTCTGCTAGTAATGCTAGCAAAGATACTTAATTTGAGCCTGAAATCATACTTTGAAATATTTTTTTTACTACTTTATTTATTGCATCTGCTAGTAATGCTAGCAAAGATACTTAATTTGAGCCTGAAATCATACTTTGAAATATTTTTTTTACTACTTTACTTTGTGCATCTGCTAGAAATTTTAGCAAAGGCTTAAGACACTTTATAAAGTAGTGAGTGACTGTATTTATTTGCATGAATTTTTTTTAATGTTTAAAAATTCCTGCATAGGCTCTCTATAATCTAAGCATAGTAGGACCGTGCCGAATGAGCCCGGGTAAAAACAGCTAGTTTTAAATAGTTTTTCTTTATTAAAAAAAAAAAAAAAAAAAAAAACTAACAAACTGGGCTTTTAAGAAATTTTCTTGAGCAACATTTGGTTCTGCTAAACGTTTCTTTGTTTGTTTATTTGTTTGTGCCTGTTAAATGGAAAACAAGTTTAAGTGAAGGGAAGACACACAAAACCAGTCATTGTTAAATAACAGCTTATCAATATTCTTTAAATGTCACAGCAACTACACAAACACACGTAGAAGTAGCAGACCAAGAAGTAGCAGAGAAAAAAATATTTTTTTTTTTTAATTTCAATTCTACAAATATCAATGTTGCTTTGAAAAGCTTTTGCATACAAGCAGTTGAGTCACTTATTTACGTTCACCTTAATAAAAGTTTATGCACTAAAATAAATTTACGAGCAGTTTCAGACTAGAAATATTGATGAGCGAATGCCTAAAATCAATTATTTTAATTTAATTTTTTTTTTAGTTTTAATTTTTAGAGGCTAAACAGAAACATAAAAACTTAAAGGTTAATTTACAAATAAAAATAACAACAACAATAGCAACTACCTTAAATTAAATGAAATTAAGCATTTCCGCAATTAAAATGAAAACACTTTTTTGTTTTAAATATTCATTCAGCTTAACGCTGTTTTAAATTATTTTTTTTATGGCCAGAAGCCACGAATGCCACAATCAAAACTATAGATAAAAATTAAGAGAAAAGAAAACAAAAGCAACGAAACTTGAAAAAATTTCATTAAATATCCACCCAACACTTTTTTGACTAACATTTGCGGGTTTCCGATTTAAATAAAATTCTATAGACTCGGCACGATTCTAAAATAACACACACTTACACACATACAGCCACTGTTAATTGTAAAAGAATAATTATTAACTTTGCCCGCCACAACAACAATAAAAATACATATGAGCTACATTTAGAATAAAAGCTGGCTTTTACTTGGCAGTACACTCGCACTGCAAAGAATCATTCTTCCACGGTTAAGTTCAGTTTTGTCTTCATGTATGAAAATATTTTGTGGCTGGTTTTGGCTTTTAGTCAAAGATGTTTAGTTTTTATTTTTCAGACGTGACAAAGGTTTTAAACACGTACTAAAAATGGTATTAAAAGAAAAAACAGAAAAGAAAATAAAATAACAAAAACAAAGCCCAACAATGTACGAACGAGTGTTTGCGTTCTTGGGCATTTTGAATAGTTCAAATAGAAAATGTCCCTCATATGGTGTTCTGCATAAAATAAATGTGGCCAACAACAACAGCAAACAAGGCCTAAAGTGTCAAATAGGAGTTGGGTTTATTTTTATATTTCTAGGTGGCTCAGAAAACAAAAACCAACACACACTGAGAGAAATAAAGCAGCAACTACTTTTTCTTTAAAAAAAAGTTTAAAATTCAAACCTCGATTTGCTACTTGTACAGCATCAAAACATTAAAGCGAATAAAAAAATATGTACCAGAAATATCAGAAAAATTGGAAAAATCAAAAATATTTGATAGGGATAACTACAAAATGGCACACAAAACATATAATACATTAAGTAAATTATTTACAAAAATGAAAGATAAATTAAATAAACTAGAAATATCTAATGTAGTATATAAAATACCTTGTGGTGGAAATAACACAGAAAATTGTAATAAAATATATGTAGGTACAACTAAAACAAACTTAAAACTAGAATAGCTGGGCTTAAATCTGATCAAAGATATAGAAATATTAATGCACAAAAAACAGCTTTGTCATCTCATTGTGCAAGATTGAAACATTATCCGAAATTTGAAGATGTTTCAATATTAGATAGGGAAAATAATTATAAACGTCGGTATTTATTAGAAATGTTAGAAATAATAAATGTATCAAACGATAGTAGAATTAATTTTAAAATGGATACAGATAATATAGCACAAAAATATTATATAATATAATATATATAGATAATGTATATTGTTTTTTGTTAAGTTGTGTTTTGTATAAAATTGTTATTAATGTTGTTATTGTTTTTGTATATGTTTTTTAAAAATTTGAAAAAAGTTTTTAGTATCATAATTTTTATTTACATTTCAAAAAAATTTTTCATTTCATTATAAAATTATTTTCTTTGAGAAAGACATACGAAGGCGTGTCGAAATATTGGAAATTAATTTAATAATAATTAAAATATATAAAAGGACCTAAAAGCTTAAAAAATATTTATTTATTTATTTTCAGATAGAAAAGGTCAAATAAACAAGATTTATATTTTTCTTTTTCTGAAACCAAAATTTCTGCAATTCTTTTTTTAATATTTTTTGGTGCTCCGTATCCAAATACTTTATACACAAGCACCTTTTTACTAATTCTGCATTTTGCGAATTTTTAAAAATAATTTCTTTTGCTTTTGTTTGAGTTTGTGCGAAATTAAAGAAAAAATCCTTCAAGAGACAGCAGAACATGTGCTTTGTTACTGTAATGGTCTTTAGGTGGCACAGGGTGCCGCGGCAAGAAAAACAGAACCTGAGCTCACTTAGGTCTGCCGATGTGGTGTCTTTGTGAAACCTGTATAAGAGGCAAGTAAGGAAAGACAGTCGCGATGCGATCATAGCCAACCAATTGTTCCAATAGAAAATGAAGCCATGTAGCATACCGACCCCTATAGCCGACAGTGCAGTGAGACGCTGTAAGTTAGTGCCGTTCACATGGCGAAGGCATAGCAGATGTTCCGCAGTTTCTACGTCTTGATAACTTTTACGGTAGTCATAGATGCCAAAACTGCAGTGGCCTGTTACTACTGCCTGCTGCGATTGCTATGCAACTTAGGCCAGATAATTCCTGCTATATGGTACGTTCGTTTGCCTATCCATCTTCACTGTGCTCTTCACAAAAATATATTCTCGATCATCTGTTTGCGACGTGTCGATATTCTGCTCTAGCAACCTTAACGCTTCTCTTGCCAGATTATCCGCCATACAGTTCCTTACGCATGAAGATGAGGGTGACAACCGAATGTCTCGCCACTTTACTTCAGGAAAACTGACATTCTCAGACCAGATCGGATAAGACATAATTCTAGTCCGGGCGTCAGTATAAATGCGAATATTTCTACCAAATATTAAATGGTACAACCGCCAGTCTGTTGCTTTATTTATCGCTATCAATTCAGCTTTTAGTACACTGCATTGAACAGGTAGTCTGAAGGATGTACTAGTCTCAGACTCCTCACTGCAGAACTATTCTTAAGAGAAAACATCTAGATCTTCTCTTGAAAATAGTGGTACAACCGCAGTAATCAATTGATAGTTGCAATGGGTAAAACAGCTTAAATTTTTTTAAGGTCTACGCCTTAGAGCTTTGTACTTTTGGTAACGAAATATACATTTTCTCAGGCAGTATCTGCACTGGCAAGCTATTCCTTTTAATCAAGATTGGCTTGCAGTTCGTACAAAATTTTCAATGACCCGGTACCTTATTGTAAGAACCGGGTTATGAAATGCATATACATAATGAAATAGCGAACTAAGTCTCTCAAAAAAAAGAAGAAATACCCCTTTTATGGGTCGGGAGCTCTTCTGCGGGATTTGACAACAACTTTACTTATGGCCTGCTACGCAAGGAAAAGAAACAAAGCCTACAAGACTACTGAAGGGCGGAAACGATCATGAAATAGTTAAAAAGGGCAGAGATTGTTTTAAAGCTCAGCAAAAATGGCATAAAACTCTAAGTAGAGCTGCTGACGGCCCATTGCAAACATTAGTTGGCGCTTCTGCTAATAATGATAGCAAATGCATGAGCCGCTTTATAAAGTAGTAAGTGATGGAATTTTTAATGATTAAAATTATATTTCTTTAAAAGGTGTCTAAGGACGGTCTAGACCGCACAAAAACCTTTAGTTTTTAAAAAATAAAAATAAAAAAATTCAACTGGGTTTTTCAGAAATTTTCTTAAACAACATTTGGTTGTGCAAAATATTTTTTAGTTTGTTTATTTGTGTGGCAAACAAATTTAAGTGAAGGGAAGACACTCAAAACTTCATGACTAAAATCGGGCAGGGGGTCATTGGTGCCAGAAGGGCTACAGGAATTACGAGATCCGTAAGTAATCTTGGATTGCAGTTGGGAACCGGGCTGCACAATAGATGATAAAGTTCGTGTTGCGATTATAGCCCTTGCCGAAATAGACACGGTTGTGTGTTCTCCACACCTTGAGAAACAGCTTCTTAAATTTTGTTGACGATGAAGACATACGAGTTGCTTTCGTGGCCGTGACCTCTTCACTGTCCTTTTTATATTAAGCGCAGCCCTGAAAGTGTGTATCCAGCCCGTTTCTTCCAGGCACTCTTAAAAAAATATTCCGTTAGCCTTTTTAAGTATAGAAAAGCCACAAGAGACTTATATAATCTATAAGCTGCTTTAAGCGTTTCAATCTCCTTATAATGAATCTTCTATAAATCTCTCTTTGATCTTCTTAACGCGCGGATATACGACGTTAAGGTACTTTTATAACTTGGCCAATGCCCAGTAGTTTTTGCTCCGTTAAAGAGCTGCCCAGCTCTTTATTCCACCAGGAAACTTACAGCTAATTGACGGCTATTCTCTTAAGCTGAGGCTATAATGGTAACCTGAGAGTTAGTTAATTCTAAATGTAAAGTATAGCCTGGAATTAAAAGAAAGCTTTAAGTTAAATGTCATATCATGCTTTTGTTTTATTGTCACTCGATGTTGGTTTTAAAGTTTAGCTAAAACTACAACTTTTACTACTGGTGGCTCGTATTCAGGAACCTTAAACTTTTAAAGCTTAAATTCAAACCCCAAATAAAATTCTGAACCTTCAAATAATGACATTGAAAAATAATTTATTTAACACAAAACAAACTCTAGTACTAGTCGCAGAAAAAAATATTTAAAAAAAAAATCCATTCAATTTAACAATCAACACTTCAATTTAATTATTTATTCATCATGTAAATTCCCCTTTTAGAACAAAAAAAAAAACGAAATTTATTTTTAGAATATTTTTATTTTTAAAATTTTTATTAAAAAATCTTTGGCTGTTTAATTATCAAGTTTTGTAAAATCAAGTTCAATGAATGTTGGTTGTTTTACTTTTTCTTTATTTATTTTGTTGTAATTATTTGTAATGGTTTTTACTGTATTTTTTTGTTTGTTAATAATAATTTTTGTAAAACTGTTTATAATAAATTGTTTTTTTTTTGCGCTACAATTAAATTGTTTACTTTGCTTTGCTTGGTTGAACATTTAAAACGCTTGAACTCGAGCCGAGTTGATAAAATTTATTAAAATAATTATGGTTTGTAATTATTATTTAATAAGGATTACAATGATTGTGTTTAATTGATAAAATGTCAGTTAATAGAGTTTGTTAATCGGCGTGTTATAACACACAGGAAACATTTGTTAAGAAAAAACGTAAAAAAAAATTAAACTGAAAATTAAAATATTTGAATTAAGTACGCTGTTACTGAAAAAATTAAGTAATTTTCACTTAAAAAAAATGATTTTCATAAAAAATTTTTAAACGACTTTTTAGTAACGTTATAATTTGGAAATTTTTTTTTATTTTCTTTTAGAAAATTCTAGCAAAATTATTAAAAAAATTTTTTTTTTTTAATTTGTTGTGAACTGTGGTGCAGTCTTAATGCACGATGTTAATTGTGAGTCAGACTTTAACGTCAAGTTTTTTGCCCAACATAATTTGACATTTCTTTGTTTCAGTGTTTGACAAACTGTTATGTGAATTGAGCAGCGCGTTTAGATTGTTGAAGCCTTTTTTGAAAATGGTCAATCAAATCAAAATGCATTTCCTGCACTTGGCAATTTTTTTTGACACATTTGGTCAGTGTTCACAGTAGGGAAAATCCAATCATACTATTTTCCCCCCCAGAATTTGGTTGCCTCAATTATATTTTTTCTTTGCTTGTGTGCTTTTTTTTTTAATTTGATCAGAAATCTACTTCTCGAAATATTGTAGATCATGTGGGGTAACCTCAAGTGGGACTGAAAATGTAGGTTTACAATTTGAATCAGAATATTGAATGTACAAAGTGGACTAAAAGAAGTCACAGTATTGGAAGATGCTCTTATTTTTGCAAATGGCGGCCAATGTCAAATCTGTGTTAACATTTGTGAACTAGACAGATGTAGAATACAAGTGAACAAGCCATGGAGCGATACAAGCCCCAAGAACGCGGAATAATTGAAGTGGACAATTTTTCAACCAAAATCATAATGAGCGACGAGGTTCATTTCCACCTCAACGGCTACGTGAACAAGCAAAACTATCGCTTCTGGGGTACCGAAAATCCACGAGTGATGTACGAGGAGCCATTACACTCGTTCAATGTGACTGCATGGGGCGCTGTTCACGCTGGAGGAGTCATCGGGATGGTCAAACGACAACAGTGTGCCGAGTTTTTTCTGCCTCAATTGAACGAATTAGGACTGGAGGACATGTGGTTCCAACAGGACGGAGCAACGGCACACATTTCATTTTCATTTAGACAAAAATATGAGAGCCAATCAAAATCGGATGACTTCTTTTGGCCCACCTTGTACTAAAATTAGTTTTAGTTTTGGCGTCATAAAAAAAAATTTTTTTTTTAGCCCAGTGTAGTTCATTTAAAATTCGTTGCAACTACACACTTTAACATACATAAAAAAATTAAGAAAATGTTACTATAGAAATGTTTTTCATATTAAAAAAAAAAAATTATAAATTATTTTTTCTTTAAGTTCAAGTTGAAGAGCAGCAGTAGGCCTTTAAAAGTGCATGCTAGTACATTTAAAATTAATTATATACACAATACCGGTACATAAATAGGTACGTATGTGTGTGTTTGTACTTATATAGATTAAGTTTTTTTATTGAAGGTTTTAGTACAGAAAAAATAAAATGAAACCAAACAAAAAGAAAAGAAATAAAGTTTAGTTTCCTTTCATATGAAAGAGAGTATGTGTATGTGTATGTGTACTCTGGCTGGCTGCTTGGCTTGTTAATGACTTCAATTGTTGCCTTTTTTTATATTTATGTATTAAAGTATTTATAGACAATAGATCGATTCCATGTGTATGGCAGTTGGAGAATTACAAAGTTGCAAATACTCGTAAATAAGATTTTCATGCGCTTAATGCCACAAGTAAAATTATTTTTATTAATCAATACTTTTTGTATTTTTTGTTTTCACGCAAATTTGCGGTTGAAGGTTCTTCAAGATGGCATTCCTCTTTGAAATAATATTTGCCCTGTTGCATATTAATTTTTATTTTGATCTAAAGATATTTTGCTGGCTAGTAAAGAAAAGCAAAAAACAAATAATTTTCCTTTTTTTTTAATTTCAATTTATTTATAAATAGAATTTAACTTTATGTGTCTGTAGGTCTTTTTGTTATTGTTGTTGTTCAAGTTATTTGCTAAGAAAACGCCAAGACCCCTGATTATGATGAGTTTAGTTGCATATTTGCTTTTATTTATTGTTTTCAACAAATGGCAGTAAGCTGTAACAACAACAACAACAATATTTTTTATAACAAATAAAATGAAACGTAATGTACACGCTTCTTGCAACATTGTTGCAAAAATTTTGTTGTTGTTTGACAGTAGTCTTTAATGTCTTAAGTAGGCGTGTATAGCTTGTGTTCCCTGAGTTAAGCATCTTTGCAAAACTATTTCATTTATTTTTAAAAAGAATCCTTTATTTAAAGTTGTTGTCTGCTTTTTCAGAAAGATGTTTCTACTGATAAATGAACAGGATGAGAAAAAGGAACAATTCCTGCAAAGGCAAATTTGTCTTAAACACAGACATTTGTATGGCAAGCTTGCAACAATGTAAAGGGCTGCACAAGTATACTTGAAGGCTACACATCACTACAAGTCAGAATTCACAAAGAAACGAAACGAAACAAATGCAAACGTTTCGTTTTACAGTTTTAAAAAGTATTATTATGAAACAATACAAAACGAAAAGTTTTGCATTCGTTTCTTTGCGACCACTGCTACAAACATTTGTAATAAAAAGTGTTTGTAAGCCTTTTCAAGTATGCTTGTGCAGGCCTTTAGTTTAATTCTTTTTATTTTTTGCTAAAAGGCTTTTTAGTATTAAATTTAGTAGTTTGTCAGGAATTAAAAAAGTGCACATCAGTTACGAGTGTATCATTGCTCTCGTTGTTGTTGTTTGTATTAATTGTTGCAATTGGATGTTTGTTTTTTTGTTGTTGTTATTTTGTTTTGGCCAAACAACATAATTTTCTAAAGAAATAAGATTTTAGTGGAAAGAAAAACTAAAAACCAATTTAACGTTTTTGCCCAGAAAAAGGTAATCAATTACAAACACTTGTACGGTTGCTGGGGTCGTACATGTAACCAAAAAACAACAACTTGTTTTGGTTTTTTTTCTTCTAGGTTATAATGCTCTTCGACTTTATTTGATGAACGCTATTTTACTAACTATAGAATATTTAAGCTCCTTGCTCCGAAGAAGCCGTTAGATACGGTTCTTTGATGACTTAGCAAGAGCATCTATATTCACTAAACCTTTCCAACGAACACCTGAGTACTGATCACCCAATCACAAAGAATATATTGTTCAGGTAAACGATCTTAGTAGCGATGGCACGACTGGAAAGCTTAATAACGTACGATAAAATAATCCTTCTATCTTTTAAGCAGCTCTTTTTCCACGGCCAGGCAGTTACCGTGAATCATAACGCTCTTTTTGCCTTCAGACCTTAACGATATGGATGTGGACGATATGTGGCTCCAACAGGATAGAGCCACTTGCCACACAACTAACGAATTAATGACTCTATTAAGTGAGAAATTTAATGGCCATGTTATCTCATGTCATGGCGGATTTCATTGGCCGCCAAGATCATGTTGTTGGTTGAACTTCTTTCTTTCGAGATATTTAGAAGAAAAAATGTACCAAAAACAATTCAGGAGCTCAAGTATGAGACAATTCAGCACATTGATGAAATTGAACCTCAATTATGTCTCAGAGTCACTGAAAATATGGACCATCGGATACAGGTCCAGCCTTTGGCAACTATTTTGTTTCACATTTTCATAGATCCTTCTATCATAATAAAGAATATGAAAACTTTTTGTTGTATTTAAAAGGTGATTTTATAAGAACTATCGGAAATTAAAAAAAAAAAACACATAAAATTCAGAAAAATGCATGAAATATTTATTTGGATCGATAGTTGGGTCGATATAATTTAATGTTTGAAGATTATTTCATGCAAATGTTGGCCGCGGCTGCGCCTCAAATGGTCCATCCGCTTAGTCCAATTTTGGCATACTCTTTCCAACATTTCGGCCGGTATCTCACGAATAATGTTGGCAATGTTGGCTTCCAGTGCGTCAGTCGAAGCGGGCTTGTCCCTATAGACATTAGCCTTAACATAGCCCCACAAAAAATAGTCTAGAGGCGTTAAATCGCACGATCTGGGCGGCCAATTGACTGGTCCCAAGCGTGAAATAAACTGTTCACCGAACTCGCCTCTCAATTGGTCCATTGTTTCGCGTGCTGTGTGGCATGTGGCACCGTCTTGTTGAAACCACATGTCATGCAAGTCAAGCTCTTCCATTTTGGGCAAAAAAAAGTTTGTTATCATCGCACGGTAGCGCTCACCATTCACAGTAACGTTGTGATTCGCATCATCTTTGAAGAAATACGGCCCAATGATGCCGCCAGCCCATAATCCGCACCAAACGGTTGTTTTTTGTGGATGCATTGGTAGCTCTTGCAATGCTTCTGGCTGCTCTTCACTCCAAATACGGCAGTTTTGCTTGTTCACGTATCCATTCAACCAGAAATGAGCCTCGTTGCTGAACACAATTCTTCGATAAAAAAGTGGATCTTCATCTAACTTTTCAAGAGCCCATTCACCAAAAATTTGGCGTTGTGGTAGGTCGTTTGGCTTCAATTCTTGCACCAGTTGTATCTTATAAGGCTTCACACCCAAATCCTTCCGCAAAATTTTCCACGTAGTGGAGTAACAGAGGCCCAATTGCTGCGAACGGCGCCGAATCGATAATTCACGGTCATCACCAACACTGGCCGATACGGTTGCGATATTTTCTTCAGTTCGCACTCTACGTAAGCGTGTTGGTGGTTTAATGTCCAACAATGTAAATTTGGTGCGAAATTTTGTTACAATAGCCCGAATAGAAGCCTCAGTAGGTCGATTAAACTGACCATAAAATGGAAGAAGCGCGCGATGAACTTTCTTAACAGAGCACGCATTTTGGTAATAAAATTCAATAATTTGCAAGCGTTGTTCGTTTGTAAAACGATTCATGATTAAATTATAGACCAAACTGAAGATGTTTGACAGTGACACAAGATACAAAACGTGCGTGAGCTGTCAAAACTAGTGTTGCCAAAAAGATAATAGCAAAAAAATCACTCTTTACAATTAACACCGTGCGCTTTGCTTGGCCCACCCTATACTATACAAAGTTGGCTGTGGGCATTACCATTTAGTGTCTAGTTGCTACAGCCTAGTGATGATAATAATAATAGCCAGAAAACCGGTACACATTAGCAGCTGATTAAAATAATTACGACCTGGCCACAACACTTTTATAGAAATAAAATTCGTAATTTGTTTTTAAAAAAATCAAAATAAGTGCTGATAAGCGCTAGTAAAATGTCCATTCAGAAATTGGTTTTCTTACCTTATTAACCGCAGTCCCAAGGTTTCTCTGAAAAGTTTCAGTGAAAGTTTTCTTACCTTTCTGGGAATTAACAAAGAGTATCCCAGAAGTCTTGTTCTACTGGATCTTAAGACCAGACGGTATTAAAGCACATGCTCTGAGTTTTTTGTCAGACAAACCACGAAACCTGCTCATTGGCTGATCCTAATATTGCCTATCTTACGAGTACACTGGTGATATGTAAGATCACAATGCCCGCTCAAGTTTGAAGGCACTTTTGTAGAGTGTCAATGTCTTCTGGCATGTGTACATCGTTAACATGATAAAGCGTTCCATTTATCTGAGTACAGAATGTAGTTTTCTCCCTAATGTATTCCGAAGAGATGCTATACAACAAGTAGTCTCCACTCCACATGAGATTGACCACCTAATAGCTTTATTTACACTAGATGTGTTTAAGTGTGGCTGTTTTCGATGTTTTGCAAAATTTCGATTGTAAATTGTATTGAAATTTCAATCAAGACGGAGTGAAGCAATTCGCTTTTTAATCATGAATTGTGAAGTGGTGTGCTGATAGTTGCCAGCCACAAAACTCCCTTAAGCCCTTTATTTGAAATTTTCAATAAAAAAAGTAGTTCTCTCATTATTTCTCCCTCTATCGCTCTCAAGCTGCCACATAATATAACAAAAAATGCAAATGTTCTTAACACAAGGTTTTTCTTTTGCTTAATTTTTTTTTAATTTTACTAGTGAAAATATATTTTTTTAGTTGCAAAATTTCTTTTTCATACTGCAGGTTAAGCACGTTTTAGTTTTGCATTAAACCCTAAAAGAAAATTTCTTATTTGCCAACATTGTTAAGCTATTTTGTTTTTAAGAAAACACCCTACAGGCATTACAAATTTTATTTTTAAAAAATATTTATGCAAACGGATCTCTAATTTTAATTTTAATTTATTTTTTTTTTAACAAACAAATCAATGTGGCTAAACACGTACTTGCTCTTAAGGTTGTGCTAGTGAGTGTATTTTTATATTTTAGTTTTATTTTATTTAAATGAAAATAAATAAAATTTTTTCCTTGTAAAACTAAAAGTCAAGTAAAAAAAAACTTTAAAAATGTTATAGTTGTTGTTTTATTTTTTTTAACCCTTTGGATACAACAAATTGTCATATTGTTACCGCAGGCAAATAGCTAAACAGAGTGAAGTTTGCAACACTTAAAGACAAAGCACGATTTATAAACGAAAAATATTTACACTGACGTCTAGGAACGGACAGATAGACAAACACATAGACATGGTGTTTATCTTAAAGGAATCAACTTTTCAAATTTCTTTTTTTTTTAATTCATATAAAATATTCAATTTCACCAAATTTGTTTTAAAAAGATTTCTCCCTTAAATAAATAATTTTCAAAATGCTTGAGCAGAATCATCTGGTGTGGAGAATGGCCCTACATAATATTAATTTTTATGGTTTGATTTCATTTTAAATACCCTCAGCAAGACAACTTTGGTTATGATAAACAAATTTTTTTTAGTTATAGCAAACAAAATTGGATAATATTGTATACGAGTATATAGAGTTCCAGTAAATATCTACTACATTTACTGTCCAGCCTAAGCCAAATCTCTACTTTTGGACAGCGCTCTTGGCAAAAACATACTCTAAAGGAGCTATTTGGAGACTGAGAATGGAATGTTTCAGGGCAGTCTGTTCATAATCTAGGCCAGATTATTTTTGTTGTATTGCACGTCCGTTCGTGTCTCGATCTGGACTGTGCTAGGAAAGTGATGCTGCTTCATGATAGTTGAGCTTTTATTATTGAAAGTGGCATAAGTTTGTCAGCAATATTTTTAAAATTACTGCTGACTATTTTTTGCCAAAAGTGGACTTATACCGTTTTCAAAACTAACTGCTCATTTTTTTTACTTGTGGTTGGTGTATTTTCTTTTTGAAAAAGGAAAGTAAAACTTGATTAAATTTTGGTTTTTTCTTTTTTTTTTAGTTTTTGTGTTGTTGTAAACAATTTAAAAAAAAAATTTAAATATTTAAGGTTTTTTATGGTTCAACGCTCAATTTACTAGTCAAGCGTTCATTTGCTACTTTTGTCGTCATCACTTGTTGTTAAAATACAATGTGATTTATAGGTGGGGTCTTTTATGGCTCCACAACAACAAAGACGCCAAATCAACCCATCAAATGTAAATAATTTTTGATTGTAAACATCTCCAGCCTGTAGATGCACTTGTCGTGCGTTGATTGTGTTGAATTTTAAATATTTTCTTTCTGTTTGCTTGCGCTCTTTTGTAAATTTCAATGTGTTTGGCATTTAAAACTTTTTCGTCGCCAAACACTTTTATTTTTTTTTTTTGTAACTTTTTTTCAAAAGTTGTATAACTTTAATGTGACACTTTCGTTAAGTTTGTCCAATCGCAATTTATTTTATTTATTGTTTTTTATTTTGGTGTGTGTAAGTCTTTTTCTGTTTCTATTTTTTTTTTGTGATATTTTGTATGGAATTTAAATTTTTATAACAAAATTAAATCAGTTTCACTTTCATTTAAAAATATTTCTAAATTTAATTTGAAAAAAAAAAGAAAAAATTGTATTTTACTTTTGATACTTTTGGTTTTAATATTTATATTTTGGATGCTACTTTGGATCACTAAAAAAAGGAGCAGATTTTTTAAAATCACCTGCTTAAGCTTTTGTTAAATAAAACAAAAGCAAAAGAAATTTTTTCATCATGCAAATTAAAATGGTTTCATTTGATTGAACCAAAAACATAATTTAATTTTCAATGAATGACCTCGATGCAAGAATGAATTTTTTAGGTTAAATTTAAATTATTTTTAACATTTTATACAGTGGGACAGAATAGTTTTGCCATCACGCTCACATGCATTTGCTCCAAATAAATTGTGAATTGTGTGTGAATAAAAAATCAAACAGTAAATTTTTTATATGAAAATCCAGTACTCGACTGGATCAATCATTTACGTTACATTAAGAATGTTTGTTCTAATTTTTTTCCTTTGGCATAAGAACAGGTCTTTAACAGACACATCCAGAGATTATGACCATTAATTGCACGCCTACTTGACGGCCTCTTTACTGGTTTTTCATTAGAAATTTTAAATTGTGGCCGCCATGCAATTTTTATAAGAAAATCAACTGTTTTGCATTCATTTTGTTTGTTTGTTGCTTTCATGTGCTAAATGCAACCATTTGCATAAAGAAACATAAAACCACTTGTTATTTTAAAGAAAATGTTTGTTCACACACTCAAACATTTAAAATAAATTACTAGCAGCCAACAAAAAGAAAAAAAATCTATTACAAATTAAGAAAAAACTAAACAAGATTTTAATTTAAACTGCAACTTTTAAATCCAACAACAAACTGCTTGAGTTTTTACCATTTTCCAGCAATTATTCAGTTTTATTGTGTAAAAAAATAAAAAATTCCAAAGAGAAAAACCAATAAGCCACAGTTGGGCTGGTAATTTTAGCAGTGACCACAGCAAAAACAAAAAGAAATTATGCTATGAAAAATTCAATAAAATAAAAACATGAACAAAAAATCATTTGGTTTGAGCTTTTCCTTTGGTTTGAGCTGTCATTGCTATTAATTTTATCAATCTTCGTAAGACATCTTTTTTACTTACTGTTTCCTTTGGGATGCTGTGACGCTCATAGAGCATTTGAATTGAGTAAAATAAAACGAGAATCTAAAAATTATATTTAAAGCTTTTCTTTTGGTTTGAGCTTTTAATAAAAAGAGAAAACAATTTCGGTTGTGAGAACTAAATTCTGGTTAGACAAAAATTCGTTTGATATAATTGAATTCTTCAGTTATAGAATCTGTAATATTTTTTCTTTAAAACCGAATTTCTTAAGTCACATTTAAAAATATCGATTCTCTGTAAGTGTTTCCAGATTTATTTATCTACACACAAAAAACAACTTTGGTTGTGAGAATTAAATTGGTTTCCAAACAAAAATTCAGTTGAAATAATTAAATTTCTTAGTTTTGGTAACCAGAGTTTAGTTCTCCCAAAATTAACTTCTCCTAAAAATATGTTGAGCTGTAAAAATTCAACGGTCACAACTGAATTTTCGATTGGAAACAAATTTAGTTCTCACAACCGCTTTTTTTATTTTTTACCTTTTAAAAACCCGATAAAAGATAAGCTTTCGTTTGCAAAGTTTTGAGTTTATAGAAAAACAAAAAGACTAAGATTGTGGATACTTTTTATTCTTAATTTAGTGCAAGCAGAGACATGCATGACTTAAAGTCTGGCAAACTGGTAGAAAATTTAAAAATATTTGACTTCTTTAATCTGCTGATGAAAAGGAGCCTGAATCCAACTTGATGGCACGTAGAATCCAAAAAGGTTTGGTTGTAAACAGAAGAATGGCAATACTGAAGCCGGCAACTATGGCCGGAATTTTCAAAAGAAAATTCCCAAAGCAAAATTTCCAACGATCTATTAAGAAGCAGAACTAGAGGGCAGAATTTATATCTAATGACAGACAATCAAGGTTCACTGCTGGCTTTACGATCATTTCAGTCAAGAACAGCCATTGTAATTAATTGTATGTCATCTCATCGTACGTCCAGAATCCTACTTTGACATCTCTCCGGGATAAATTAAAAAGAAAACTACAATTTGGATGGCCTCACGAAACAATAGGAATCGCTGACGTTATACCACGCTATCAAGTTACACATGCCAGAAGGCACTAATACTCGACAAACCTGATCTCAAACACCTAAAGGAATACTTGAGCGGCCAGTGTACTCGTAAGATAGGAAATATTAAGATCAGCCAATGCAGGTTCTAAGGTTTGCATGACAAAATCTCAGAGTGGTCTAGTAAGACAAGACTTAAAAAGAAATAGTTCGTTCATTGAACGTTCTTTATTATATAAAATAATATCGAATAGGGGTTGAAAGGAATTTTTTACGAAAATAGAATGCAAGGTTAGGTTAGATTAGGTTAAACAGGTCGCCCGAAAGAAAGAAAACAAGAGCTGGGTTCACTTGGGTCCTCTGACGTGGTACCCCTGTATATAGGAAAATAAAGAAGAGGAGGGATAGTAACAGAAGAGTGAAGGGGACGAAAGAAGATAGAGAAAGAAAGTGAGTGAGTCCGTCACAAAAACCAACCGCTGCAAAACAACAAAACAAAATTCGAAAAATTTTTTAATTTAGTTTCCGATTTCTTTTTTATACCTAATGTAATTCAAAAAGTACTTTAGTCACTATGGCTAAAAAAAAATTAAGGTTTAATTTTAAAATCTTAAAATTAAGCTTTTTAGCATGCATAATACATTTTCTCTTCTTCAGTTTATTTTTGTAAAAGAAAATAATTTGCAACTTTCGTTCCTTCGTCATTGTTTTCGTTTAAGTTTAGTTTGTTCGTTCATTTTAAATAAAGAGCAAGGAAATGAACTATAGGAATTCAAAATGCGCACTAGTCGTTCAGTTCAAATAAGTGAATAGTACAATGCGAATAGTTCGTTCGTGTACTACCCAAGACTATTGGTTACATTCGAAGACCAAATCTTGAACAGTGAACTTATGGGCTGTTCAGAGAATCTTTTAGAACGCGGTATTGACAAAAATAATTTTTTATATGTATTTCTTTAGCATCAAGAAATAAAAAATAAAAAAAAAACAAAAAGAAAAAAAAATTTGTAAAACTCGACTGTTTCTGTCTCCAAATTACGATATTTAACTTATCGATATTTTTAATTTAATGTCTCACCAAAAGCTTGATGTTTTAACTTAAACTATCGTTAATAATTGTGAAGGAGTAAAATATTTTTCACTCAACTGGCCCATAATCATAGTCACACTAAAGTCGATATCTTTTTAAAACGATTTTAAGTTCATAAAAGCCTTATGAACAAAATTCAGCTCTTAATGAAATACTTTTTGGTGACAATGATTATGGCTCAATATTTTAAAAATATTTAAAAAACATCAAAAATTAAAGTCATTTTTATTAAGAGTATCATTCTCCTTGGTTGTATATTCGACCAGCCGGCGTTGCCACACATTTTTTCTTAATCTTGTTCTACCAGCTAAAGTGTAGAATACATTTTAATGTAGAAAATGAGAGGTATCTTACTAACAACTTTTAAAGTGCGACTGTAATTTGCAATGTCATTTCATTTTATAGATGGTAACGTTATCACTAGCAAAAACTTAAAACCTCAAACCACCACCGCCACCGTCAACACTCACTCGTCTGTTTACACTAGTGACCCACATACATTTCGTTTGAAATATTTACGCGCATAGTTTTTTTTTTCACATTTTGCTTAATTAAATGTAGAGGAAAGAAATAGAGAAACTGAAACTCTCAGTCAAGTGAATAACGAGACAGGCAGTCATACAGCCAGCAAGCCAGTAGTTGTTACAAGTTGTAGCAGCATTAATATTCTTGTAGCAATATTTGGCAGTAACAAAAAAAGTTGCTTAAATTTAAACAGCATGAATATTTATAAAGACCAAGAGGGTTCAAGTGGTTCAACTTTAAAAGGAATATCTGCAGTTATTTCTTAAAGAAAAAAAATTGTAAGTGTTAAGTTACCTTTGCCGACAGATTTTGCAAAATATTTGAAAATTGTGCTTTAAGTATTTGCTATTTTCTATTTCCTTTTGCTTAGATTTTTTTTTATTTTTTTAAATAAAAAAATTTTCTATTTGCTATTTCTCTTTGGTTTGTTGGTTAATGTAATTTTCTTTGCAACAAATTAACAAATTGTAATTAAATTTCAACTATTTTTTTTTTGTTATGGTAAAATAGACTGAACATTTAGGCTTAAATGGAAAATACTCTCTATGTATTTGTGTTTGGGAATGTTTGCTTGATTTGCAATAACTTCAATAAACCGTAAACTTGTCTTTAGCTTTTTTTATAATTTTTTTTTATTTTAAGCGATTTGTTGCTAGAACAAGTTTCATTCAATGCTGTTGATTTGTTTTGTAAGCCGTTTTGCTTCCTCACAATTTTCATGAAAATCTCAAGCAGCAGTCAGTCTTCAATAGCAACAGCAAAGAAAAAAAAATCACTCGTACATGTGTAATTTGGGTCACTCAGTTAGTGTGTTAAAAGCAAAAAAAAAAAAAAAAAAAAATCGCCATAAACATTTTCAGAATAAAAAGCATTTTTTTATTATTGCAGAAATCACATGAAAAGACCTGTTATTTAAATCAATATTTAAGCTGCAGAAGCGTTCGAAAGCAAAATAAATGAAAATAAAGAGCCAAAAAACAACAACAAACAAAACTAAAAATCAAACTGTTTCAAGTGATTTTTCATAGAATTTTCATTTGGTTTGTTGTATTTTAAAGCAGTTGACTGACTGGCCTGGCCTGTCTAATCAAGTTTATGCAAATTCTTTTTATTTTTCTGAAAAGTATGTTAAATTTTTCTAAACTTGTGTTTGAAATTGTTTATTTTTTTTTAGTCATTTGTTGAATTATTGGGTTGCATAGTTGCATTAATAAATGCACATACAAATAGATGGATGCACCAACACAATTTGACATTTATGGTTTTAGTTTTTTGTTTAACAAAAAAAAAGAAGTGAAGAGACAACAGAATTGCACACAATTTTGAAATTATTAAAAATACTCTAACAACAACAAAAAATTATTACTAAAGATATTTTACTGCAATCATTATTAAATTGTCTTAAAAAATTAGATACGTTCCATTAAAATATTTAATTTTTGTTGGGGAATATTTTCAAGTTTTGCTAACTGGATCAAGTTAAATAAGAAATTTTATAAATCAGAAACTGCTAATTAGGAAAAAATTTCTTAACAATAAAAATCCGCTGCAACAAACACCCAAGTTAGAGGCAAGAATCGAACCTGTAACCCTTAAATTGGTAGGTTTGTACTAAAGGGCTGCACAAGTATACTTGAAATGGCTTACAAGCACTTTTTAATGTAAAATATTACACATGTTTGTAGTGATGTGGGGCTTTCAAGTATGCAGCCCTTTAGTTAGTACACTAGTAGGCTTGGACCAAGCTCGTTCTACCGGTCACAAGCATATTAAAAAAACACTCTGCATATTTTGCTTTCCTAATTTTAGCACAATTTTATTTCAATGCCTTTAGAAAAAACTTTTAGTGCTAACGCTTCCACTTTTTAATAATTTAAATTTGTAAATTGCATCGGCCTTAGTATGTTCGAGACCGAATTTGAGATTGGTGGGACACAAGCCTATAATTAAAGCAATCTTCACAATCTTGTGTTGTGAAAGACGTAATACTAATGCGTAAGCAAACTACTTGAGGAACAAAACGTCCCGAACCTTGCTTTGTCTACTTTACGAACTGGATTCTCAGTTGAATGACAATTTAAAAAAATATTGAAAATCACTAGCTGGCTCACTGAAGTGAAAAACGCCTAATTTTGTCAGTCAATCTCGTGTCAGAGGCTAGAAATATATTTAGAATTAGTATTAAGGGAACAAGTCATCTGCTCACTGCAAACAGAATAGACTTATTGTGACACTACAGTTAAAGCTACGGTTACATTACACAAATATTTACCGAAATAAGCGTAGCCGCTACGTTTTGGCAAGTACTTTTACAGTAGCACATGAAATGAATTCCAATAATATGATAATGCTAGTATGCGGTATTTTAATAACAAATTAAGGAAATCTAAGTGCATATTTCTTTAAAATTTAGAAACGTATTTGTAGATGATATAGGGGTTATGCTTATTTCCACAAATATTTATCTAAAGTGACCATAGCTTAAGTCTAGTATTCATAAAAAGTTCAAAGACTTGCTTGGATGATGTGAGATCTGACATATCAGACGGCAGTAGCTCTCTTCCGATTTGATCATTACAGCGACACAGTATATGCAATGCTGTCTGTTCCTCTTTATTATATCAGCTGATCCTCATGTTTCAATACTCTTCAAAGACGTCCATGACTGAGTTAAGCCTAATAAGTAATTTGTACTCTTGTATGAATATTTTTGCTACCCTGATTCCACTTGTCTACAATTAATATTTTTGAGATTCCTTTTCAGCGACTTGCTAAATCGGAGCTCTTAGATCAAGTACTAGTTAATGGTGAATTTCATTAATTTTTTCTTAAAGAAAAAGTTTCAATAAAAAGCTGTGTTGTCTTTTTTAAAAATTATAAAAACGAAATTACAAAACCGAATGCACTAAAACAAAATTAAAATTAATTTTGAAAACTTATTTTGAAGAAAAGCATTCAATCGTTATTAATTTTCCTTACCCCGCCAATTAGTGAATGCAGCTGTAAATTTTTATTTTTATGTTTTATGTTAGGAAATATATTAAAGGCGATTTATAAAATTTCATAAGCTTGTTGGGAAATAAAAGAAATTTTGTGTGACTTGATGTGAGAAATTAAATAAAAATTTTCCCAACAAAAGTGGCCTTAAACAATGCAAAGATGACAAAATTATTTATGTAATCAAATTAAATTTATTTAAAGAAATTCAATTCATAAAAAATATGGGTTACTAAAAAAGCTTACAAATCATCAATATTTTTTGTTGTTGTTTAAATTTAAATTTTATATTAACAAATCAGAGAGAAAAATTTTGATTTGAACATTTAAATTTAATAAAAGACAAAACAAAATGTAAAAATAAGCTTTTGTTTTGTTGTGTTTTAAAAAACAAAAGAATGGTTTTTTTTTTTTTTTTT
>OX377612.1:50850339-51027627 GCA_947397855.1 Thelaira solivaga
GCTCAAGCTTTGGCTACCGGTTCTCGTGGTACCAGTGTTCAAAGCCACTGGTCGGACTCCAAAGGGAATCTTTCAACTAATTCAAGTCCTTAAGAAACTCCAAGCTCTGGTGCAGCTTTTTAACCTGGTGTTTTGTGATACGTCAAGGTAAGATGAGACCTTATACCCCGAAAGGATCAATTTGATTAAAATCTTATTTTTAATTAGCTGTAGCAAAATTCCAACTGACACGCATAAAAGAAAGAGTGCCCGGTCCAAAAGTATAGTGGGACAATTCGTGGACTATAGCGATTTTATATATCAAATTTGAAAATAGAATTTTAATTGTTAAATTATTGAATAATGGGTGTAAAAGTGGGCGTAGCCTTATGTTAACCAGCCTATGTTACTAGCTAATACTGGATTTTTATATTGACGGAAAAAAATTTTGCATTTTCTCGGTGGTTTTGAAATTTTTCCATTACCAATAAAAAAAAAATTTCTTTCCTTTTCTGTTTATAATATTAATGTAGATTAGTGTAGATTGAAAATTAATCTTTAAAGAATGAATTTCATTATTTAAATTTATTTTTTTTTTTAATTTTTTTCGCCTAACAGTCCTCTCTCTTATTCCATGTGAATGCTGAATGAATTGTTCATGTGTTGGTTTAGTTTATTAGAGAATATTTATTTACTTGTATGCTGCTGTGTGATTGTGTGTGTGTTTATGTATGCTTGCTCTTTTTTTTCATAAAGTTGCTGCCGTTTGTTTATTTTTTATTTTTCTTCTAACTCATACATAAAGTTGTATAGAATGTTGTTGCATCACCAGCAACAGCTCGGCATTGGACCAGCTTTAACTTTAACTTTATTTCTGTCATATATTTGTTTCTTTTATTTATGCTTTTGTTATTATTGTTGTGGTACCTACTTCTTGTTGTTTTATTTTCTATTCATTTTTTTTTTTCAATAATTCTAATAGATTTAACTGCAATTTGTAAAATGTCATTAAATTACTGAAATTGTTAATCAGGGGAATAATAATAATAACAAAATAGCAACAACAACAATGGCATGCATGCATGATGCTATTGTGTGCTTGTGCAGGATAATTGCGATTACTAAAAAACAAAATTGTTTTCTATTTATTTGGCGCATGAATGAGTTCGTTGGGAGTTTTTTAATTAACGAAAGTTTGTTTGAATATGAAAAGATTAAAGAAAAAAACTATTTGAAAAATAAAGTTGGTCTTTAATTTAAGAAGATTTAAAGCTTAATTTGGGTCATTTTCTAAAATTCACTTTAAGTGTCTTGAGGGTTTTAAAGTTTAAATTAAAATTTAGTTAATGAGCTCAAGCATAAAGTGAAATTCTAACTTCAGAGCTAAAAGATGTTTTTTTTATTTCTTAAATTATACTGATGATAATATTGAATGCCGAGTAAGAGAAATTTTTGTTTAAACAACAGAGGGTCAAGATAAGAACTTAACCTGTGATCCGAAGGTAGCTTGGTAGATTAGTATCTATTGGTGGCGCCCGATACAAGTTTGAAACACTTAATTGATTTAGGTAGAAGTATTTTTCTGGGGAATTATGGAAAAACCACTATATATTTTGTAATGGGCCTTCCAGTAGCGACTTATAAGCTTTACTAGTTGCTCTGTTAAATTGATTAACTGTTCTGCCGAACTTTCAAAGTCGAATGTATAGCCTGTTCAGCAATGTCATAAGACAGCCTAAGCGAATGAAAGCAAACAATATACCAAAATTTGTTTCTGTTTTCAAGAAACCTAAGATTTGCTTTCGTTCGTTTAGGTTTTCTTATGAGTCTAATAAAAAGCTTGCTGAAATGATAAAATTCACCGTCAACGGCTTCTAGACACCAATCACCAACGGATCATCTGGATACCAACGCAATGTAGTTGCCTGTTAAACATTATTTACAACTAATTTGAGGACTTATTATCTCAAGTAGAAATGTTGTCAAGTAACCATAAAACTTATGCAATTTGACTTTGAACTTTATGACTGCCATTCTGTGAAGTATTTGAAAATATATTTTATGGGATACCTAAAGAAGTCAGTGATCTCTCATTCAATACGATCTTTTTGGCTTCATTCCATGAAGATTTTTCGACCCCCCTTCTACAATTTTGTGCATTCACGATTACATACAGATGGAAATAAGCTTCATAGGAGATGATGTTTTGTTTTTTGAAAATCTGGCATTGAATTTACTTTCCTCCATTACCCATTAAACGAATTTTCAAAGGAAAAGATCCATAAACAAAAGAATCCATACGGCCTTCAGCTGTAAGATAAAAACTGGGGCCAAATTACAGCAATCAATAGCGATTGAAATTTTAATAAAATTTCGATGAATATCGTATGGCATAACTCTAACAGAAACTAAAAAAAAATAAAAAGAAAAAAGCTAAATGTGTACAAAGACTTCTCTCTTAGATTTTTTTTTGGAAACAAAAAGAAATTTTCGTATGTATTTTGTTTTCGTTTTCAATACAATTACACGAAAGAAGTTTTCGTTCGCATTTAGCTGAACAGGTAATAAAAATATTTAATAGGCGTTCCTTTTTATCTGCTTTTTAGCGGGACAAAGATTTTTTTCTCCCAAAAATTCTCATAACACGAGAACAACGCTAAACGGTTGGAGAATCCAATTTTGACAACGCGTTTTGTAGTGAACGTGCAGTGCAGTGCAAAACAATTGTTTTTTAATTTTTGTTTTTAACAGAAAACAACAAGAGCTAAAAAAATCTACACTTTCAGCTTGAATTTAGGTTGGTCTGTTATTGAATCATTTTAGAGGCCTACAATTTTAAAGGCCTAAAAAGTATTTCGTTTGTAGCAAATGCCATTGCTGTCTTTTAGCACTTCATTAATTGTGGAACAAATCTCGTATCACCAATATCCCTGAATCTTATTAACAAAGTTAATGATTTACTAATTTTTTCTTAAGCGTTTTTTCTTATTTACTGAGGTTTATTGTATAGACTTTACAAAACCAAAAGCCAACTTTCAGCATCGATTTCAATTTGATTTGGCCCCTCTACCAAAATTACTGAAAAGGACTATTTCGAACACCCTTAAAAAATTAAAATGAAATACTTTTGCATCGTTATAGCTCTCGATCGCTTTATTTTTTTTTTTACTTTTAGTTCAATTTAAACCTCCTGAAAACTAAAACTCTGTAGCAAAATCATGAAAACACTAACAAAATCGGAAACATTTCATTTTAAAACAATTATTTTTTTTTCTAAATACGAATACTTTTATGCTCTAATTAATTTTATGCGTTTTTAAATTCATAACAAAACATAAAAAAAGTTAAATTTAAATTTAAACAAAAAAAAGTTTTTGTTGCCACAAAAAAAAACGAATTTTTCAAAATTCATGTCAATTACATAATTTTTAGCTTTAAAAAGCAACATAACACCCCCACACATACACAAGTTCATGAACACAAAAAGAAATGAATGATAAATAGGTGAATTTCGTCTCATGTCATATTGCAGTTCTTAATAAGCGGCAGGAATGATACCATCATCATGATGAATAATAGGATTTTTCAATAGGTGTCCAAGAGGCTTATTAACCAGGAGGGCATAATGGCAGAGGTTGTTTTAGACCTCAGCAGAAATTACATAAAACTCTACCTGAAGCTGCTAAGGGGCCATTGTGGATTTACGACTTCTATCGCTTCCGTCGTGAAGAAAGGGAAACGTCAGAACATGCTCTGTGAACAGGGAAACGTCAGAACATGAAGTGAACAGAGTTGGCAAGATGCAGAATGAGTTGCTTGGATAGTGGAACATTGGTTTCAGGACACCTAGCCCTGATTAATCCTACAGCAATAACGAGATTCGTAAAGAATGTTGGATTGTAGTTGAGAACTGGGCTGTGCAATAGATCACGATGTGATTATAGCCCATGATGATGGTACTAATACTAGGCCATATGTACCGCTACCCAAAGGAACTTTGTGCAGTTCAGTAATCCAGCTCTAGCCTTGAATGAAGCTAATTAACACCTAGTCTGACAGAAGTCTTGCCCTATGACACTTTAAGCCCAGACAGTTAAAAATATCTGTTCTAAGGTTTCGTCATGTAACCCTAAAACCTTCTTTGGCTGGTCTTAATATTTCCTGTCCTCCACTGGTGATATTTAAGATCACAATTCCCCGGTAAATTATCTCCTTAGGAGTCTCAAGTCGCTCTTTTTGAATAACAAAAGCTGCTGCCATGTACTCGGCTACAATGTCATGAAGCGCTTTTACTTGTCTAGGTGCAGTTAGCGATGCCCAGTGCGAAGCAGTTTCTCTATGTATCCCGAAGAGATACTAAAGTAGGATTTTTATCTTAAAAATGCATGACAGGGCTTTCTATGTTGGTCAAGCAGACTGGGCGTTTTTTTTAAAAACTTTATATTTAAGTAAAACAAAAACATTTCAAATAAAAGATCTATCGACGTTATTATGTGCTTGCAACGTTGATGCATAAATGAGACTATATTTGAGCACTGACTTGGTCAGTGTTGATTTTGAGTATCAGAAAAAAATTCTGTTTAAGTCAAATCGCAGAATTTCTGTAGAAATTTCAAGCCGTTTTAACGGGAGCTGTTCATGCACTAAAAACGCTGGGGCAAAATGTCCAATAAAACAATAGTTATGTGAGAGAGATATACAGTTCGGTTCACATCTTATTGATCTCCATATCTAGCAATTAGTCTCGGACTTGTTAGACCTGACCTTGGCACAGTCCCAGAATTTATGATTGGGAGAGTAATGCATCACTTGTTAAATATAAGGATCAGCCTAGCGACCTCTACATGTTATGTAAATAAAGAACATGTCCTGTGTCTCTGCAATAGTCTAATTTGGAGCAGTTTTGCATTACTTAGAACACCACTAGTCTTTTAATTGAATAATGAATACTAGACTTGGGAGAATTTTTAACTTGAGAGTGAGGTCTCAATAGGTTAGGTCTGTTTCTGGTGACCAGATGACTTGTTTCCGCTACGAATTCTAATTCTATTGTAACTCTATTAATAGCAGAGTTACAATACTCGCCGCGTAAAGGTTTCCCATTCATTTGAATCAACAATTTTATTATTTACATGTCTTGTGGAAAGCTATAACTGTCCTGGATAATTTAGAACAACAGACTTAATGAAATCACTTGAAATTCTACAGTTGAACCTTTAACATGAAGACCTTTATCAACAGTCAAATTCCACAAGTCGCCTTTACAAAATTAGAATAGATTTGAAAAATCTTTTCATGTTAAATTTGTCTTAATAAATGAAAGCATAAAACAAACACATGGTTAACACTTTTCTGCTCAAAAAAAGAAAAACATTATAGACTTGAAGGCTCTTTTAAAGCCTTAATGACCAATTTGTTAGTTTGTGTTTTAAGCAAAAAATAAAATTAAATTAAACCAACCATAACTGTTTAACTAAAGAGTCTTTAAAAAATAGTTTAACGAACAAACGGCACAACTTTACACGTAAAATGTTTTCCTTTTTATAATCATGAGCTTATGAGCTCATACTTCATGCTGATACATTTTCTATTTCTGCTGTAATAAATGCAGTTTTTGATTATCATGGCTTTTATTTTAGATTTATTTTTTAATTTAGTGTAGACACACAATTTGCTAAAGCATAATTTCTTTCTTGTCTTTTTTTTTTTTGGTTTATCTTAAGTGAGATAAAAGAAACACAAACAAGAAACAATAAAAAAAAAATTTTAATCTAAAAAAGGAATTCATTGTAAGATTATTGAAGACGGCGCTGTCAACTTAGTGCTTTTAATTTGTTTTTAGTGCTTTTTAACATTCTCTATGAGGAAAATGTTTGATCTAGTTCCAGTGATTTCTTTGGTTTTTTGTGTTAGTAGTCAGTGACACTAAATTTGTGCGGAAGTTGGTCCAATAAAATGAGATGATGAAAAGCAAAATAAGCGAATGAATTGTACGAAATGCTATAGCGGATGTAAATTTGCTATGAGGGTTAGAAATTTTTTACACTGACAAGGCTGCTTGGGGAATTACATTTGTGAACCCGGTGACAACATTTTATTTTTCTTTATTTAGCCTTAATCTAAAGGGTGGTTAAATTTTAAGGGCTGATGTTGAATGTAAACTACACCTAAACATCAAGTGTTTTTTCTCAATTTCAGACTAACTCAATTTGAACCATGGAAATATACACAATCGAGCAACGCGTTAAAGTTATTCAGGCTTTTTATGAAAATGGGCGTTCAAATCAAAATGCATATCGTGCACTTCGTGATTTTTCGGTCAATTTAATCATCCAAATATGTATACAATTGGAAAAATAGTGCAAAAATTTGAGCAACCCGGGTCTGTAGTAGATGTGAAAACACCAGTGCATGCTCGTACAGCTCGTACTGCAGAAAATATTGCTGCTGTTCGAGATAGTGTGGCTGAAGAGCCGTCCATCTCGTGCCCAACAATTGCACCTCTCACGCTTGTCGTTGATGAACATTATGCATAAAGACTTGCATTTACGCGCTTACAAGGTGCAATTGATTCAAGAACTAAAGCCTCTTGACCATTCCAAACGTCGTCAATGGTCAGAATGGTGGCAAGAAATGGCGACAGTGGATGATCAATTTTCGAAGAAAATCATCTTTAGTGATGAGGTAGGCACATTTTCACCTCAGTGGACTCGTCAATAAGCAGAATTGCCACATTTGGGCGAATGATAATCCAAGAGTGATTGTCGAAAAACCAATGCACCCACAAAGAGTGACTGTTTCTTGCGGTTTATGGGCTGGTGGCATCTAAAGGATGAGATAATTTAGCACATTAACGGCCTATAACCTCAATTATGCCTCAGCGTCATCGTAAATTTAGACCATCGGATGCAGGTGTGCCGCCGAGGTCGCGGGGGCCATTTGGCCGATATTTTGTTCCATACACAGTTGAACCATACCATATTATCACAATAAAAAGAAAATAATTTGTGTTTTATTCAAAATCAACATCGGCCCTTAAAATTTAACCACCCTTTATAAAAATATGCTTAAACAATATTTTTGTTTAGTTATTAATTTTTTGGTATTTTGTCTGTGAAATTATATTTATTTTTGCCTTATGGCTGCAAGCAATTTTACCAGCAGACTTCGTTAAATAATTTTCTTAAGCAACCAAGAATAATTCCTATAATAGTGAACAAAAGCAAATAAAAAATAATAAAATCATCTATTACAAAATAATCAATAAAACGAAAGGTGATTTTTATTATGCAATTGCAGAGGAGGTTCTACTTTCCTTCAGCAAACTTTCCAAACAATTTGTTTAGTAAATGTCAAAAGGTTTAATAACAGAAATCATTGAAAATCATAAATAATGGCAGCTTATAGTTGTTTTGAATGCCCTTAACACTTAAAACACACCGCATCATGCACATGGAAATAAATAAAAAAAATCTTTTAAAAAACAAAAGACTTGAGATACGAACTTGCTTTTTTCCTGCTGTTTCTCTTTGGTTTTTTACTCGACTCCATTTTACTTTTTGGCTGTGTGTGTGTGTATGTGATTTATTTTATTACTTTTTTGTTTTCTTTTTGGAATTTGTTTAAGTTGGAAAACAATTTCACGTTTTTGTTCTAATAAGATGTTTTCTTGAAAAGATTATAGTTTTTAGTTTAATAAAGTTTCTCTCTCGCTGCCTCTCTCTCATGATTTTTCTTTTTATTGTTAAATTTTAGAATAGAAGATGATTATGGTGTGTGTAGTGAGTGCCCTTTGGTTGTTTTTCTTTAGTGAAGTTGAAATAGACAGGCCTTTTAATGCAACCACCTCCTATAACAGAGTTTAAATTTAATAATTTAATTTAAATAAAAGCTGCAAAGGCAGCAACTAGCAGTGTTGTTAACTTGAGGGTGTTTAAAAATACTTTAGTGCTTTTTTAAATTTTCTACGCATAAAGTTTTGCTTTGTAGTTTCAATGCTTTCTGTTTGATTTTTTTGTGTGTAAATTGGTCCAACAAAAAGAGCTGATAATAAGCCAAACAAGCATTTGAATTTTTCTAAATGCGCCAGCAAAACATTTTTGAGTAGAATTGATAGGCTGCGTATAAAAGACTTGAACGGTAATTTTTTTTTAAAATAAAGTGTGTCCTAACAAGAACGTAAGGTTTAAATTTGGCGCCATTCGAAGTGTCATTGTTTGACATTTGAACAATTGTTATTGTTTGCTAGTAGAAGGTACGAGGTTAGTAAAAAATGACCATGGACAGCGAAGGGAGTTCGTTAATTGGGTATTGGAGAGACAACATGAAAATGCTGATTTTGCCGATAAAATCATCTTCAGTGACGAGGCCCAATTCCATCTTGATGGCTTCGTCAATAGGCAGAATTGTCGCATTTGGGGTGAGGAAAATCCTCGAGTGATTCACGAGAAGCAAATGCATCCTCAACGTGTCACTGTGTGGTTTATTTTTTGGGCTGGAGGAATCATTGGACCTTTTTTTTATGAAAATGAGGCAGGTCAAGCGCAAACAGTCAATGGTGTTCGGTATCGTGAAATGATAACCAGTTTTTTCTTGCCTAGAATTGAAGAAATGAATGTGGAGGGCTTGTGGTTTCAACAAGACGGCGCCACATGTCATACAGCCAGAGAAACAATTCAATTGCTGCATCAGTCATTTATTTAAAATTTAAATCTTGCGTTCTTGTTGGGACACCCTTATTAGGGTTAAAATTTTTTTATTTTAAAGGGTGGTGCAACCATAGTACACGATGTTAATTGTGAGTCACACCTTTTTTGCCCAACTTAATTTGGCATTTCTTTGTTTTAGTGTTTGACACAAGCAGCGCGCTAAGATTGTTGAAACCATTTACGAAAATGTTCGTTCAAATTAAAATACATTTCGTGCACTTTGTGACTTTTTGGTCAGCATTATCAAAAAAATGTGTTTACAATCGGGAGAATATTATGCAAAATTTCAGCAAACAGGGTCTGTAGGAAACATGAAAAGACCTGTTCATTCGGCGAAAAAAAATTACTGCTGTTTATGATAGTGTGGCAGAAGAACTGTCAATCTTAACTCGTCATCATGCTTAACAATCGCGAGATGATAACAGGCTTCTTGTGGATATGGAGCTGAACGACATTTGGTTTCAACCGGATGGTGTCATTTGCCACACAGCTAAGGAAACAACTGCGGTAGAAACTCAATGACCGTGTTACCTTATATCGTGGCGATTTTATGTGGCCGTCACGATCACGTAATTTGACACCATTGGACTTTTTTCTTTGGGGATATTTAAAAGAAAAAGTGCACGTTAACAAACCAAGAACAATGCAAAAGCTAAAGGATGAGAAAATACGGCACATTAACGACATTGAGTTATTAAAAATATGAACCAGTGGATAGCCCTGGCCAGCAATTGGCCGATATTTTGTTTCAAGGACCACTACAGAGAACCCAAATGAGCCCTCCCCCCATAGATCCTTCTATGACAATAAACAATATTAAGATAATTTTTTGAAAACTTTTTGTATTATTTACAATTGACATCGTGCTTGGGCCACTCTGTAGTTGCAAATTTAATAATAAAATTATGGATTAAAGTTTTAGTTTAGATTTTAGTGCGTTTTAAAATTCAAAAGTTGACAGCTAGTTTTTGTTGCTGTTGCTGTTACATTATTTCCACATTTATTGTGCAATAAAAAGAATTACCTTTAATCGATTTCAATTAAAACAATTGCCAGCAATTTTTATTAATTTCGTTAAATCTATTATTTTGTCATGTTCGATTTGGAAACACGCACAGTTTGAAATTTTTTTTTTTTGTATAAAACCCCGAGTTTTAATGAAACTGTAATTCAAATAAAAGCTGTTTCTCTGTTAATGCACACAATACAAAATGTTTGCTTTTATGTGGTGGGCTGCAGTTGGACTACTGGCCGCTGTGCAGGCATTGGCGCATTCTCCAGCCACTACTGTAGCTGCGGTGAAGAACACATATGACAACAAATACGACAACATTAATATTGATGAAATTTTGGGCCAAGAACGTTTATTAAACAACTACATAAAATGCTTGGAAGCTTTGGGTCCCTGCAGTCCTGATGGCAAGCTCTTGAAAGGTAAGTTTACTTTGTGTGTGTTTTGTTTAATTCTATTACCCTTTTGAATGCAATTATTTTTAAAGAATTTTAAAATTTTAGAAACCCTGCCAGATGCTATAGCCACCAATTGCGCCAAGTGCACGGAACGCCAGAAATTTGGTTCAGATAAAGTGACCCATCATCTGATAGATAAACGTCCCGAGGATTGGGCACGTTTGGAGAAAATCTACGATCCTGAAGGCTCCTACCGCCAGGCATATTTGCAGCAGAAAGAGAGTAACACTAAAACGGCCAACAATTCCAACAACTAATCGATGTGATTTAATTAAATCAAAAAATAATTTATTTTTCATTTTAAAATCTTATTAAAAAATAATTAAATTTCATTTAATATTAATTGACTTATTCTTTTAGCATTTTATTTAAAACTTTTCAAGGTTGCTCCGAATTAATTATATTTTAAACTTTATGGGGATGTTGCGTGGTGTAAGTAAAACAGATGATACTGAGCAGCCAGATGAATGCTGTCCAAAGTTAAGAAACATCAATATGTTGAAGAGAGACTAATAGCGGAAGAATAATTTACGTTTTGCTCTAGCATATCAACTGCTGGAAATAACTTTTGACAAAATATATGGGCTTTTCTTGCAGTCACCTGATTTACTTACAATATGGAATGTTGAAAACACACATACACAATTTTTTTTTTTTTAAGAAATCATGTCACGTTGAGAGGCGAGTCAACGGCGAGTTTTATACTTTGTTTGATTGATAGTTTGATGGTTTGATTGATGTAAATTGTATAATATAGAGACTACCGACGTGTGGATGGTTCTGCATGTCACACAACCCATTTGACATTTTTCCTCGACGATATGAAGGTCTTAAAAGATGCTGTGACCAACTTTTTCCTGAACAAATAAATCACAAATCATAGTGGCTGTTAAAACCATGTACCACAGTCACGGCATCGATGGGCTTTTCAAATGACTAAAAAAGATTTGAAAATTTCTCACGCACACTTTGTCTTCATTTTTCATAATTTTTATTTTATATTTTTAAATCTGTGAACTTAAAATTTTCAGTGAAATTTTAGGTTTTAGGCCTGTTTCCTAGATTTTTCTTGAAAACAAAAACAAATTTCCACGAAGTTTTTGGCTTGTTTGTAGAAAACGCCAAGGTTTTAGACTGGCATCGAACCTTCGACCACTAAATTAATAGGTTAGTACGCTATCTATCAATCTATGGGGGCATACACAGATTCCAATATACGGGAGAAACTGTCGTACGCATTTACGTGAAGAGGTTTAAAACCAAAAATTTCACTAAAAGGGTTTGGTGTTTTTTTCTTTAATGTCACAGATTTTAATTGCAAACGTGTTGACTGCGAGTATGAGTGTGTGTGTGTGTATGTGTATTTATGCCCAATAATAAATCATTTTTAAAAAGGAAAAATTAAACATAAAGGCAGCTTTACAAATAATTTTTTAGGATTGAAGAAGGAGTTTAAAATATTTATGAATTAACACTGTACAACAGCCAAAAAAATACCTTGGACAATCACAATTTTTTTTGCCCACTTAACTCTTAAAATTATCAGTTTTTCAAATTCTATGAAAAAGTTTTTTTTTTTTTTTTTTTTTTTTTTTTTTGAAAAATAAAAGGTTTTAGAATCATTTTGAACAACTTCAAAATGATTTGTGCGATTTAATTAAGAAATATCTCAAAATAAATTAAAATTATTTATCAATCGGAAAGAGTCGAAGCTGCCAGAACAGAAGACCAACATGACCTGTGGGATCCCCTTTTCGGTCTGAGAATAGCAGATCGAGAGTTTGTTTTTATGGAGGGAGGACAGTAAGCGAACTAGGGGTTGTTTACTGGAACAGGCCACTGCACTCTTAGTAACCATGAAAAGAGAATGCCTACTGTAAAAGTTGTTAAGACAAAGATGATGTGGAAGCTATGGAATACCTTCTCTGCCCAAGCTGATCAACACAGCGTTCCCCAAGATAGCGTTCATATTAAAATTTGCGTGTCTCCTGCAAATAAAAATAAATTTTAGGCTTCTCTTAAAAGCACTTTAGCTGTGATATTACAGGTTGCTTAAAAAAATACACAATACAAATAAATAAAGAAAACTAGTTACAAGTTTTTTTTGTTTTTTTGTTTTTGTAATGGAACTACCTAAACAGAGTAAAACAAGATTATAAAAATAATTTAAAACAAAAATGAAATTGCGTAAATGCATTTTACTTATTTTATGATATAAAAACACAAAAATAAAAAACAACAAATTAAATAAAAAAAATAAATAATTTTTTGCAGTTGTGCTGCTGCAATGGCACTTATGGCAAAAATTTAAAAGGCGGCCCATGCGCTAAATCAACAATCCAATCAAACAAGTGGTTTTTGCGCTACATATTCCTCCAGTAGCTTTTTCAATTAGACATTTCAAGTGATTAGCTGGAATAGCCATAGACAAAAAACACATTCTACACTGAGGAAACTACTTTAGTGGTGAGAACTAAATTTGTTATCAATCAAAAATTCAGTTGTGATAGTCGAATTTTCTAATTGTGACAATAGAAAATCTGTCTCACAGCTCAAAATATTTTTAAGAGAATGAAATTTTGCTCTATACTAACGAATTTTTGTTACCAGAATTAAACATTTTAATTACCACAACTGAATTTTTGATTAGGATCAGAACCTTAATTGTTTTCCGTGTGTATTTATTTCTTGTTTGATCTTCTGCCGCTTACTTGGCATCATTTGTAGCAGACAGATAATATGAAAGCCACAAGCTGTTTAAACTACAATGGCCTGCTTTTCTTGGCTTCTTTTCTTAAAAAGAAACCCTTAAATTGTCACATTCGATATATAACAGCTTCACTAGAAATTTTCCAATTATTTTATACAAAAAAATCCAGCATTTTGAACGATTTACTATCATCAAGGGCTTTAATCGTACCGCGACATTTAATATCTAATGTTCAGCATTGATTTGCGTGCTGGTCCAACGGCTATAAATTAGAATAACAAGATTTCGTTTTGAACCAGCTACTTTGCCAAAATAACTAATTAATAAAATGATCTAGTGCCCACCCTGTGGCATTAAGATTTCTAAAAATACTGTAACTCTATCTTTGATATCCCAGGTAGGCCGTTTATAAAATGTAAGCCGAGATATGCATGTCTCGAAGCCACAAGAGCTGGGCACACGCCAAAAATCTGCTGCCATAGTTTAAGTTAAAAAGCAGTCCTAGCCTCTCGTCTTGGGTGCCAATCTCCCAACAACCCTTTTTTAAAGAAATGATTACCAACATAAACTGAACAGCCTTTTTAAATTCAAGGGCCATTAGTACAAGTTGCCCATAGTTAAAATTAAGATTTTATAATTTAAATATCAAGCTTTTGGTTGGACTTTAAACTAAAAAATATCAGATAAAGTGTCCTTAACCATCCACCCAAATTTCGTTTCAAAGTTAAAACTAAAAACCGGTTATTTTCCTAACAAATCATAACTTTAACTATTGCAAGTTGTAATAGTGGGCCTAAATATTTAAATTACAACTCCAGCAGAAGCTGCTAAGATTTGCTTGCAAGTATCTTACAGCTTTAAACTTCAAATGTCGTTTAATTGGAAGCCAAAAAATAATTTTTCCAAGGCCTTAAACAAAACTGAAAGAATTTAAATTTAAATAAAAATTGAATTGCACTCATAACTCTAACATAAATTTGTTGCTGAAGTCAACTTAAAAATCAGTTTCTCTTAAAACACTTGAAAAAAATAAAACACAAGCTGCTTAAAAAAATTTTTTAAATATTTTTTTTTAAATATTTGTGTGCTTGAGTTTTTATTTTATTTTAAAATAAAATTTATGTAAAACTAGTTTTGTTTTTGTAAATTTATTTTTCACAAATGCAACAATGCAAACAACATACTTAAATAAATAACTAAAATAAGTTTAACAACAACAACAACCACCTGCTTATGGATGGATGGCTACTCGTTGTAAAACATTTAAATGATTTGCTATTTTAAGTGTAACTTTGTTGTTGTTTTATTTTGTTTGTTTCGTTTATAAATTACAAACAAGCAACTGGTCTGGCGTGGTCTGCTTTGGTATCTGTGATGGTTATATAATTTTTATAATTAAAGAATTAAAGAAAATATAAACATAAAAAAAATTTATTATAATTTTTTGTTACTTGGAATTGGTTTTTGTTTTTTTTTAAGAGCTTTTTGGGCAAACCAAAATTATTTTACAAAAATTAAAGTTTGTGCAACCAAACAACAAATCACACAAAAATATGTGCCGTTATTTTTGAAAGTGGTATAAGTCCACTTTTTTTTAAATGAGTTTGTGGCAATTTTAGTAAGATATAGATACCATCTAACCAAAATTATCAATAATTAATTTTTTTTCAAAGTGGATTTATATCACTTTCACAAAAAACGGCTCATATGCCGTTTAAAAAAATAAATGAAAACAAAAAATTAAAAACAACAATTATGCGTTTCTCAAATTTAATATGCAAATCAAATTTTTGAAATTAAAATGCTTGAGTTTTCAAAAAAATTTTAAATTAAAAAAAAATAATTAACTTGTTTTTTTTTTTGTTATGTGATTCGCTGAGTATCTGTTGTGTTCGAGGTCATGCAAACGGTTAGTGTGTAAGCGGTATGTTGCTGAGCGGCAAGTATGATTTCTTAGGGTTGTGTTCTATGAATTTTTAAATTTAAAAGTAAAAAATTGCCAAAAGTCCTCAAAATGCGAGCTTAAAAAGTCATACGAAAAATTGTATTCTAATAAGCAAAGGCCTTATATCCCGGCCCTAGGAAATTATTTGCTGTCAGCTGAATGTAAAGCTTATAGTTGGGGACTTTGAGTAGGTTGACGTTCAGATTTTTTAAAAACAAAAATTCTGTGTTTAATTATCTCTACATCACACAGCTTTGGCCAAAATCGAAGGAAAAGTTTTTCAGGCCCAAATATATACATGCTGTCGGGCTCTGCCTAAGAGAAGAACTAATTTCTTGGGGGGCATTCAAAGTTTTCAAGCCAAATTTGTAAAAAATTAAAAAAAAAATTATCGCAGGTGATAAGCAGAAAGAAGTAAGTACTTTTTTTTATATTAAAACTCATATATTACCAGTTATGGGCCTTTGAAATTTTGCAGTCTTCTGTGATATTCTACTCACACAAAACATTTTCGGTTGTGTCAAAAATTGAATTGTGACAATTGAGTTTTTTAGTGGCAAAAATATAAATTCGTTAACACAGTCCAAAATTTAATTTTCTTAATAATATTTTGAGCAATATAACCAAATTTTTATTGATACAACGGAAAAATTCCATTTACAAATTAAAGTTTCACAACCAAAGTTGTTTTCTGAGGATGGATGGCAAACATCAGCTTATAAATTAATTTTTTTTTGTGGTCCTAAGATTTTCGTTTAACAACGGTTTGTTGGATAGCCGGCCTAAAGCCGTTAAGGTGAATATCACAGAAGACTTAAAAATTTCAAAAGCCTTTAACTGGGAATATTTAATGGGTCTTCACGGAAAATCGTATTTAATATTTGCTTCTTAGAATTTATCAGCTGTGATATAAATTTGAGGCCTTTTTTTTAAATGGAAGTTTGATTTAAGAAAAAATATTCTTTGAATTTTTATTTCTTCCATAAACAGGAAAGGAACTCTTTTAAATTCTACTCACTTTTTAAAAAAAAAATTTTTGGCAGCAACTGCTTTCTGTTTTTGACTTACCTAAAACGAAATAGAAAAAAATTTATATTTTAATTATTTTAAAATATTTTGTGAATTTATGGTTTTAAAAAATGTTTGTGTGTTTTAGCTACTTGATGAAATGATTTTTTTTTGGTGTCGTTAAATCTTTCATCAGTGTTTGCAGAAAACAGACTCTTGTAAGTGTAAATCGTTTTCGATTTGAAATTAAAAAATTGTTTAAAAAAATTTTTAGAATTTGGAATTTCTACAAAAAAAAAAACCTGAAATAATTACTGCTTTCAGTTCTTTAAGCAAGAAGCTATCATTTTTAGTGAACTGAAACCGGTGGTTTAAATTGTATTTGAAGCAATACGACTACATTTTATAAATACTTTAAAAATAAATTAAAAATGAATTTATTTAGAACTTGGAATTTTAATAACAAAAAAAAATCGTCAAAGAAAAAAATATGAAAGAAGCTATTGTTTGTAATGAACTGAAACAGGCCGGTTCAAATAATATTTGAGGCAATACGACTCCATTTTGTAAATACTTTTACAAAAAAAAAAAAAAAAAACACACTCACACACACAAAATTGTTGTTTTTATAATTTGCCTCTAGCGAGATTATTTTCAAATATTTGAAACAACACTTGAGTGTGATTAGACTCGTACATGATTTTGTATGAGCATTTGAAAGCCTGCTGAAGTCTTAATGTCTTCTGATAATATTTTAAATTGTGTATAATTACCACATACGAGTACATAATTTACATTTACTTGTATCCATCTGCTTATAAATTTTGTTTTTTTTTTCTCTTTGGAATTTTGACATGAGATATGAATCATTATTTTTTTTTTAATTTTATTGGGCATAAATACTTAAAAGTAATTACATTGATTGTTTTAATAATGCTTTAGGCATCCCCAGAGGTAATTTATTATTATGGTTTTGAAAATGTAAATAAAATAACAGACAAATTTAATTACCATAAAACGTTTTTTGTATAGAAAAAAAAACACTCATGTTCAGATTTTAAAGAAAACAAAACCGAGGCCTAAATCACAGCATTCGATATCGCATGAAAAGATAATTTTAAGTTTCCATAAGCAAGCTGCTCGCTATCGAATGCGGTGACTTGGGTTCAGTAAAAAAAAAAGTTAAAAGCTTATTTTATATATTAATATTGGGATGTTCGAAAAGTAATTTCTTTTCCTTCGACAGAGTGTTTAATTGTATTTTTTCGAATCCACTTAAGCCGCATAATCACAACATATTTTGAGAGCTGATATATCAAAGCTTATATTTCCCTAAAATAAAACGCTAGCAAAGGCTAAATCATGCCGAAAAAAATAAGCTAGAAAAAAGTTGTAAGTATTTCCGGCTACTGATTTTAAATCTAATGCTTTTGATACTGTAAATTTAAATGAATTTAAAGTTTAAATTTTGCTTTAGACTAAAAAATTCTATTCTATTCTGACTCAGTTTTTTTTTTTCACCTAAAAAATCATTCTATTGAGGAGGTAGCACTTTAGCCACAACTGCCCCACCAATTTTTCTTCTTTCTATTTAATAATTCTTGACCCACTTAAGTTGTTGTTTGTTGTGTGTTTTCTTGTGTTTTGATAAAAAAAATTTTTTTTGTTATTGTAGAAAGAGTACATTGTCAAGTAGTTTAGAATTTTTGCAATATTTAGCGAAAAGCCAAACAAACAAAAATTAAAATGGGTGTATAAAATGATTTTTAAACAACTTAAAATAATGTGTGTGTGGGTACACATACGTAAGTCTTAAGCACCGTTGTCATTTTAGCCTTTTTTTCTCACATTTAGCTTCAAATTTATGATTTAGCCTTTAGCTTTTTTCTAGCCTTTTTTGTTTTTCAAAATAGCCTTAAATGGCCTTTTTTGGAAAAATTAAAATTAGCTAAAGTAATATTTTCGATAAAACTTTGTAAATTGATAAATTAGTCGAACGAAGGTAATTTCATAAGTAAAGAAAATAAAAATGCACTTTATTCATTAATTAATTGTTCCATTTGGTATTTAGTTATTTAATACTACCGCTTAGTAATGCTGAGGCTGCTCGCTTTTGAGTACGATAAAGCAAGAGAAACATCAGAATAGAAATCACATTAAAAATCAAAAAATTAATTTTATTTTTTAACATAGAAGTTGAAAAATAATTGAATTCCCTTATAAGTATTTAAAGATATTTGAAAAACGACCTAATTTTCTTTAGTTTTTGATACTTTTTATTTTATTTTATTTGGGGTTTTTTTATAAAATTTTTTATTAAGATTCTTAATAAAGAGTGATTTTTTTGCTATTATCTTTTTGGCAACACTAGTTTTGACAGCTCACGCACGTTTTGTATCTTGTGTCACTGTCAAACATCTTCAGTTTGGTCTATAATTTAATCATGAATCGTCTTACAAACGAACAACGCTTGCAAATTATTGAATTTTATTACCAAAATGCGTGCTCTGTTAAGAAAGTTCATCGCGCGCTTCTTCCATTTTATGGTCAGTTTAATCGACCTACTGAGGCTTCTATTCGGGCTATTGTAACAAAATTTCGCACCAAATTTACATTGTTGGACATTAAACCACCAACACGCTTACGTAGAGTGCGAACTGAAGAAAATATCGCAGCCGTATCGGCCAGTGTTGGTGATGACCGTGAATTATCGATTCGGCGCCGTTCGCAGCAATTGGGCCTCTGTTACTCCACTACTTGAAAAATTTTGCGGAAGGATTTGGATGTGAAGCCTTATAAGATACAACTGGTGCAAGAATTGAAGCCAAACGACCTACCACAACGCCAAATTTTTGGTGAATGGGCTCTTGAAAAGTTAGATGAAGATCCACTTTTTTATCGAAGAATTGTGTTCAGCAACGAGGCTCATTTCTGGTTGAATGGATACGTGAACAAGCAAAACTGCCGTATTTGGAGTGAAGAGCAGCCAGAAGCATTGCAAGAGCTACCAATGCATCCACAAAAAACAACCGTTTGGTGCGGATTATGGGCTGGCGGCATCATTGGGCCGTATTTCTTCAAAGATGATGCGAATCACAACGTTACTGTGAATGGTGAGCGCTACCGTGCGATGATAACAAACTTTTTTTTGCCCAAAATGGAAGAGCTTGACTTGCATGACATGTGGTTTCAACAAGACGGTGCCACATGCCACACACCACGCGAAACAATGGACCAATTGAGAGGCGAGTTCGGTGAACAGTTTATTTCACGCTTGGGACCAGTCAATTGGCCGCCCAGATCGTGCGATTTAACACCTCTAGACTATTTTTTGTGGGGCTATGTTAAGGCTAATGTCTATAGGGACAAGCCCGCTTCGATTGACGCACTGGAAGCCAACATTGCCAACATTATTCGTGAGATACCGGCCGAAATGTTGAAAAGAGTATGCCAAAATTGGACTAAGCGGATGGACCATTTGAGGCGCAGCCGCGGCCAACATTTGCATGAAATAATCTTCAAACATTAAATTATATCGACCCAACTATCGATCCAAATAAATATTTCATGCATTTTTCTGAATTTTATGTGTTTTTTTTTTAAATTTCCGATAGTTCTTATAAAATCACCTTTTATAATTTTAAGCTGTAATTTTTTAACTTTTTTCTGGCTTATTTTTTTTCCAGCTCCTGGCAACTCTGGTCTTAAGTGAATTCAGTCATGTTTTAAAAGAAACACAAAAAATTTTTTTTTGTTAAGAACAACAATATTTTATAGCTGAAAAGCTCTACAGCGGCAATTGCTGTTTAAAGACAAAAAAAATTTAATTTTAAATACTTAATAAATTATAAAAGATTTTATTAATTAATTAAAAAAAGGGTTTTTTTCTTGTGCAAAAAATTTATGAAAAAAAATAAAATTTTTCGATCTTCTTACTATAAGAAATCGTACTCATAGAGTAAAGGACCGTGCAAGACCGGGTAAAAACAGGTAGTAGAAAAATAAGCCAGATACCAACTGCATCGCCTTCCAAGGCGTACACAGAAATTTAATTAAAAATTGAATTTTATATATTAAGATTTGTTGATGTTTTTTTTTGAGTGACCATATATTTTGAAGAAATATTAGCTAAGATTAATAAAATTTTTTATTAAAGTAAAACATGCTTGCATTATTTTATTATTTTTAATTTTAATTTTAATTTCATGTAATATAGTTTATGTTAGACTATAAAAATATTTGCAAAAAAGAAGTGGTTACGCTTATTTCAACAAATGTTTGTGTAATGTGACCGTGGCTTAAGTAAATTTGGTTTTTACAATTTTTAATACATGGACAACAGATGTGCTTATAAATATTTTTTTTTTTTTTAAATTCTTGCTTAACAAAAAGAAGCCCCTTTTTTAAATTAATTAATTTCTAATGCGTGTTAGAATATTAATTTCTAAATGAACGAATCCTAGAATCTCTTGGCAATGACTCTGCTTTAAAATTGATTTTCTACAGTTTTGCTATTGCTGTTCTACCAAAATGCCAAGAATTAATAAAAACAATAATTTTTATAATTAATTTTTAATTTTTTTTAATATTCTACTGTTTTTATTTTAAATAACTAGAACTGTTCACAGTTAATTTACACTGAGAATAAAAAAAAAATTTTTAAGGGTCTTTCAAGTTTCAGACAGAATGTGATAAAAAAAAAGAATCTTAATTATAATTTTTATAAAAAAAACCCAAAAAAAAATATATAACATATTAAAAACTAAAGAAATTGATATCATTTTCCTCATGTCCTTAAATACTTATAAGCGAATCAATTATTTTTCAACTTCAAAGTTAAAAAATATGTCACAGTCTTTCATTCGTAGACTCTGATTTTGACATTTTCTTTTGCAGTGTTTCTTGTTCTTTCGAGTTATCATTAATTTTATTCATCGTTCTTATGCAAGAAATCAAAATGAGTTTGCTTTCGCAAACAGCTCATTAATTTTCTCTCAAATTAAATTAAAATTTGTTTTCAGAAAAAATATTTCAAAGCAAAGTGGCTTCCTGTCTAATTCTTGACGAGTGAGTACTTGTATTGAACACAAATCTAATTACACAAATTTTTCTTCCAGTGTTTTCTTTATTTTTATTTTACTTGTTAATTCTTTAAATAATTAAATTTATAAGGTTTCTTTCTTCTTTTGCTTTCTACTCTACTCAGGCAGCCATCAATGTTCTTAGGGAGCCTGGCTATTTAACCTTTTCTTGTTTATCTTCCTTTAAAAGACTTGTGAGTTTTCTAAGCAAAGAAACCAAAAGAAAAAACTTAAGATATAGACACACAGACACAGCTAGCTGTACACAGTTGTTGTTGGGAATTGTTGTTAATATAAAAATTAACAACAACAAGTTTGCCAACAAGTTAGAATGTTTTACAAAATAAAAATAAAACTAATAAATTTTATTAGGAAAAAAACAAAACAAAAAAAATATGTGTGTAGGAGTCACGTTTGTTGGAAGCGCTGCATAACCAAATTAAAATTAATTGAATAATTTTTCTTTAAAAAGGCAACAACAACAAAGTTAACAAAAAAAATTATAAAAATTAAAAAAAAAAATATTCAAACAACGACACTTTATTAAGTCAATAAACTTTTAATGCAGAAGCTTTAAATCGTTTAAAAGTTGTTTGTAACACTAGCAGTAACGCAACTCAGCTTACAATTTGAAGCAATTAATTTTTTTAAAGCATTCAAAGCTGCCTTAAAAGCTACACACAGAAAACAATTGCGCTTGTGAGAACAAAAATTCAGTTTTGATAATAAAATTTTTTTAAGTTGCAGCAACCAGAATTCGATAATACCACGCAAAATTTTGTACTCTTAAAAGTATTTCGAGCTGTAAGAAGGATTTTCTTTTGTCACTATTAAAACATTAGCAAATCATAATTGGAATTTTAATTGCTAACAAATTCAGTTCTCACAATTCAATTTGTTTTTTCAGTGTATTTCTAGTTTCAAGTTAATCAAATTTAGAAAAAAAAATTAGTTTTTTCTAATTTTATGGTTTGTTCTAAAGCAATATTGCCCAGGGAAAGAGCTTCATAAGAAATCAAGCAGCACACAAAAAACAACAATAAATTTTCTTCCAATCAATATTTAAAATCAGCTGGAATTTGATTATACAGTCCACAATTTTGTTCACCTAAAAATGCTAAAAGACCGATTTTCTGTTGTCACATTAAAAAATAAATCGACAGTATGTGAATTTTGAATTGGCAACAAGCTTAGTTCTCACAACCGACGTTGTGTTCTGGGACTTTTAGGAAAATTAGGTGGGCTTTTATGAACTTATGGGATGTAAAAAAGATTCTATGGGTGGCGTTACATATGGTACAACTTCAAATTTTTTTAATAATGACAACAGAAAATCGGTCTAATAGTATTTTTAAGTGAACAAAATTTTAAACCTTATAATCGAATTATGGTTGCTACAACTAAAAAATTTTATAATCACAACTGAAATTTTGCTTGAAAGCAAATTTAGTTCTCACAACCAAAGTTGTTGTCTTTATGTAAGAAGTCTAAGACGGCCTTTAAGAACAGTGTTTAAAGTTCACTTTTGGCTTAATTCTTGGTATTTCTTTACGGTTCTCATTTATTGTCTTCAAGTTTTTATTTATATTTTAACACAAAATTTTTTTTTATTTTTTTTTTTTTAGAAAAATTTCTGTTTAATAGAAATATAATTTTCTGCCTGCTTATGCATGTATGTGTGTGTTTATTGCTATTAACAGGAAACTAACAATCTCAATTGTCTAAAAACACTAAATTGTTTTAATTTTTTGAACAGCACATACACTCACACCAAGCAACACTTAAGTCGTTTTTTGAAAATCTAGAAGCCACTTTAAATTAATTTATTTTTTTTCTAATAATTGCGTTCAAAATAAACAGAAAATAGTTTGAAAGAAAAAACAAATAAAATTAAATCGAGAAATAGACAGTCCAATAGGCAGATAAACAATTTTAAAACGCGGTTTAGGTGGTATTAAAGCAACACTAAGGCTGTCATTAAAGAGGTGTTGGCTGTTTGGTTGGCAGGTTGGTTGGCTGCTTTTAATGAATGAACATTTCAATGAATGAGAGAGTATCAAACAAAAGCAACAGAAAAAATGTAAAAATAAATTGTTTGATTGATTGATTGTTTTGTTAATGAGGAGAAGAGCAGAAGAGTAAACATGGGAATGAGAATGAATAGATTTTTTTTTGTTTTGTGAAAACCCACTTTGACAGGAAAAGAGAAATTATTTTATTGGAGGGATAGTTTTATTTATTTATTTTTTTTATTTCTTAGTTAAAAAGAAAACAGCTTAAACAAGTTCTAAACAAACACAAGCTAACCAAAACGGAAGTTAAATTAAAACAACAAAAGTATAAAAGAAATTCTGGGGTTAACAAACGTTTTCTGGGTATGTGAAACATAATTTCAGTTTTTTTTTTTTTTTTTTTTTTTTTGTTATTTTGAAAGTGGTAAAAGTAAAATTAAAAAAAAATAAGTTGTCGCTAAAAATTATATTTTTCTAAAACTTGACTTATACCACTTTCAAAAACAACAGCTTATTTATTAATATATTGTTTGTTTTTGGGCAAATACTGCAAGAATTTTATTCATTAATTCAATGAAAAATTCATTATTTTTCAAGCAATTAAAAGCTTTCTTTAGATTAATAAAATATTTCATTAATACAATGAAAATATGCAGGCAGTTAATGAAATTTTTCAGTGAATCAATGATATATTATCATTAATCTAATGAAACGTTATTACAAGTTAGAAAAATCATGAATACCGTTTGCAAAATGTAATGAAACAATAATAGCTTTTCCAAAATGCCATATTTAAGAAACTCGCAAAGGAGTGATAAAATTGCTACAATCAGGGGGAAATGAAGGGTATAATCTGCATCTATTTGTTTAGGTTTCTATCCCATAAATCATTTAACGATTTTATCTTGAGTTTTTTTGTTTAAAATTTACATTTTAATTAATGAAAACCTTTTAATTAATTAATTGACTGGTAAAAAAAGATTTATTATTTAGTTTTCTGTTTTTTAAGAATTTGTTTCAACAACAACAACAGTTTATGGCCATGTTTTTTAATAGAATTGATACATACTCGTTTGTGAAGGGTGTCCAAAATTGAAGTATCATTTTAATTTTAATAAAAAAAAAAACTTTCTTGTCTTTCAGTTTAGGTTCCGGTTAAATATGAACAAATATATCAGTCAAGTGACAACGGCTCGGCAGACCTTTTACCAAAATTATCAATCATAAGCTTGTGGGTTACAAGCTTTCGATTTCAAAGAACCCCACAAAAAAAAAATCTAAAGGTGTCAATCTTGGTGGTCAATTTACTCCTGCTCTACGAGAAATAATGCGATTTTCAAACTTGTCTTTCAAAAAAACCATTGTTCCCTTTGCTGTGTGAAAAGTGATACCATCCTGTTGAAGCCACATATTCTCTAGGCCTAAATCAGCTATTGTCCAACACCAAAAGTTAAGGATAAAATACCTGTAGCGATTTCCAAGAAAATATGGTTCTATGATTCTTCTGAACCACCAACCACATCAAACCGTAACATTTTGTGGCTTTAATAGTTGCTCTAAAATAACTCTTAAATTATTTTTACCCCAAATGGGTCAATTCTGCCCATTGAGCTGGAAATGGGCTCCTTCGGTGAAGAATATTTTGTTAAAAAAAAAATAAATTTTCTTTTGGTTTAAAAAAAAAAATGTTTTAATAATGAAAACACTTTGTTTCTTCGTGTAACGTTTCATATCAACTAAGCGGAATGTATTTAAAGTCAGAAAATAAAAATTACAAGTAGAAAAAAAATTGACAGCAAAATTAAAACGATATCTCAATTTTGGACACCTTGTAAATCTAGCAAAGCAATTTGACATTTACAAGTGGAAAATAAATGTTTGTTTGTTTGTTGGATTTAAAAAAAAAAACCAGAGGAATGCTTAGCAACAACCTTGATTAAAAAGAATTGTGGCTTGTTTTGTTTTGTGTGTGTGTGTTTATTTTTATAATAAAATAAATATTAAACGTCGTAGAAAATATTTTTATTATTAAATAATTTTTTATTGATAATAAATTTTTTCATTAAAGCAAAATACTAGTTTTTTTTTTGTGACAAAAAAAAAAATTAAAATAACTCTCGTTCGTTGATTTTTCAGACGAAAAACAGCTGTTTTGCGGCTTCCTAAAAATTGTTTACACGATAATTCTTATGAAAGAAAAAGCGAACAATAACGCCTACAAGAACAGTGGCATTTAAAATTGATTGTCAGTGCTGATAGAAATATTTATAACAGCGTAGTACAAAATGTCTATGAAGTTCTTAAGGACATTGTGAAAAATGTAATAGAAACTTTAGTATACGTGTGATTTAGTATCTCTCTCTCTTACACATGGATCAAATGAATCTCAACAGAAAAAAAATGTAAAAATGTTAGTTAAAGAAATGAGTATGTGCTAGTTTCTATCGCACGTTTCTGGTAGGGAACGTAAGCATTTCTAGATGAAACTATGGTTCACTCACTTGTTTGCTTGTCGTTACACGCAAAGAAAAAAGATGGTTAAATATGGTCACCGCAAACATTGTGTGTTCTTCCCAAAAGTAATAAAAAATATTTAGAAGCATCTAAACATTATTATGATCACGATAAACATGTCACTAGCTATTTTTAACCATACTATGCTTAGCGTCTTAGATCAACCATATCATTATCATAATATTTTTAATAAAATTTTACTTGAAACCATAAATATGTTCATAGCAAACATAATACTGAGAAAATATGGTTGAGTGTAAAATGTTTTCTATTTTGTTTCTTTCGCAATCATATAAATAAAGTGAGTATAAAACAAAACCCAATCTTTCAAACTCAACCTGACTTTGTAGTTGAAGTGGTTGACTGGCGAGTTAATGCTTCTTAACTAAATATTCCCAAGTTCGTAGCCTGGTATAGTCAAATAAAATTAAAAAAATAAATTCAAGCAGGCTGTATTATGTTAGAAATAAATAAAAATTAATAGAAACGAAAAAGTCAATAAAATAAAAAAAATTTTATTTATACCAAAAATTTATATTAAAAATTTAAAAAAAAAATATTCATTAAAAAAAATAAAAAAAAAATGTTAGCTTTAACCGGGGGTTGAACCGCAACATCTGCAGTTGAAAGCTATTTTTAATGTTTTTGATTTAAAAATATATATGGTTAGATGAAATCATAAATGTTTCCACCAGAATATGGTTGCCTCCACCATATTTTTTCTTTACGTGTAAAATATTTTTTTCTTATAAACATAACACCAAATGCACAAAAACCCCTCAAATTAGAAATAGAAAATTTTTTCTATCTTCTATTTTATAAGTGATGTTTTAACAATTAAAACATAAAATTTTGTTTTTGATTAAAAAATAATTTTTTTTGAATGTATAGGTGTGTTTTGTATATATCTTTTCGCTCTTTTTCGTTGAGAGTTGCAGTATTACATGTAAAGATATTGAGCAGGCTTGCGGTAAACAAAGTAAGACCAAGCGAACGATACTTGAAAAGTTAGTGAGCCCCGTTTTCAGTCGAAAATGGGTGACTGTTTTTCTTTTGCTTTGAAATAGGGAGCCTGGCAGTAAATTCATTAGTTTGTAATAAGAAAATCTATGGTGTCTCAGTAAGAAATCACTTTATCATTTCATGCTGCAATAAATCAATTGTTTCCCGCGCTGTGCGTTAGGAATCACATCCACACTGTCTAGTTGTGGTCGGCCACAACAACTCCGTTTACATGTTCCTCTAACGAATGCCGTTCACAGTCACCGCAATTTCGGCTTCAAATTCTTTAAGAAAGTAAAAACTGAACAAAATCCCCACCAGATAATTACTTGTTGTAGCTGCATTGATGTCTCATGGATTGCATAAGGATTTTTTGAGCCCCCATTTTGACTTTACCAGACTTTTCTTGTGGAACTTTGTGATTAGCGGTCTGTGAAGTATTTATTTTTAAAACAATTTTTATTGACTCCCTAAAGAGAAGTAAATAATCTCTCTTTGATTATGTAAATTTTATCTTCATTTGAGTTTTAAACCTAAAACACTGAATTGCATGCAGATTTTCTGAACTCCAAATTCGACAATTTTGTGTACTGACGATTTGCATACAGATGGAAATAAGCTGTGTTATGAAGATTCGTTTCCTCCCTTACCATTTGAACGAATTTTCGGAGCAGCTATTTCAGTTCATACTTAATCGGAACTTGTGCTCTTTACAATTCAATACAAAAAAAATCATAAACATTTTAAAAACTATTTGTTTTTTTTTTTGAATAGTAAAGAGAACTTTTACTGAGACACCCTTAAGTACAAACAATTGGTTGGTTTCAAGTGTTACTTAATCTGCGAAAAACAAAACTAAATAAATAAAAACAATTAACAAAAACACTAACAAACAAATTTATTGTCATTGAAAAAATTTAATTTTGTAGTGCGATTGCCAACACTTTAAGTTGAAAAGTCATGTCATGTCATGTCATGTTATTTATTTGTTTTTGTTTAATAAGTCCCTTATAAAAGCATTAAGCACGTAACTTATGTAAGTAAATATTTTTTTTATTGTTTTTCTTTTCTTTTTTTGTTATTTGCTAAATAAACGTTAATAATTTTTTATTTGTTTCAGTCAATGTTTACTTTGCTTGTAAGAGTAACCAGTTATGTTGACTTAATTGCTGTCACGTATGTCAACTTATTTTATCTAGTGTTTCTGTTACATGTGAAGAAGGGGCTTCCAATAGGGACATTGGACCCTGTTTTTTTCCGATCGTATTGAAAATTTTGATTTCAAAATGCATATCAAAAGTTTTAAGTAAAACTGTTTTCAACATGCGTGCAAGCAAAATTTCCATTTCCTTGTCTAAAAGAGATAATAGACAACAACGTCCTTGTTGTTTTTATCATAGTTGTGCTGCCTCCTTTCAAAATTACATTAAATCCGCTTGTGTTGTACAACATATTGTTGCTCTCAGTAACGCTACGCTGTCAGTATTGAAATTGCATAACGCGCAAAATTTTTTCCTTTTTGTTTTTTAGTTGCCGCACTGCCACACGCCCATAACAATTATTGCAAAACACTTGGTTTTTTTAAATTTTTTTAAATTTCTTTTTCAATCGTTAAAATATATATTTTTCTCTTCGTAAATCTTTTACGCTATGAAACACATGTTTAGGGAAATAAAATGTAAATAAAACCGGCTGTAAAAAAAAAACTTCACAGACCACATTTCATAGGCCTGACTGACTGTAAAAAAACCCAAAAGAAGTAAAACTGGAAAGAAATTTTAAAATATTTTCTTAAAGTTGTGGAGTTAAAACACCAAAAATTTCCTTATAAATTCAATTATAAAAAAAACGCAAAAGATTTTGAATAAAAAAAAAAAATTGAATAAATTAAAAGGCAATTGAAGTCAATGAAAATGATTTCTGGCTTTATTTACACGAGGAATTCAGAAGACAACTTTGCCTACAAGGGTTCGTCAACGGTTTTACTATTATTCTTCCCTTTTATTGTGAGTCCCAATCTTTGGAAACCAGACGCAGCAAATGTTAGTTTGCTGCCCAGACGGCTGACTGGGAAAGCTGTCCAGACGGCACCACAAAAAAGGTGTGTGTCTGCTTGAGATGTAAGAATAGAAAACCAAAATAGGATAATATATCTACAAGACACTCATATTACCCGTGCCCTCGGCTGAAGACCTAAATAGGTTGTTAGAAGCCAGTTAAATAGAAAAAGAAGCATGTTGAAAATATTTTTGTTTAAAAATTTTTGGCCATGAATTTTGAAAGCAAAATTTTCAATTTTTGTTTTAATTTTTTTTTTTTTATGAATCCAGTCAGTTTTAAAGTGCGTTAAAGAACTTAGCTTCTCGTTTTAAAAGGTTTTCTATTTTGTCACAACTGCACATTAGATCCATAGTGATAATAAATTTTGCTACAAATCTAAGCCACCTTTGACAGGCATGATACCAAGGTATGCATTGATTCTCTGCTCTTTGAGGGAAACGAAAGCAAGACCTCCCGTCAGGTCTGCACAAGGTAGGTAATGGATTTACTACTTTATAGGGAAACTATACTAAACGTTTAACTGAAATGAATGTTGTTGTATTTGCTGCATTCTGGCGGCCACCTGTTTTTATTACACCATGATTTCTTTCACAAAAAAACAAGTTTTTTTTAGCTTTTAACAACTTTAAACAAATGAACCGACCTTCCTACCATATCTGAAGTACACACACAGCCTTACGCACACATTTACACACACACTTGAAATTATAAAAATGCTTATTACATTCTTTTATTTTTGTTTTTTTTTTTTGTTTTGTTTTTCTTAAATTGAAACTGAAATTGTGATAGTAAGCAATGTTGCCATCTTAGCCTTTTTTAGGCTACATTTAACCTTTTTTTCTCGCATTTAGCTTTGAAATTTATGATTTAGCCTCTAGCTTTTTTCTTAATAGCCTTTTTTCTTTTTCGCAATTTGTTTTTTTGCGCATAGAGCGACAAATTTTTTTATAATTTAAAAAAAAAAAGCAAAGGGGTAGTCTACGGTAATATAGTGGGAAAAATTTTTTTTTTCATTAAAAAAAAAAAGGAAAGCATGTTTAAAACAACCTTATTTAGTTCTCTGCTTGATATTTTATAAAAATCATAATTATTATTTTGAATTTAAAGCGATAGTTTTTCAACTTTTTCCTAGCTTTTTTTATTGAGTGATTTAGCTTTCTTTTAGCCTTTTTTAGGCAAATTTTGCTTTTTTTTAGCTGCTTTAGCCAAATAAAAACCATTAAATTATGCCAAATTGTTTAAAGTAAAAAAAAAATTACTTTTTTAGTTCCAAAAAAATGTTATCAGGTTGGAAAAAAAGTAAACAAACAAACATTTAAACGCTTAATGCACTTAAATAGTGTCAATGTCAAATAATTCATTCCATTTCATTTCGTTTAATGATAATTGTGTTTTGTTTAAATTCGTTTTGCTTCATATTGTTTTTTTTGGGTCTAAAGCCAAAACAATTTATCGCCAGTATTAAAAAAAGGGCTGTACAAGCATATTTTAAAGCCACACATCTGTACAAACATGTGTAATATTTTGTAAGGAAAAGTGTTCTTAAGCCTTTTCAAGTACGAGTATGCCTGTGCAGCAGATTGAAATCACTTTGAGTACTCCATGTTGCTGCATGGGCTTGTTGCTTTCATACGGTTTTGATTTACATAAAAGGAAATATAGTTTTTCTACTTTTTTTCCTATTTGATTTTATGTTTTGATTAAGCAATTATTTTATTTACAACACTTTTCATGTTTTCATTAAGTTATTTGCCTTATTAAAGATAAGCTAATGAATTTACAAAATTTTTGTCATTTTGTTGTGTGTTTGAAAGCCTTTACCGTTAGCAAGCTATGACTAGTCAATTCTAAGCTCAGATAACAATTTCAACACAAAAAAAAAAAAAAACACTCGAGCAGTTACAGAAATAAAAAAAAATAATAAAAAAAAAACTTTCAAGTAATTTTATTGAATTGAATTAAAATATTTTAAAAATGAAAAACCAAGCGCATGAAATTGAACGTAAACTTTAGTCTTTCAAATCGAGTAGAAGATTTTAAAATGATTATTTTTATTTGTAAGCTTATTTGACCTTTTTTTTGGAGCGAAATTTTGATATTTTTATAATACGACCTTAAGCTTAATAAGCTACTAAAGGGTGTCCCAACAAGAACGCAAGATTAAAATTTTAAATAAATGGCTGATGCAGCAATTGAATTGTTTCTCTGGCTGTATGACATGTAGTGTCGTCTTGTTGAAACCACAAGCCCTCCACATTAATGTCTTCAATTCTAGGCAAGAAAAAACTGGTTATCATTTCACGATACCGAACACCATTGATTGTTTGCGCTTGACCTGCCTCATTTTCATAAAAAAAAGGTCCAATGATTCCTCCAGCCCAAAAACCACACCACACAGTGACACGTTGAGGATGCATTTGCTTCTCGTGAATCACTCGAGGATTTTCTTCACCCCAAATGCGACATTCTGCCTATTGACGAAGCCATCAAGATGGAAATGGGCCTCGTCACTGAAAATGATTTTATCGGCAAAATCATCATTTTCATGTTGTCTCTCCAATACCTAATTAACGAACTCCCTTCGCTGTAAATGGTCATTTTTTACTAACCTCGTACCTTCTACTAGCAAACAATAACAATTGTTCAAATGTCAAACAATGACACTTCGAATGGCACCAAATTTAAATCTTGCGTTCTTGTTCGGACACTGTATTTTCTTTTTTTATTACATTAACTAGAAAATGATTTACAAGGGCACCCTAAAAGCAACTCCCGGGTGGAAATCCTTTCTAAAATAGATAAAAGTTGTTCTTTGTCGGTATGTTCAAGAAAAAGGGGCAAACTGAAACCAAATTACAGCATTCGATATCGAGCAAAATTCATTAAATTTTTTATTTTATTTAAAAAAAATGATTTTAGTGCTTAAAAGTTAACTTTTATTAGCTAGTTTAAAGTCATAATGCGTTTCCCAGTTAGAGTCAGTATTTAGAAACACAAACTACAATTTGGGGGACTTTTCTCTGGTTTCGAACCATAATTAATTCTTAAGCAAATAATAAAATTTTATTTAAGGTATAAGCTTGTTTCCTCCCTCCATCCTTCTATAAATTTACAATTTATCAACTCTACATGAATTATAAATTCAAATTGAATGATGACACAAAAGAGAAAAACATTAAAAAATTAGTTAAGCAACAACAACAACGACAAAAACCATTCAAAATGATAATAAAAAAAAATTATTCAATAAAAGAAAAAAAAAGCAAGCGCACTTACTCTTAAATAAAAAAATTAAGCTGTTACTTTTTAAAGTGGTCTAAGTCCATTATTTAAAAAAAATTAATTAACGATGTTTATATCTTACCACTAACTCATTTTTTGTAAAAAGTGCACTTATACCACATTCAAAGAGAACATCTGAAATAAAAAGAATCATTTGATATCTTGCTTTGTGAAGGTTCAAATGATACTTAATTAAAATTAAATAAAACTAAAATAATATAGCAATTCCTATTGAAATAAAATTAATTTTTTGAATTTTAAATTTTTATTTAGAGAGCAGAATTAGTGCGTTGCTGGGTTGTGACGTGGCTTTGCTTAATTAATAAATTGAAACTTCTTTTTACAAAAATGCAATTTGTCTGTTATTCTTATATTCTTTCACATCATTAGCGTGATTCGCGCATGATATTTATGCTAATACACACGATAGCTCATGAACGTAAGTGAAAAACAAAAGTAAAGAGTAAAAAAAAATTTGGATTTCCCTAAAAAAATAATAGAAAACAAAAATATGCCTTCAGCAAGTTATTTTTCTGTTTACAAAATTCAATTGTCTAGATACACGTCACATAAAATCTTGTGTGTAAGCGTATGTATTCTAAAATTATTTTTATTGTTCTTAGTCTAAATGTGACGCGCATCTAGACAATTGAATTTATCAAACAGAGACTTTCTGAAGGCGAAATTTTATTTTCTATTTATTATTCTTAGATTTCCATTAAACCATCTGGACAGAAATTACCAATCGAACAAAAAGGCAAGCAGTGCTGAAATATTAAAAAAAAAATTCTGAATTCTTTTTATGATTTTATACAGTTCATAGACTTAATTTATATGAACTGCAGGCGTTGACCCTCCATCCATAATTAATATTTTATTCTTCTAGAATTGAGTGATTAAAAGTAACCACAAATCTCGAAATGTTTAATCTGCAGTTGCCATAAAATAAACGATCAGCTCCTTTAAAAAAATTTAAATTTTTTGAGTACCTTTCATACGAATTTTCTAGACGAGTTGCCCGCTTGTTATATAAAAACCCGACTTACACCTGTTTTTTTTTTTTTGTTTTAAAATTGTTGGCCATGTAAACAGATGAAAACTATGTGCCGATTAAATTCTATTTTGAGTTTTTTATTGAATTTTATTTCATTAAATTTATTGTTGCTGAAGAGCCAGTCATTGTTGCGGTTGTTATTGGCGATTTTACCTGTAGTTGGTGGTTAAATTGACGCTAATCTTGCCAAAAAGTCAAGTTAATAAACTCGAAAATAATAAAAAGAAGAAAAAACGTATGTATGGTCTCACTAAAAATAAATACAAAGCAAATGTTGAAATAAAAAGAAATCTTTGCTAACAAGCAAACAGCAAAAACAGAGTGAGAAATATTTTTTACCACAACACAAGCCACATATAAATCAATTTTTAAAAGAAAAAAACAACTTTAATTTTTTAAAACAAAATAAAATTTAATTTTAAATTGAATAAAAATTAATTGAAATAATTCACCCTGTAGTGCTAAAGTTGTATGTGTTAAAAAAATAATACGGAAATTTGAGTCCGCTAAGTCTATTGAGTGCTTATGACAAAATATTAAAAGCAGTAGAAAAAGTCTCATTATTTTGAATTTTGTTTGTTTGAAACACAACAACAATTGTCATTTCTCTCGGGCAGGACGGAAAATTTCGGAACATGTGCATTGCGGTGTCAAGACACAGAATGACATTGGTGATTAAACAAACCTACAGCAATTACAAGATGTTAAAGATTGCGGTGCGATTATAGCCCATGATGATAAAAATACTAAAAAAAATTCAAAAAATTATGAAAAATAGAAGGTGAAAAAATTTTACGCTTTTTTTATTCGGGCATTTTTAATTTTTAAAAATAGAATTGGAAAAAAAGTCAACGTTTTTTTTATTCGAGCATTTTTAGTTTTAAAAAAATTATGAAAAATAGAAAGGGAGACAAATTCATTTGTTTTTTATGCGAACATTTTTAATTTTAAAAAAAATTATGAAAAATAAAAGTTGAAAAAATTGATGTTTTTGTTGGCAATATTTAGTTTTAAAAATGATTAAAAATAGAAGGGGAAAAAATTCTACGTTTTTTTTTTATTCCGGCATTTTTAGTTTAAAAAAAATGATGAAAAATAGAAGGGGGAAAAATTGATATTTTTGTTGCCTATTTTTAGTTTAGAAAACTATTAAAAATAGAAGGGGAATAAAATACATTGGGCCATAATCATAGTTACAAAAAAGTACATTTTTATTAAAAGCTGACTTTTATTAATAAGAAATTTCATGAAAAAAAATCGTTTTTAAAAAAATACCGAGTTTAGTGTGACTAGGATTACGGCCCATTGTTTTTTTATTCGGCCATTAATTAATTAAAAAAATATTAAAAATAGAAGGAGAGAAAAATTCATCTCTTTTTTTTCGAGCATTTTTATTTTTTTTTAAAATGATGAAAAATAGAAGGTGAAAACATTTAAAGTTTTTTTTATTCGGGTTTTTTTAGTTTTTAAAAAAATTATTAAAAATAGAAGGGGAAAAATATTAAACTTTTTTTATTCAAGCATTTGTAATTTTTAAAAATAGAATTGGTAAAAAATTCAACGTTTCTTTTATTCAAGCATTTTTAATTTTTTTAAAAAAATTATGAAAAATAGAATTGGAAAAAATTAAACGTTACTTTTAAAATATTCATTCAAAAATTTATTTATTTAACCGTGTATTAGTTCATAAGAAAAGTAAAAAATAAACAATTGTATGTAGTTTAAAAAGTATTATAAATAGTAGCAGATAAAGATTTATTTTTTATTAAGTTTGGTGTTTATTTTTTCGCCGGTTTGACATTCTAATTTTATTATTTAAATGACGGTGTCATCAACTAGTTTAACCTTGCAGTTTGGTCACATAGTTTGAGGGCATATATACTAATAGAGCCATTATATTAGCCAATTAAGAAAATATTGACTACAAAATTAGCAACAGAAAAAAGGTGAATTTATTATAAAGTGTAGGTAATTCTACTGGAAAATGTCAAAAAATGTAAGCAGATTATTCCATAGTATTTTGACTGTTTAACAGCTTCATAACTCAAACACCTATAACCAGTTGATTCACTGACTGCATATTATAATGAATTCGCCTTGAACAGAAACAATTTTCGTAAACAATTGTTTACAAAATATGACGAAATATATGCAAAAACATGCATTTAAGGCAAAATATGCACTAATAAATTAATGCCATTTTAATTGAAGTATTGTGATTCGCAAAGATATTAATTTTAGGTAGGTCTTAGAGTAACGACAATAAGCATACAGGTGCATGAAAGGCAAGGGACTGTTTTTTACTATGAGTTTTAGCATTTGCCAAAACTAAAATTTGTAAGACTTATTTAGTTTCACTGTGTAGAAAAATGTTCAGTTTAATTTCACTAAATGCAAGTGCTTGCTTATTTAGCTGGACAGCAAAGCTGCAGCAGTAGACAATAGAATTCGTACACCCTGTATTATTTAAAGATGCTGCTGCTGCTGTTTGTGTTCAAACGTTTCTCGGTTCAAAAAGGTGCGAAATATTTTTGTGGTTTTGTCAACCGGACACTCATTAACAAAGCAAAAAACTAGCTAACAAAATGAATGGCATTTATTTCATTTTTGGCCACATGGAACACAAAAAACAGGGATTGGCTGGCTGGCCAAAACAAATATTGATGTTTGCTTGTATCTGCAGCATCATTTCAAAGGTAAGAGCACACAGATTTTTGGTTTATGGATTTTTTTGTGTAAAAATTTTCTTAAATTTTTGCTTGTTTTATTTTATTTTTTTTTGTAATAAAAATACGAATACAAGTGCATTTAGGCTGTTGCTTATAAAGTGTGTTTATTGCCTGGATTTATTATTGAAATGCATACGAAAATAGTTATTTGTTGTTTTTTTTTTAAATCAACTTTTTGTTTTTTTGTTTCTTGTCTTTTTATTTTTAACGAAATTACAAACTTTCTCTTTAAAAAATAAAATAGAAAAAATAAAATTACAAGCAAATCAACAAAAAAAAAACATCTGAATGGAATGGAGTTTTGTTTTTCTATTTTGTTTTTTTTTTATGTTTTTATCTTACAAAACAAGTTATTTACGATAAATCATACAGCGATTACTAGTCTCTCTAGTTTACAAACAACAGCAGCAAAAAAAAAGAGTGTAAAAACACAAATTTATTTTACAAATGGACATTTGCAAAATTCAAAATAAAAAAATTACTTTAAATTGTGATTCCACTGTTTAGATTTCCAGTCAATTTCGAAATATTTCTTTTAAATAACTTGTAATTAATCAAATTACTGGCTGGCATCTGTAATAATTTTGCTAGACTTAAGCCAAAGACCAGGAACAGAAAAATGTTGTGAAAGAAATATTTAATCACAAAATAATTTGTTAGAGTTAAAATTTTAAAATTTGAAACAATTGAAGCACAAAAAAAAATTTTGATTAAAGTTGCTTAAAGTGTCCCGCTTTTTAATAAATTAAAGGTTTATTTTGAATTGTTGTGGGTAATCAGGGGAAGCAAACACTACGAAGAAAAATTTTATTTAAACTTTTAACGCTTTAACTCTGCAATCAGTGGGACTTTTTTGTTCCCTAATTAAAAAAGCATAAAAAAGACTCATGAATTGAAGAGTTACAGGGTGAAAATGTTCCTCATTAAAATTCTACTGTAAGTCTCTGCTGAAATCTTTATACTAACGTCATAAATAAGTCACTTCAAAATTAATTTGTATTTACTTAGAGTTGGCACAACACTGCTTGGAATGCAGTTTAAGTTTTGAGTTATTTGTCTTGTACACAACTTGAACTTTTTTCTATTTTCTCTTGCTTTTATACTCGAATCATTAAATTTCTTAAAATCTTGCTTACCGAAATAATTTAAAAAGAAATTTAAAAAAATTTAGACCCCTTATAAGGGAATTCTTTCAAATGGAACTGCCCGTAACAAAATGAAAACCAGAAGCCATAAAGTCAGTCAACCTTTACTTTAAACTTAATTTGTTCTGAAACACTTGTACTGTTTTTTTTGCACATTTTTTGTAAGATCAGGTTTAAAATGTCGTTTTTTTCTCTTCTTTTTCTGTTATTTAAATGTAATTGTGGCCATTACAAATTAGGTAAAATGAAGTTTATTAAAGGAATATTTCAGGAAACAACCCACAAGAACAAAATAAATTCAAATTGTATAATTAATTTGCCCGGTTGTTCTTATTTTTTTTTTCTCTTTTGTTGTTAAGTTGTTTTGAAAACAAAAATCATTTATTTTTAATTCTTTCCTTTTTGAAAATGGTGCAGGTAGAACGACCAAAGTAACATAGCAAATTATTGCCGTACACACACACACATAATTTGTAATAAATTTATGTCAAGTCAAGAAATCAAAAAAAAAAAGGTTCTTTTTCTTTCACGCTTTAAAGAATCTCCGGGTGTTTGTTTTGTAATTTTATTTTAATCATGAACAACTGCTGGCTACCAAAGGAAATTAAAGTTAAAAAGAAAATTTTTTTTCTTTTTTTGAATGAAAATAAAATTTTTTTTCATTCATTTACTCTGGTAATTTTAAAAAGTACAAACAAATCAAGGAAGCGTATAAAATTGTAATCATTTTATGGGTAACACACACACACACATGAGAAGTAAAGAAAAATGGAAAACTAAAGAAAATAATTTTTGTTGTCGCTGTTTGTTTATTTACTTCTGAAGTATACCTGCAACAAGTGTTAAAGTTAATGTTGTTGTTAAAGAAACATTAAACTACAAACATACAAAAAATAAATAAAGAATACAATGACCTTTAATTTCTTTGTTCTGATTTGGATGCAGCAAATAATAACAAACAATAACAATAAAACAAAATAAATACAGTTAGTAATTGTTTTTCTAAAAGAATATTTATTTTTTTTTTTTGCTTAAGAAAAAAATTTCCAGTAGCGCTTGAAACAGCACGAGCAAAAGTTAAAGGATGAAATAATTCGGCTCACTAACAACATTGAATCTCAATTATGTTTCAGGGTCATTGAAAATATGGACCATCGGATAGAGCTATAATTGTCATAGAGTAATTCTCTGAAATTTGTTTATTTTATTTACAAATCACTTCGTGCATGTTAGTTGGATCAACCTGTAGTCTGGAAAAATCATCAAAATAGGGAATACAAAAATTAAGTTTTCAATCTTTTCAAATAAGCTTTGTTGAGTAAAAAATTATATTCAGATTCGGGTAATTATTAAAAAAAATTTTAAATTTAAATGTTTCACTGTTATGAAAGCCGAAAATTTATTTTTTTCTTATCTCCTGGAACTGCGTGCGCCTGCACTTGTCCCTGAAACTGCTCTATTTACAAATTACAGAGTATAAGAATTACAAATGCAGTAACAGCAAACAAGTTTTGTAGGTGCTTGTGCAGCTCCTCAGGAATTCAGTAGTGAGAATCAGTAACATTTATGAACATTCGCATCGAAAAAACAAGTATAACGAAATTTTATCGAAATCGGTATTCAGTAACTTTCCGACAAAATTATTCGGTACGATAGAAATCATTCACCCTTATTCCATTTGGTGTCGGCAACATCGTCATCAATTTTAAAGCAACATCAGTTTTTGTCGTCGTCGACGTTAATTCACTTATAATTTGGTATTTTCTAACAGCTGTCATAGTTTGTTTAAATTTTTTAATAAAAAAAAATTTTATGAAAAAAACCCACAGCAATATTGATAGCAAACGTCATTACATAATACCAAATAAGTGTCAACAGTCATCAATATTTATCAGTATTGAGAATTTTAATTCAGATTCACTAGAAACGATAAAAATTGATGTCGTTTTATGTCGATGACACCAAATGGAATGAGGGTGATTATTTGCTATGATTATTTACGTGGTGTTAACTTGGTAGCAAACTTCGAATATTTTTGTCGGAAAGTTACTGAATACCGAATTCGATAAAATTTCGTTTGATAGGAATGTCCGAAATAAAAGTTCTGGAATTGCACTACAGGAATATTAAAATTTTAAATAAAAGTGAATTATGGAAATTCTGTTGCTTCACATATTGCTTTAGCATGTTGCAGACACTTGCTAAATAAACTCACCACATCTTTGTAACACCAACAATCAATCAGATCGTTTAGAAAATTTGCTTAGAAGAGACTCAATATTTGCAATTTCATGCCAAATGGTTACAAAAATGGCACTAAAATAAATAAAACAGAAAATGTTAACAAGACACCAATCCTTCATTGTAATAGTTTTTTTTATTGTAATTTTGTTTTTTAAAAGGGTTACAAAATAATTTTCATTGCTTCAGCATAATTTTGGGTTTCTTTCCCATAATTACGTTTGAAATTAATTCGTTACCAAAGTTCGTTCGGCTTAAAGGTGAATGTTGTGATAAAATGCAACAAAACCAAACAAAAACACAGAAACACAGTTCAGTTGCCGCACACAAACACACACTAACCAAAAAAAAAATAAATAAAAATCTTAAGAAATAAAATTCATTTCCACAAAAATAAAACTAAGAAAAACAAAGTAATTTTTTTTATTATTATTTTGTATAAAGCAATCACCAATAACAACAAAAACTACAAGAAAAACAAAAAGTCATGTTTGAGTTAAAGCCACCAGCCAACCAGTCACAGTAAAGTCAATAACCGAAATTTAAATAATCTTCTTTAGGGAAATACCAGAAACCGACCAAGACTTCAAATAATTTTGTGTTTTGAAATTAAAAGCAGAAAAGTCACAAGCTTAAGCTTTACATTCTTTAACTTGTCCAATGTTACTGAAGCAGCCACGAGAAAGTTTTAAAAGAAAAAAAAAAATGTTAATAGAATCAAAAGTAGAGAACAACTTTTAGAAAATGTGTAAATTTATTTCGGACAAAAACAAAAATTTTAATTCAGAAATTTATAAAAATTAAATTAATTTTCCTTAAGTAACACTTTTCGAAATGTGTTGCCGAAACTAAGATTTTCTACCAGTATTCATAAGTCGGCTGATTATATATAGCTTTACGGTGTGTTTTTCCACACCGGCAGCTATATTTAGCAATTGTCTAATGCTGCAGAAAATATTCTTAAGGGGCAGAAATATAAGTGTGGAGAAACTGTGACCGTAAGATGATGATGGAATGAGTTCTACCAATACAATATTTTGCCTTTATTTAAAAATCTTAGTTTTAAAGCTTAACAAAAAAATGCATATCCATAAATAAATATTTCTGTATGTATGTTATACTAAAAGGCCACACACTTGTTGTTGTAATATTTGTTTCTTACTTTTAATGTACCAATTTTAATTGTTCCGCTCCGCTACCTTAATTAATAAATGATTTACTGACTAAGAATCGTAAGTGTTACCTTTTTTTGTTTACAACAAAAATACCTTGAATTTTTGTTGACAAAAACAATATATCACAGTCCCCTTAGAAATAAGATCCAAATAAAAATAAGAAACAAATATGCAAAATAAAGATACAGTGGTTACTGTGTACAAAATTTACATCAAATTACATTCATGTTTTAGAATGCAATTAAAATAGAAAAAAGTATATTTCAAATGAAAAATTATAAAAGAAAGAATATTCTGCTGTGACCCAACATAGACCAAATTTTATTCTTGCAGATTATAGAAAAATCTTTGATTTGTGGAAATTTTTTACCTTAAATTTCATAATTGTGCTACATAAATTCTTTTTATACATGTTGCAGCTGCCTAGTGAATAATCGCACCACTTTCTTTAAGAGACTCCAAACGAATCTCGTAATTGCTGTAGGATTAATCATGCCCAGGTCTTCTGGAACCAGTGTCCCATTGCCTAAACAGTGAAAGTAAGCTGAACTGTTAATTAAATTAAAAAATAATATTCATTAATAAACTTTTAGTAGATTTTATTATAAAGTCTTCATAAATGTTTAATAACTTTTTTTTTAATTTTCTAAACTAAAGAATGTCTCAGTAAGAGCGCACTTCTTCATTTCATGTGCTGTGTGGCAGATGGTACGTATGGGTCGGATCCATAATGTCTAGTTGTGGCCACAACAACTCCGTTATCATGGATCTGTAACGAATGCCCTTCACAGTCACTGCAATCTCGGCCTTACCTTCAAAAAAATTAAGGCCCGACAAAAATTTGCATCAGACAGCTTGGCTTGTTGTGGGTTAAATGACTATTTGCTAATACCGAAATCCAATCATTTTGGGTATTCATGAATACATTCAGAAGGAAATGACTTTTTTTTTAATTGGCCTTCACTTCTCTTTGCTCAATCGCAATTATTACACATTGTTCTTTCATAAAGTGCTGCATTTCTAGTAGTCGAAATAAGCATTTGTGGCAGCTGGCAAAAATTCAGAATTACACTAAATTTAAAAAGTGCACTCATACTGAGACTCTCATTATTAAATTTGAATTCAATTTCAATTTGACAAAAATATTTTAAAAAACCTTAAAAGAGTTTTTACACTTTTTTAAACGAAAAATTCATAAAAATAATCTTTAAACTGGTTTTAAATTAGTTCACTTTTGATTAAGCATTTTTTTCGTAATTTATTTTGTAACTGACTGACTAACTAACTGACCGTCTGCCTGTCTGGCTGTCTGTTTGCCAGGCTATTACATTGTCTATTTGCTTTAGCCAAATAGACACAAATTATACAAAAAATAGTGAGTTTTAAGACAAAATTGCCAACAACCAGTTAAAATTAGCAGGTGTTACACATAACAATTTTGTGTTTGTTGTTGTTTTTTTTTTTTTAGTTTTAATCTTCTTAGAGAAAAACAAAATAAATACTTGAAACTGGGGTTTTAAAATTCCTTTACAAAAACAAAAAAAAAAAAAAAATGCCACAAAGGTGCGGCTAAAAATAAAATTTCAAGCAAAAGAAATCCAAGACACGCAAAATTTTTAATTATTTTTTTTTTTAATTTTTAACTAAAGATTTTTGTTCTTCTTCTTTAGTAAAAATTTATTCACTTGAAAAATATTTGATTTCCACACGTTCATCACTCAAGTGAAAATAAATTTGTGATTGATTGATTTGTTTAGACTTGTTTGGAATTTCTAAAAAATTAACCTGAAAATTAAATTTCAATAAAATTTAAATTCCAAAAAATTTTTGCGATACAAAAAAAAAAGACAAAATAAACCATCAACATTTAAGAGTCAAACCCAACAAATAACCTTTTGCAAAGTCAATTTATGAGTTTTAATAAATTTTTTTGTTCAAGCGCCCTTGATGATGGCTGGTCACTTATCGGTCTTACTGTCAGACACAAAAAACATAAAATTATAGTGGGCAAATAATAGGCTGTCCTGACCGTCTGTCCGGCTATCTGTTTGTATTCTTAGCTTCAGTCTATATTTAAGTGTGTCTGTCTGTTTATCCATTCATATTTTGAACTCTAATAAAAAACCGGCTGCCTTAAACTCTTACACACAGGCACACACACATACACTCTATTAACTGTCTATTTTAATGTTGCGTTTTTTTACAACTTGGCACGGTTGCAAAAATACATTTTTAATGGCTTCATTGCCACTCAATGAAATCTAAAACGTAAAAGCTGCAGAAGAAAACTTTAAAAGAAAATAGAAACATCAAGAAGAGGAGATTAATTGAGTGTGTGTGTGTGTTTTATTTCATTACTTATTCATCCTGGTCATTTTAAGGCCTTAAGAAAGGAAATAGATACTCTTGTAGCTACAACACTAACAACAACAATAATTATGTGTTAAATTGAATAGAATTGTTTTGTTAATGACACACACACACACACAGACAGAACAGTAAAACTTTTTTAAATTAAAACATAAATTAAAATTAAAATGTTCGTTCGCTCCAATAAAATTTAAGCGCAGGCAAACATTTTTATTAACAAAAAAACATTTTTTTTATAACAAACAAGCGCAAACAAATAAAAGTTTTACACTGGAAAAAAAATTTTTTTTATTTATTGAAGTACCTGAAACGATTTCATTGATTTAATGAAATATTTCACAAAGAATTTCACTAATAAATTTGCATTAAATGAATGAATATTTCATTGAATTACCCAAATAAACGGTTATTTTTGAAAGTGCTACAAGTCCGCTTTTTAAAAAATATTGGTTAGAAGTAATTTTAGTAAGATAAAGATAACATTTTAATAGAATTAACGTTGAACTTTCCAAAATAACCGTTCAAATATTTCATTAAGCTAATAAGTCGCCTCATTGAATGAAAACTAATGAATTTTTTAATGAATTAATAAGAAAATTTAAAGGATCTGTAAGCAAAACTCTCTCAGTGTACGATTTCAACTATCGATCGTATTGAAAAATTCTGGTGCATGTTCAGCAACATGTAAGCGGAAAATTATTTTTTTTATAATAAAAAAGGTACAATGTATTTTAACAAGCTTCAGAACAAAATCAGAAGAAAACTAGTTCATGCATTTAGTTCAATTTGCTAAATTTTCTAAGTTTAACTCTTGCTCTCAATTCAAGATTCAAATAGTCAGTCTATTGCCTTCAACTGCCTTTTACTTTTAAAAAGTATGGGAACGAATGGTCAAAAAAGATTCCATTTATCATGTTTCATACAGAGAGTCATCCATTTGAGTGGGTATTTTTAAAAGTGGTACAAGTCCACTTTAAAAAAAATGAGTTACAAGTAATTTTAGTAAGACAAAGACAACATCTAACTAAAATTTAGCACTTTTAAAAAATAACCGCTCAACGTTGATACCATTTTCATAAGACCATAGCCTTTTTACAGTCAAATTCATAAAAAATATTTTTGCTTAATAAACTCTTGTTAAAAATAATTTTTATGGCCTTTAATACACGAAATGTTTTTTTATAAATACGGCTGAAAGTCTATAGGAGAGTCAAGACTCAATAATTAGTAATGCATTAGTTCAGATTTTATTCTGAACCTTCACAGAAATGACAACAAGCTGTACTGTAAACAGCATATACAACATTGTAGACTTAATGAAATAGATGTGTTACTCAAGAACGATAAAAATACAGGATTACGTCATCCCGTAATCCCCAGAGAGGGAGAAAGAAATGTACTAATGTTTTTTTTTTCAAACAGTGAACAAACTACGTCATGTAAAAGGAAATCATGCGCATGGCGCAATCTTGTATTTCTATCATTATTAGTGGTACTTGAGCGACTTCTGTCATTTCTGAAGAAAAGCACATGAAACGTAGAAACACATTCTGTAAAATGCACCTCACAATAATTAAAGAATCGTGAGGAGTGTTTCAAATGAAAAAGAACAGGACATTGCAGACTCATTTACCACATGAGGACTCAATTCTGCCGAAAAGGCCAGAAAAAGTTTTTGCATTTACACAACTGTGAGGAGCCACAGTGGCTTACTGCACTACGAAAACTTAAGTGAAATGCATCCCACAATAATTATACGATACGCGGGAAGTCCGAAATTGTTTTAGTTAGAAAATGAGCCTCGCAAGAAATCGTACAGGAAGCAGTGATGATAACAACATTTCCAAAACAACAAAATTAATGTAGACTTTAAATAAAAATTTATGAAAAAATTATATGAAAAATTTCAATAACGTTGACTTTAAAGTCTACGTTAATTTTTTTTGGATAAGGGGGTTACTATTCAAAAAAAATAATTGTGAGACATTTATAAATGAATGTTGCAACAGCATTAGGCTGCAAATGTACACTGAGCCAAAAATCGAGTTGCAATATCAACAACATCTGTGGTCATTTTGACACCATCCCGTTATCAGGTTAATCGACAAAGATTGCTTAACATTTTTTTAATTGGCGTGTACAAATCGGCAATGGTTGGTTGTTAATTTAGAAAAAATCCAAGATTTTCCTTTTTTGACAACACACGTTTTCAACTTGTTAACGAACGTTGTTAAATTTCCAACTTATTAGCTTTGACAGCACATTTTGTCATTTCAGCTACCGTACGGTATCACATCAATACCAAATGGTGTCATTTCGATACCAGTATGGTGTCAATTCTGCAACGCTTTGTTTCAACAATGCGTTGTCAAAGTGAACCCAAACGTAGTCATTTTGACAACGAGTGTTGCCAATTTTTCTCTAGGTGTATTCCTTTCAACATTTACTTTTTATAATGATTATCAGCCTTAAAACGTCTTACGATTTCCCTACACTAGTTTTTTGATGAAGGTTTTTCCAATTTAACTTTAAATTTATGACTCCCTTTGTCGCTGGGTTTGGTTTTTTGTTTTGTTGCTTTAGCCGGGGGCAACAGCAGCAGCAACTTCGTTTAATATGAAATGATTAATAATCAATAAAATTTAAGTGCAAATGAATTTTTTTGTAATTGTTGGCTGTTATTGTGGAACATGATATCCCTTATATCGCTGCAAGAAATCTTTTGTGTAATTTTCATAATGTGTTTTTGTTTTTGTTGCTCTCTTTTCCTTTTCTTCTAATCAGCATTTCCTGTATGTTGAAGACACAAGCAGTCGTTTGTTCAGTCAATGGGAATTGTGTTTATCAGCTAAGTATGAGAGTAACATGTTGCCAATTTAAGTACTTGAGGATTGTGTTGTTGGTTGCCAGCCACTAAAAAGGGCTCACAAACAAAGTAGTTAGAATGCTAACTAACCATCAAAAAAAAAAAAAAAAAAAAACAACAACAACCTGTCTAATTTACATCTTTAACATAAACATTATTTAGCTGAATTGTTTTTTTTTCATTTCCCTTGCATTTCCATGGACTATCGGTTAAGTTTTTTGTTTTTGTTTCTCTTTTTTTCTAAAAAAAATAATGCGTTTTTTGTTATAACGCTCAATAAAAATAATTGGTAATTTAAAAGCAATTTATGAGCCGCGTCATTTGCAATTGCATGTGCATGCATTTTGCAAACGGGCACCAAACAAATGCTGCAGGTTTTTTTCCAGCAAAATCAAATAAAGTTTTGTTTTCATTTTATTTTATTTTTTTTTTTTTAGTGTTTAATGACAAACGCCTGTGAGGAGATGTTACAACCACTCCAATGAAACACTGCTACGTGCAACTTGTTGCATGGCCAGTGTGTTTGTTTAGTTGTGTTTTGTGAAAGCTAACATGTTTTAAATGTAGTAGATGTTTGTCTGTCTGTCCTTTGGTTCACTTGTTGCTGCAACAGCTACCTGTTGTTTTTTCTTTTCTTTTTTTTTATAAAACCAAATGCTTTCATAAATGCAATTTTCGTTAGTATTCAAAATACATTTAACTTGTTGTGTTACTTTTTCACACAACAGAATTTAAATGCAAGAAGACAAAAAAAAAATCGTTAATTTAAAACAATTTTTTGTTTTGCTTTCAGAGATTTGTCTCTTGGCAAACAGTTTAGTTTTTTAATTTTTATTTTTGCTCATTAATTTTTTGTTTTGTTTTTTGTGGCCAACACTGATCATTATAATTTAGAGTTAACAAATGTTTGTTAATGTTTGTGTGAAATTTGTAATGACTTAAATTTCTTCTTTATTGTAGCAAATGCAATTCGCCAAATGATTAAGCTGTTTTTGTTTTACAGCCGGCAACTAACAAAAAAAGGGAAAATAATGTTGGCATTTTAATGCTAAAAGAAATTACTTACTACGTTTAGGTACAGTTAAAATGTGAAAATTTATTTGAAAGTTTAAAAAAAAAAAAAAAATACAATTTAATTTCTGTAATTAAGGGCAACAGCAACACGTTGCTTTTATTAAGCAAAATACAAAATAGTTTAAACTTCTTATGATCATTAAATACTAGAAACCACAAAACAAGATACGAGATTTGTGTGTTAACAGTTTTTTAACATGCTGCCCAAAGCATTCGAATATAACAGATATTTCATGGAAAATTTAGTCCGATTTAATAAAAAAAAAACTTTTTAGAATCAAAGATGCTGCCCCAATAAAAATTTTTCAAAATTCATGCACCAAAATATTAAAAAAAAAAACAAGAAAAAAAATTTCATTAAAAAGAGAAAATATTGAGCGAAACTGCTAACTGCAAAGTGAATCCTGCTTAGATTCAATATACTTTTTTATGAACTTCTTTTTTACACGCCTGGTAGTTTACACCTTCCCTTTATTAATAAACTTACACAGTGAAACAAAAAAGAATAAAGTGCAAAAACCTGGGAAGTAAAAATATTTTTTTTGGTAGAAATCCACTAAAAATTTTGAGTTAGAGTTTTTCATACCTTTAAGCACTCATTTACTGAATTCTTTTTGTAACTATTGACAAATAATTCTTATTTAGTCAATTGCTTTTGCAATATAAAGGTTATAATGTTTGCAAGAAACGTTGGGAGATGAAATGGTCCATATAGATATGCAATCCACTTCAGTACTTATTGTGCTCAATAATTAACTCATGAGAATGTCATGAGTAAAAGAATGAATTTAAAGACCAACACAATTTCAGGAATTAAGCACAAATAAAGATTAATATTTTATTATGTCTAAATATTATATAAATTGGAGCGAAATATCGCTATTAAAATATATTATTTAAAAATAAGACCTCAAGCTTAATAAAATATTCATATAATTTAAAAAACTATAATAAATTTCTGATAAAAAAAAATATATATATATGTTTGAAACTATAAAATGAGAAGTTATTTTTGAAAGTTTTATAAGTCCACTTAAAAAAATTAATTAATGGTAATTTTAGTAAGATTGTGTCTATATTTTATTAAAATTACCGTAAACTATTTTTTAAAAAGTGGACTTATACCACTTTCAAAAATAATAGCTCAAATATTTTACTCAATGTACTGAAAGAATAACTTTTTTATTTTTAAATCCATGACAACGTTTCATTGACTGCATGAAATACTTCATTATTTTAATTTGATTTAATTTTTATTGATTGAAAAATATTGCAATTTTCCATGGAATTATTGAGAAAAATTCTTTCAGTGTAGGTTTTGTTAATTTTACTTTGCTAAAACAACTACAACAATTTTATTTCAAACAACAAGTGTTTTTTTTTGCACTACGAGCATCTAAACAAACGTTTAGTTTTTAATCAGCATTCCATCAAATTAAAGTTAATGTAGCAACAAAACCGTATTGGGTTCAAATATTGAAAATGAAATAGAGAATGGCGCGTGTAAAGCAACAACAAAATAGTAAAAAAAAAAAAAAAAACAGTAACAGACAAATAGAAAACCTTAATTTGAAATGCCATTAAAAGTAATTTACCAAAATAATGCAAAAAGCCAGTGCCAGTTTTGGTTAAACTGACTTTTCTATACCAGTTTTAAACACAAGCGCCTTAACAGTCCAAAAAAAAAGGAAAGAAATGAATGAACTGTAGGAACGAACACAAAATAAAAAAATTTTATTTGCAATTTGTACAAGTAGATTTTGGAATAAATAAGAAATTTAAAATTTTAAATTTTAAAATTAAAATAAAACTTCAAAAATAATTTAATGAACTTAAAAACACAAGAGCATTTTGCTGTTAAATGTGTCTTAATATTTTTGAATTAAATTGATTGATTGTCCATAAAAAAGGAAAGCAAATCTAGTAAAAAAAAAGCCAACATTTAAAACACGTGTTCCTTTAAGGGTTTGTTAAATAAGATTTCTTTTATAGATAAAAAAAAAATATATGGCTTAAATAGCTGCTGCACATCAATCTAAATAGAGAAATTTATTTGGCAACATTTTGTATGCGATATTTTCCAAAGCATTTAAAATATCAATTAATTTATTAAGAGATTATGTGTGTAATAGACTTTCGCTACTGGTATCGGGTATCTAACGTATCAATGGCAGCTGTCAACTTGACATGTAACGTTATTAGACACAAATTAACATTTAAGTGAGTGTCTGTCATGTCTGTCGCCTGGGCTTTCATTTAATTTTAATTTCCATTTCTCTCTCTCTCTCCTTCTCTTTCTCTTAAGGTATTGATTTTGCTACAGAAAAAACAAGACATCAATACAGGGTGGCCCAATATTTTAGTGTTTTATAGTAAAATTAAATTGAAAAGCTTACAAATCTTAGATATTTTAGGGTTAAGCTGACCATACACACATGATTGGTGTGTGTGATATTTGACTTGATAGATGTGTATGGAGCTGTTAGCGAACATATCAGAATGAGTTTGAAAATTCTCAATTACAATGGATTTGTTGGCTAGTAAACGAATATTCGTCATTCTTTTTTTTGTAATTTTAGTGTGCTACCGGACTTCAGTGTATGTATCGATCATTTTTAATAGAATTTATTGAAATTTTAAAAGAACAGACTTCCATTTGGAAGTTCATAAGGACAAAACTGCAAAAAAAAATGTTTTGGGTACTTCTTTTATTTTTTACTTATTTTCTTGTTGAATACACCAAAAAATAACCAAAAGAGAAATTGCAACGTTTGCTTCACTATTCATATTCACTCTGATTTGTTTGATATCCTTAACAAATCCGTGCGGCCAAATCACATGAGTATGGCAGACTACAATACACACGTTTATATGAAAACGACGACTTTACAGCTACATGGATGTACTCCTACCCTTGCCACTATTGAAAATTTAGACTAATATCGCTTTTCATAAGCAGAAATAAATAGACATAGTGTTGGCGATACAATAAAAAATTTAAATTAAAAGAGCCTTTAAAAACATTTCTATTTTATTTAACAGAAATTTCAAATATCTTCTATCTACATAAATAAAATTCATTTTCTGTTTTTTTGTTTGTTTTCCATACAAAATTTTTGTTTTCTAAAATTTTGTACTCCAAAGAAGATTGCCATAAGCTTTCGGATCAGCCACACCCACTTTTGATTAAAAAGACTTAAGGCTTGTTTAGCTGAACGTTGTTGAAAAAGTCCGGCGACTTCCGTTGACGTTAAAACTTTTGTGTAGTTATAGAACATTGAAAAATGTGTCATATGCTTTTCTCATAAGAAAACAAATAAAAAAAATTTTTTTACAAAAAACTGTATGGCACTTTTTGTTCTAGTGTTTAATTATTAAATATTGTTGTTTTTAGTTGGTTTTTGTTATTTTTATTTTTTTATTTAAACTTTCGTTCATACGCGCTTCACTTTTTTTTAAATAAAAAACTACTCTGTCTCAGCTGTGCATAAACGTCCCGTAAAAACGTTGCTGAATTCTATTTTATACAAATTTTGCCATACCGTCAATATGACATTTGTTTTCGATAAGCACTTTCATTACTTTTCATATAACAAAACGGATCAGCTGGTAACGAAATCTTACGGGACGTTCGGTTAATTCTAGCTTTACAACTTAGCAATAATAGTGGTTTTACACTACAGCACATCTTACACTGTAGTCACACTATCAAGTTTTTTTACAATTCTCTTTTAAGAAATTTACATATACTGCTTGTCAAAATTCACAAAAATTGAAAGCTGTGACGTAGGCTACACGCAATTTCAAAGCAAGTTTTTCAACAAGATGTTTTTTTTAACCTTTTCCACCGACAGTTTTGTTTCGGCCTTAATTTTTAAATTATTTCGTCTATATGCAGGAATATTCATGTTCCACAGAACTTCATGCCTCTATGAACTGCAAAACGTCGTTATATTTGTTTAATTTGTTCACAAACATATTTAAAAAAAAAAAACAAAACAATACTGGCGGCAGAATAAGAATTCAAATTTGGAATAAAAAAACTGCAGTCAGTTGTTTTCTTGACTGTAATTTGAAACACTCAATTGAACGAAAAATTGAAAGCGAACTCTCAGCAAATTTTAAAAGTGTGAGTGGATTGGTAAAAAAATGAGAGAAATTTTAAAAATTGAATGAAAACTTGATCGTGTGACTCCCAAGTTAGAGGAATGCGTGGAAGATGTTGAAAATGAAAAAAAGATGTTTATAGGGTTTTTACACTACACCACATCTCAGAGGAACGCGTGAAAGATGTTGAAAATGATGAAATGCTTTTTACATTACCAACATCTAACATCTACCATCAACTAAACTGTCGAAAAATAAAAGAAAAGAAGACGCATAATTTTCGAAAACAAAAAATATCTTAAAATAAATTTTGAAAAATCATTCATTATTGTTTCTTTGCAAGATCAATCCATTAGGCTTTAAAATTAGAATTTTTATTTTGTTTAATATGTTATTTATGTATAAATAAATGTTACTTTATAAGTGATGCCACTAAAATCGAAAATATTGCCATTTTTCTAGTGATGGCACGAAAATTATCGAAAGATGTTGAGTGAAACAAAATGAGATAGGAACATCTTGTAAAGATGTTGGAAGATGTTGATTTTTTCTACATGCATTTTATATGGGAAGATGTTGTCATCTCGCCGAATAGATGGTAGATGTTAAATGTGCTCTAGTGTAAAAACACTATTACACTCACAACATTTAACATCTATTTACCATCAACTGAACTGTCGAAAAATAAAGGAAAAGAAGACGCATAATTTTTGAAAACCAAAAAATATATGAAAATAAATTTAGAAATATCATTCATTATTGGACTAAGTGTTGCTTTGCAAGATCAAATTCATTTGGCTTGAAAATTTGAATTTTTATTTATTTTTTAATAAATAATACATATTACTTTATCAGTGATGCCACTAAAATCGAAAATATTGCCATTTTTCTAGTGATGACACGAAAATGATCGAAAGATGTTGCGTGAAACAAAATGATACAGGATTTTATATAGGAAGATGTTATCGTCTGGCCGAATAGATGGTAGATGTGAAATATGCTCTAGTGTAAAAACACTATAAGGTTTCAGCTAGTTATATAAAACTTTAGTTATACTGAACGATAAACTGACATTTAACTTTTTTTATTCAAGATACATTTTAATTTATTGATGTTTTGTGGCACCCACTCTTATAAACACCGTTTACAACAACCAAAACAAGCTGTGAACGCCATGGGTAGTAATCAAAAAAGGCTATGTATAGCGTGCACAACAACCTTTTAAGGCAACATAAAGCACAGACAACAACAAAGCGCTTATAGACATTTCACATTAAAATTTGGTGGTTAAATAAACTTACTTTTTTACTTATCAAATACTCTTTTTATCCGTACGACAACATCCTGACTTTAGTAATTGCTTAGCTGTAATAATGACCCTTAGATAGGTTTTTCATATTTATTTGTTAACGGCTTTTTCTAAAATTTGGTACATGCACACTTTATACTTCAAAGAAGGCAGCTGTGCAATTTTGAATGAAATAATTGATAAAAATCATATTTTTTAAACGGATTTTTTTTTTATTTACCTTTGAACCGACCATGCACCACTTTTTTTTCTATTTTTTAAACAAAGTAATTAAATTAATGATTTCAATTTTCTAATGGATTATTTTGAAATTTCGGCACTTGAAAATATCATCCCCTCTTTTATCCCTTTATTTTTTAATAAAATACAATTCTTTAATTAATAAAATTGTAAAATTAAAGAATTGATTCCAGGATCAATAAGGACTTAGTAATGGACCCAGATGCACCTGTTGTTTATTTAATATAATTTTTATATTCATTAAATCGATCCAGAATAACTTCGCATAAATTATTTTTGAAAGTCGACACGCCAATTTTACTTCTAAGAAATATTAGTTACATTAAATTTTGCATTTATTCAAGTGGAAAATGTTTTTTGATAGCCTTTCGATTTAAACATTAAATTTCTTAAAGGACTTAGAGAATGAGTTAAATTATGAACTTTCTAGGGTTTAGTGGCCAATTTGAATTTTCTTTTTTCAAAAACGCTTTAAGTAACAAAAAGTTAACATTCCTTTAATTTACAGGTTCCTGCGTTATTTTTCACTTCCAAAATAAAATTCTTGAAGTAAAGCTGAAATCGTAAAAAAAAATTTTTTTTTCATTTAGGGCTGTTTTGAAAAGATGGTCTCATTAAGCATCTCTGTATTTAAAATATTTTGCATTTGGGGACTCCGATCATGAAAATGTACACAAGTTTGACAAATCAGGAAAAACTATGAAACACACACATGTTTTTCGATATCACCTTGTATAGAGTCATCCTGAAATTCTCTTACTAAATTGCAGGCTTTTATTTAACACCCTGTATGTCTTCAAATGTTTTTTTTTTTGTGTAAATATTTGTTACAATTTTTTTTAGGATTTTTGTGTTAACTTACCCGTATAAAACAAAACGGCAAACCATCTGTGGTATCTGTGGCATTTGTATTGTTGCTGTTGCTGCCACTACTGTTATTGCTACTTAATGTGCTGCTCATACCACTGCTATTGGCCGTATCAATACTTGAAGTGGTTGTATTCATTTTCTTGATTTTCCTGCAAGTTTTGTGCTTGCACAACAACAACAACAACAAAAAGTAGTAAAGTGACTTGTTGCAAGAGTAAAAGTTTATTGCAAGAAATAAAATTAATAAAAACTATTAATTTCACTTTTTATTCAAAAACCATTTAATATGTTTTTAATACAAGAATTAGTGGGGTAACGTTCCGTTTTAAATCTTTTTTCTTAATTCTTTCTTTTTACTTTTTGTGTGTAAATATTTCTTTGCTTTTCTTTATTAAACGGCAACAATTTGTTGTTTTAATTTATGCACTAATTCAATTTTTAATCATGTTTAAACACGGAAATTGTAAAGCACTTTTTTCACTCTTTCATTTCTTACATATTTTTCCTTTTTTTTTTTTTTCTTTTGTTGCAAATATTTTTATTTATTTTTTTGGTAACTTTTTGTTGGAAACTTCTTCTTTGAATTCACTACTTTTCAGTTTTTATTTTTGGTGCTTAAAATTGTTGTTGTTGTTGGTTTTTTTAATTAAAAATGAAAAAGAAAGTCACTGGTGCATTGTGATTTGACGTAGTTAAAGAAAAAGACACTCCTCCTTAACATTTTTTTTTTTTAATTTTTATTTTTGTTATTTTGATAATTTCACTTAAAATTATTTTGTTTTTTGTTTTCTTAATGTTGATTTATTTTTCTTGGATGATATAATTCTGTAACGATAACAAAAAGGAAAAGATTTTATTAATCGTGAGCTTTAAAAATCAGTTTCACAAAAAAAAATATCTCTGTGAAGATGAAAAGTGGAAAAACCAGAAAATAAAATTCAAGTGAAATTATTTATGTTGATTTTGTTTTTTTAATAAATACCAACTTAATTTGATAAGTCTTTTATGTTAAACCACCTTAATTACAGTTTTTAGACCGAGTTTAGGCGTTGCAAGCTGACTTATGTCTGTGTGTGTGCCACAAGTCATAAGTTGCATAAGTTTTTAAAGGCATACGGCTAAATTATTCCAAGTAAAATAAGATTTATGTCTTCGAGTATCTGGCGTTAGAGGTCAATAAAAATTATTTAATCATTTTACTTTTATTGTTTTATTTACCTTAACAAAGACATTTTATTAGCAATTGTATTTCGTGAAAGTGAAAGCTAATATAAGGGGTGTTTTTTATAGACGTATAGAACTTTAAGTTGGCATTACTGTTCAAGATGGCGACCGATTTAACAGCTGTCAAGTGATTTATTTTTAGTCTGGCTTGGCAATTCATCATGAATAGACTCACGCCTAAACAACGCTTGCGTAGATTCGTCGAATGGGCCCAAAACGAGATTGCCGTTGTTGGTTGAATGGCTACGTCAACAAACAAAACTGCCGCATTTGTAGTGAAGCTAATCCTCAAGTGTATGTCGAAACACCGTTACATCCAGAAAAACTGACTGTTTAGTGCGCTTTATGGGCTGGTGAAATCATTGGTCCGTACTTCTTCAAAAACGATGATGGCCAGAACGTTACAGTCAATGGTGATCGGTATAGAGCCATGATTACTAACTTTTTCATTCCTGAATTGAACAACCATGATGTCCAGGAGCTGTGGTTCCAACAAGACGGCGCTACATGTCACACAGCTCGTGCCACAATCGATTTATTGAAAGGCACATTTGGTGACCGCCTAATTTCACGTTTTGGACCTGTGAATTGGCCTCCAAGATCTTGTGATTTAACACCGCTAGACTACTTTCTGTGGGGCTATGTAAAGTCATTGGTCTATGCGGATAAGCCACAAACGCTTGACCATTTGGAAGACAACATTCGCCGTGTTATTGCCGATATACGGCCACAAATGTTGGAAAAAGTCATCGAAAATTAAACGTCCAGATTGGACTACATCATATTTAAAATGTAATGCCACAATATTATCTTTCGGATAAATAAAATTCATGTCAATCGAATAATCCATCGTTGTTTTATTGCAATTTAAAATTCTATACGTCTATAAAAAACACCTTTTACAACATATAAACGGCATTGTCACATAAGCGTTTGACCACAGTAAAATATACTTGATTAAAGAGACCCCAGTCTAGTTATCGCATTCGATATCGAGTAAAATTTATTGAAATTATTCATTTTGGTATCATGGCACTCGATATCGAGTAAATTTGAGATGATAGCATTCGCTAGCGAGTCTTCGTTCGATTGTGATCTTAGTAAATATCATTCGATAGAAAAACAAATTACTTTTTTAAGGGGCACGATTAGCAAAAAGCTAAAAAAAAATTGTAAGTCTTACTTAGTTTTAGGTTAAAGCAATTGATTATGGCAATTTTTTTTATAAATTTTCATCTTTTGAGTTTGAAGAAAACGATATCAGTAGCAGCAATTGTTCATCCACATTCCCAAAAATTCTTTTTGCACAATTGTTGCCTTAAGTCATGCTACAGTTCTTTTTTATCTACACTTGCATTGGACAAACATTTGTGTGTATAAATCTATTACAACTTGAACAATAATTAGGATTCGATAGATATCATTTCAGGTGAGTTGCTTACTCGAAATAAATACTATTCGATACGATAGTCTACTCGCTATCGAGTTATTATTATTATTATTATAAATAGTCCATGTGTATCGCAACCCACACCTTAGGTTCGCTGTGCCAAATCTAGGTTTTGAATGAAGTCTCCCTATGATCCCATACGGGTCATGTGCTGTGAACCTGTACATCCCCTTACCAAAATATTTCTTATACACTGGTGGTTTCTAAAACTACAATGCCCAGTAAAACATTCTGTTGAGACTCTCAGGTTACTCTTATTGAGTGGCAGGCAGCACCTTCTGGCTTGTACTACGCTTTAGTGTGATGAGTTCAATCAGCCATTGCAGATTAAATACTTCCTCTCCCAAAAAAGCTGCAGCATCATATCAAAACCTCTTTCTTGTCTAGCAGCAGGCTCAGAACCCAAGAATAATAGTAAAGATTAAAATATTCAGCTCTCTAGTTGTATATCACATTGAGACTTGAGTATAGGCGTAAATACGCAGAAAAAAAATTAGGAATCAATTACAAATTTTAATTAAAAATTTTGTTAAATCAATTAAATTTTTAATTGAATTAGTTAAATATTTAATTCATTTTATATATTTTGCAGTTTAAACAAATATTTAATTGACTCAATTAAAATTTTAATTGATTTAACAAATGTTTTAATTAAAATTTTTAATTGTTTTTTATTTTTTTTTTTCTGTGTATGCGATTAAATTTAGAGAAAAAGCTTTTGCTATTGTTCTGGGCCTCGATGAGATCCACACTAAAATTATGGGCAGTGAAATTTAAAACAAAAAAACTAACGTTTTTTTACTGATGCTAAGAGAGCTTTTAGTTGCGCAAGACTTCTATATTTGCAGATGATCGGGCTTGCCAATTCGTTTTGTTTTTATATTCTTTTTGTGTGTGTATGGAATGTACGAGTATTAAAATTTCTGATTTGTTGTATTTTCTACTGTTGTGTGAGTGAGCGAGTGAAATAAAATATAAGAATTTTTTTTAGAAAACACCAAAGAAAATATAAAAAAAGAAAACTAAAAGCTAATTTTAGTGTGTAACAATTTTAATAACGTAATTCATAAAAAAACATTTTTGTGTATTAAGAGCAGTTTTTTTTATGGGAAATTTGTTTAATAAGCGCTTATGCAATAAAAATTAATTTGCCTTTAAGCGTTCTTAATGAAGGCCAACAAAGTCATAGCAAAGGCATTTTATCTGCACTATTTGTAACTTAAGGCAACTTCTGGCTTATTGATGACATTAATTTAAGCAAAAAAAAAAATATGTTTTTTTATTTGTTAATAAAATATAATTTTAAATCAGATAAAAACAATCTTATTCAATTAATAAAGTATTTAACTCAGGTAAATTGTTTTTTTTCTAACGCAATCTGAAACGTTAGACAGTTTTTCAATGGATATAACCCTTTTATGTCTATAAAACGAATAAATAACCTTTGAAAAAGATATTACAACAACAATAACAATGAAAGCAGCTGGTAAATAAATAAGCGTGTGAAAATAGAAACCTGTTTGCACTCAACTAAGCAAATGAACAGAAAACGGAAAAATCTATAATCCGAAAGTACATTCACGAGTATTTTATTTGTCAGCTTTCCCCTAAAACCACAACGCAAAGCAAAAAAACTAATGATTTTTAGAGAAAGAAACCTTTAAAAACTATTAAACTGCCACACAATCTAACAAATTGATTTTGAACGGATTAAAAAGAGTTTCAGCACAAAGTAAGAGATTTTTTTTTTGTTAAAGGGCAACAAAATAAAAGTTTGGAGTATTTAATTTTTTTAATTTAATTTTGTGGCTAGAGAAATCAACTTAATTTAATGAATAAAAATTTTTACCATCTGTTTGATGGTTTATTTTAGCAACATGTTGCTGGAAATATTTATGAAATTATTTATTTAATTCATTTACAAAATTGACTTTAATTAAAATTATAAAATAACTTATACAAAAAAAAATAGAGCCACAGCTTGATAACTTAAATACCAGTAGTGGCATTCACTAACTTTTATTAAGAACATTTGCATCGAAAAAACAAGTATAACGATATTTTATCAAATTCGGTATTCAGTAACTCTCCGACAAAAAATATTCGGTACGATAGAAATCGATATTTGCGATTCGAATATTATCGATACGAATGTTCGTAATAAAAGTTACTGAATCGTATTACAAGTCAAGAAATTTCATGCACTTAAAAAATGAAAATGTGTGCATAAAACATGCACTTAATAATACAAAATATGCACTAATGCGTTAATAGAAAATATAAAAAGTAGAAATATTAGAAAAATATTATTTTGAAAAAGGTGGGACAATTTTTCAATAATAAAAATTTAAAAAATTTTAACTAATTATATTGACATTAAATTCAGTTGCTTTAATTTCATACCAAAGTTATTATTCATTCATAATCCAATATGCCTGTTTATTCAAGCGTTTTTCTTAAGTTTGAGCTGTGCTAAATTTTTGTTTTATTTTTCCGAAAATTCTGCCTAAAAATTGTATTTGCGGGTTTTAAAGCTAGAATTAACCGAACGTCCCGTGAAATTTCGTTACCAGCTGATCCGTTTTTTATATGAAAAGTAATGAAAGTGCTTATCGAAAACAAATGTCGTATTGACGGTATGGCAAAATTTGTATAAAATAGAATTTCACAACGTTTTTACGGGACGTTTATGCATGTTTTGTATTTTTAAGCGCATACTTTCGTTTTTTAAGTGCCTGAAATTCTTTCGACCAGGACCACACACAGCAATTTTAGTTGGGCAATTCTTGATTTTGTAGGAGAGAGAGGAAAGCGAAATGGAAAGAGGTACAAACTTATTCGTCCTCCGCAATTTGCTTTTGTTCTCTCTTCGTAACTTTTATAAAAATGTAAAGACTGAATAAATGACTGAATAAGAATGCTAAAATTGCCGAAACAAAAAAATTTGTGTGTGGACAAAACGACAATTTTAAAAGAGAATTAGAAAGAATTACCCTACTAAACTTGGCGTGTGTGGTCCTAGTTTTCCTCTGGTTATCATTTTCGCACTTTATAAGTTTTTTTCTTAATGTGTTTTATTTGGCTTCTTTTTTTCCTTTTATTTGCTTAAATTTTTTTCTATTATAGCAAAAGCACATACAAAGCGATCGTTTGGTATCAAGTAACAGCATTAGCAAATCTCTTAACTATCGAAATTTTTTTCGAGCACGACCAATGGAAATAGAGCCTTGTATACAAATTTTTAATTGATTAAATTTAAACATTTCTTTAGCAACACAAAGTTGGCAATATTTTATTTGCTTTCTAAAATTGTTGCTTTAAATGTTCCAACCATAAAAAATTTTCTTTTACAACAGATTGTTAGCAATATAATTTTTTATTTTATAATTTTTTTCTTTTGTATTTTTTTTTTTGCAAATTTTCTTTAAATACCATTTGAAAAAAAAAGTGAAAAATTTTGAAAACATTCATGAGACACTTTGTAATTTGGCCTACAAATACTACTAGTAAAAAGTATTGCTAATGACTAGTAATTAAATAAACATTAAGGTTCTTAGTGATAAGGAACCCGAGATAAATTTTTATGGTTTATTTTTATTAAGCAAAACATGATAAAGTAAAAGTTATTTAAACAGATTTGAGTCATTGGCGGGATTGAAGATGAGAGAAACCTTTTTTTTTTACATTCAACTTTTTGTTACTTAGAACAACAGCATGACGTCATTTGAACATTAATTTTTAATACGCATTTTAACGCAGCCAAAAAAATATCGCTACTTAATTACTTGCTTAAGTGGCAAATTATCTTGAACCAAAAATCTCTTTCAACAAAACAAAAAAAAAAAAAAATAATTTAAAAAGTTCTTAGCAAAAAAGATGAAATTTATATTTAGCTGTTTAAGTATTTTTTTTTTACTTTGATTTAATTATATTATAAAAAAACTAACAAAGAAACATAAACAATTTTACGGAATGTCTTGAATTTTTTTATTTTTAAACCAGTCATTTTACCTGCTTAAATATGCAAATTTCTTCCTTATTAAAATACAAAAATAATTTAAATAAAAGGAGGAGTCTATATCAGTTGTGTTTACCCGGCTTATCCCAGTCCCTTATCTTTGTGTAGGAATTCTTAGACTAGGCAGATTTGGTTCAGAATAATTTGCCTGAAATCTTATTTTTGATTATTTTGATTTTACCCAGTACAAATTTTCAAACTTCTAACCGACCCACGTAAAAGTGGGCGTGGCGGGTCAAGAGTATATGATGAGCATTATTGGAATGTAGTAATTTTATGTACCAAATGTTAAAGAAAATTTCTAGAACGAAACTAATAAAAAAAAGCTTAAAACCAGCTACCAACTTTATTCACTTGACTAACTGTTGCTAAGGAATGCAACTCTAACAATTGTAGATCTGTTACTTTGGCTGCATTAGCCTAGTATCCAGGCCATGTTCCCAATAAAAAGACTAAAATTTTGATCGCTTTCATTTGATATCGTACGCACAGAAAACAACTTCGCTTGTAGCAACAGAATTTGTTTGCGTCCAAATGTTGTAGTAACCAGGGAGGCAATACTGTATTGAGATACGAAAGCTAAATGTTTTATTTATCGCAAGATAGTTGTGTGTATAAAACGCCGCATTACAGACCCCGCTCTACCAGACAAATGCAAAAACATTAAAAATTCGATTTTGTACTTTTTTTTTTTCGCAGGGCAATATAGAGTAACCTTCCAGGATTTCCTTAAAAAAGACCAAAATTTAGTTCTCTTAAAAATATTTTCTATAATCACAATTAAATTTTTGATTGGAAACAAATTTCAGTTTATGTGACGATGGTTAGAATTAGCCTTTCCTGAGAAATTTTTAACCTCACCACTACACTAAAACTTTGAGGATATACTATTCGCTTCGCCGTGAAGATAAAAAAATTTTTGTTTTTTTTTAGCAAAATTATTTTCAAGCAGAATTTTGTAACTGGGAATTTAAAGCCAGCGGAAGTAAAATGTCTATCTACTTATTTAAATAGAAATAAAATATTAATAAAATTTATACTTTGCTCACAAAAAAAATGTTTTGAAAAATTACTGAGTTTGCTTACGATCGTTAATTAAATAATTCAGATTCAAATAATAAAATGCAACTGAAAACAAATTTGCAAGGCAATTTTTCAATAAACAAATATTGAACTTCGATTACTGCCTTTGAATTTTTACTGCATGACAACAGGAACAGCAACAGAGTAGTTGTGGTATTGGTAGTAGACACACTTGTTGTGTAGTAGATACGAGTATTTACATAATTATGAAAAAAGCTAAAAAAAAACTGCCTTCCCTTCAGCTGCTCCAGTTTTAATTTCTTAAACTTTTATTTGTTAACGAACGAGTATTGCAAAAATGAAAAGCAAACAAAATTGAAAACGGTGCCAATTTTATTTATTTCCTGACAATATATATATTTTTTTTTATTGTGAACAGATTTATTATTTAAATACTCCAGTTTTTTATATAAAAAGTGTAGTTTCTGTTTCTGTCTCTGGGTACGAGCAAATATTTGAGAATCTCATTGTCTATGAACAAATGAGCACGATAATGATAAGTAAGAGTGTAAATACTTAATAAAAAATATATATTATTGTGTTAAACTTATCTAAAACAACAACAATAAAAAAACAACAACATATTGTTGCTGTTATATGAACAACAACTGCAAATAAGTCAATCGAACAAAATATTTTTATATAAAAAAATAAATAAAAATTAAAAACGTCTTTTCTCAGTAAAACAAGTTTACAAATTTATGTACTTAAGGTTGTTGTAGTTGTTTTTTTTTTTTAAATAATAAATAAAATTTTGAATTGAAACAATTGAGCTCTTTAGTAAAAGGCTACACAAGCATACTTGGAATGGCTTACAAGTAATTTTTATTATATTGATGTGTGACTTTCAATTATGTTTGTGCAGCTCATCCGAGTGTCTTATTTTCGATTAAATATGATAAACAACCTTATTACAGTAAAACGTCTATAAATAAGACTTTTACACGAGACAAAACATGAAGTTGTTTTACAAATGTAAGTTTCAATAGAGTTTTATTATAAACGCTTAATGGGTTTTATTAATAAACGTTTTATATTTATATAAATATCTTTTGATATGTTTTATCGGTAAACTTTCAATATTCCTTATTAATAATTTAATTTTTAATTAATAAATGTCAATACTTCTTATTCATAGTCTTTTACTATTTTGCACACGGCTTGACGACCGATTTTACTCTTTTCTGTAAGCGGTTTGATGACCGATCTTACTTCTTCCATGTCTCGAACACAACCACCGAGCAACCAGAGGTGTCAGAGTGCAGATATAGTATACATTTTCTTTCTGTCTTTTTTGCACGAACTCAAAATTTTTATTTTGTTTTGCTCAGGTATTTCTAAAAAATTTACACTTTCATTATTTACATTTCGTAAACATGAATTTTAAAACATGAAAATTTGTGTTTGTTATCACTTTTACATTAAATTCCATACTTCATAACAATAAACGTATATATAAACGTATATATAAGAATCATTACGGAAATAACTTTTTAATTAATGTTTTTTAAAACAAAAAATTTTTCATTTTTCTTATTTTCTCTTATTCGTAATATTAAAACACTATATCTGCCTCTTTTATACAAACTCAAAATAAAAAGCTGAGTTTTTCAAAATTCTAACCTCAAAAGTTTCATCTCTGGTTGCTTAGTGACACAACTCTCTTGCTTTCTGTCTGTCTCGTAATTATAAATATGTCATGTCGTTGTTGATTAGTTAAGTCATATTATTACAGTGTTGATAATTTAGTACGTCTTACCCCGTTCTCACACAAATAACAAAAAAAAAAAGTCGGCCAACATATGAGTACATAACGATTTTAATTATGAAACTCTTGAGTTTATGGCGAGAGAGAGAGAGAGAAAAGACGAATTTAAAGAGTTACTTTTATTCTTTATTCGTAGCTTTTAATATTGTTAAAAAAAAGCAGACTTTTAAGTTGATTTGCGTAAAATAATGCTATAAATACCGAAACGAAATTTTTGAAATAAGAAAAATTAGCTTAACTAAAATTGTCGAAGCCACGGCTTCTTTATTTGATACGCCAACTAGCAATTATATTCATATTTGAACTTTTGTCGATGATACCGCTGAAAAAATGGAGAATGAAGGTAAACGAACAAAAATGCAACCACATTCCATTTGACATTACGCACAACAATGTGTTCACCTATTACAATTAATAGTCAAATGATATCTCAACACACGAACGTTAAATGCCTCGTCAAATACGTTTGACTTTGCAAAGCCATATTGAAACTAAACTAACTCAAATGATGCTAAAAGCGATACAAATCACTTAACTTATTAGTAGGTACTTCACTTTAAGCTTGGATTGCAAACTCCTGCTGTACAATTCTATCCTTAAGTCAATTTGGAGTTATGGCATCCTGTTAAGGAGCACAGCCTGAGCATCAAATATAGAAAAGATTCAAAGGCGCCCAAATAAAATTCTACGTATGATAGCAGCTGCCCCATAGTATATTAAAAATTCGAATATACAAAAAGATCTAGAATTGGCCGCAGTTACAACCAAAATCGGTCAATATACTTCAACTAACTTACACAAGCTCGCAGAACATCTGAATCCATTAGCCCGCAACATGTTCTTAGCAGAGCACGAGACAAAATCATCATTTTGTCTAGCACTGGCTGGACAAAATACATTTAAATTTTAACTTCAGTTTAAGATTTGAAATTTTTTCGTTCAATATAATTAAAAGATGTCAATAAATAAAATAAAACCAGACTAATGGCCTGTTCCATGATATAAATTAATAGCTTCCAGTCTCATTGTAAGCTTTAAAAAAAAAACAATAACAACAAACTGCCTATAAATAAGCGAGTTAATTTCATCAATGAGTTTCCTGAAATTTTAAATGTGAAAAATAAGTTTTTAATAAACAAAGCAGGCACATTATGGAGTGACAAATTTTTTTTTATTAAATCAAACACTTTAATGGCCTTTTGTTATATCTTTTACTATAGTGAGATGTTCTGTTCATAATAAAAAATTTAATTTTTTCTTATAAATAATTTTATTGCCACAATTTAACAAAATAAACTTTTTTTTATATTAAAAATTAATTGCTTACAAGCATTTTATTTCTTTTACTTTCAAATAATTTTTTTAAAATAATAAAAGCAAAAGTTTTTTTGTAATAAAATTTAAGAGAAAAAAACACCCTTTCCAGGGTATTGAAATTTCAACTAAGCTTTTAATTATTTAAGACTGGAGATTACTTGTGAAAATCATTTAAAGAATTCACAAAAAAAAGGTCTGTATTCACAAACTTAGCAAGTGAATGAACTAAAAGCCCATGACTTTGTAACAAATATTTTGATACCATGAAAATTTAGTTGCTGCTGGAGGTGTTTCTGCAGTCTTTATGCAATCCCTTTTGATAGATTTCTTACAGTTAAAGGAAATGCTACATTTTCTTTTTGAACGATATTTGAGCGGCTATTTTTGCAAGTGGTATAAGTTCACTTTAAAAAAATCAGTTAGTAAAATATACGGCAAGCATGCCAGCAGGCTGGGATGCCCTTCAATGAAAACTGCCGCAGTTGGCGGTCATCCTAGAGTAAGGAGACAGTCTTTCACCTTCTCGGCGAGTGCCCCGCTTTTATGGCTTCGAGACACAGATTTCTCGGTGCATATCTGATTGCAGGACTACTTGAGATATCGGTAATAAGATTAGAAGACCTAAGTCACTTTACGGCTACATAGTCTTGGCGAGTAGGTGATTCAAAACGGAATCTTATAAATCAACCAATTCTATATAAATAAATTTAAAGGAAAAAGTCAGTTTAAACAAAAAAATATATAAAAACTCAAATAAAAATATTTTGTACATAAAAAAAATCTATTATTTCATTTTGTTAATGAGAATTTTACTTTTTAAAGGCTGCAAAAATATTAAAGACTAAACAAACCAGCTTTAAAATGTCTTTTGGACATGTTAACCACCCACATTCGGCCAAAATGTACATCATTTGGAATAAACCCAATAGTGAAATTAAGTGCGGCTTTATTATTCTTTGCTGAAGATGGGTAGCAAACGGGTATAAGGAAACATAGCGATGTGTGTGTGGCCCAATGCAGTCTTAGCAACATTATGATAGAAGTCGTTAATATTTTTGAAAAAGAAAAACGTAAAATTTCGTTTGTCCTTTATTTGAAGCACAGTATACCTAGTGTTATAAGATACGATGACGGAACGTATGTTTGCGCATTAATGCTTCCATTACAGTTTTGAATTACAATTATTAATAATGAATTATTACATATTTAATAAAAAAATAAATTTAAAACTTGCATTTTTGTTCCCAAACTTTCTTGCAATTATTCTCAAAATTTGTTATCACATTCTGGTTTTTTTCCCCCAGCAAAAGCTTTCCATTTTCGAAGTTATTTTAGAATAGTTGAAGAAGGGAAAGAGAAAACTCTCAAAGAAAACTGGAAATGGTTAGAAAACTCTCAGGGAATTTTTATTTAGAATTAAGCTGATAAACTTCTTTTTGTAACTAACGCTGACTTATTTTTTTTAAATGAACTTATACCATTTTACATGTCTATGATATTGTCCATAGAAAAAGAAATGACTTTGAAATGGAAAAAATAAGGATTCGTAGCTCTTATGTAAAAGGCCCTCTAAAAGGCCTGCTTACTGTTTCTTGTTACCCTTGATTTTTTATAAATAGTATTTTGTGTAAAATACAATAAAAATACTCGTTATAATGGAATTGTTTTAGTAAATGAACATGTTAAAAGCTTTGATTTTTGGGTTATAGTTTTGTTATTGTTTTCCTTTTTTTCACACCACAAAACACACACAGATACTACAAATAAGAGTTATACTCGTAATGATGATAATTATAATAATTTTTATTGTTGTAACTATATACAGTGTTACAACAACAACAAACAATTACTGTAGTCGTATAAATTGTGATTATAGTTTCATCTAACAAATGAGTCGTTATTTTAGAAAGTGCTATAAGTCCATTTTTTTAAATGAGTCAGAGTTAATTTTAGAAGGCTGGTAATTTCATCTTACTAAAATTATCCCTAAATAATTATGTTTTTTTAACTGGACTTATACCACTTTTAAAAATAACAGCTGAAATAATACAACAACCGCAAAACTATCTTCCGGTAAATAGGCAGGTAGAATACAATAAAAAAACATAAGATGAGAATCAAGGAAAAAACTATGTATGTATGTATGTATGTAACCTACATGCATACATAAATATTTATGTTGATATGATCATATGTAAGTATGTATGTACGAACATTCGTATCTATTTATCATGATAAATACATGCAAAAGCTTTTTTTTTTTTGCAGAGTTCGCAAAGAAACGAAACATTTCATAAACGTTTCAAAATTTTTAAATCATTTTGTACCATGTACGAGTAAAAAACAAAATAAAAAACGATTTGCATAAAAAATGTCACAAAGAAAACGATTGGCTTTGCTAACAAGCTTCTTCTTGGTATATTTCAATCCAATCGTACAATTGCGTACAAAACAAAATACGAAACGTATTTTTTTAATGAATGAATTATTCATTATTTGTATACTTGAAAGAGCTTCCGCACAATGCCTCGTGCAAAAAATTATTTGCTGCGTAGTTATTTTGGAAATGATAAACATGTGAGTGGTCACACAAGAAACCAGACAGTCGTGCTTATGCATATGTGTGTTGAGTTTAGTTTGTTTTTATTTTAATTAATTTGTTTTCTGGCTGACTACGTTTAAGCGAATGTTACGGTTTTACTATGTATCACTACAAATACAAAATAAATCAAAGTAAGTGTTTGCAGTGCTTTTTATTTGTATTTCTTTTTTAATCTGAAAAACTACAAAACGATATGAATGCATACGTTTCGTTTTCTTTCCTTGCGAACTCTGTTTTTTTGTTCTTTAGTGCTTTAATTTTTTTTTTGTTATTATTAAAGGTATGATTACATACTATTTGGTTTTGTATGCATGTATTCTCGTATTCTAGAACTATTATGCAGCATGTTTATTATAATATCTCATATTCGCTTGTACATACATGTATAAATACTTGCTTGGTTATAAGTTCCACTGCATTTAAATTGTTGAAACAAAAATGTTAAAAAAATAACAGATTTTTATTTATTTTTTTAATGAGATAGTGGGGGTAGAGTTACATTCCCATAGAAGACAGCAACAAATTGTTTTTGTGAGAGAAGGTATGAATGGAAAACAAAATAAACTAAATAGAACTAAAAAACCTCAACAACAATACCAGCCACATACAATTTTTTTTTGTTCACCGAGTTTGTTAGAAAACTAACGTACCGTTTGTTGGTTGTTTTAAAATGTCATGTATGTATTTTGTTGTTTCTAACTATTTTTATACATACAAAGTGTATTGTTAATGCTTTAATTTGCTTCACTGATTTATTCTCTTTGTAAAGAGTTTTTTTTTTTTTGTATTTTTTTTAACACTAACTGCTTTATTATTATTTATTTATTTTTGTTTTCAATAGCCGTTTACCGTTTTCGTGTGAACCGCACGTGTCGAAAGTCGTTTACTAACTGAAACGATAGACTTTCTGAAAAGTGAATATGGCTTAAACACTCTCAATTTTGGTGAGCAGTAATATAACAGCAGAAGAGCAGTGATAAACAAAAACAAAACGCTCACAGTCGTTTTAAACTCACACTTGTTGATATGGCTTTGAAACAGGTAAACTCTCAGTGGAAACCAGCTGGCAACATTAGAAAATGTGTAATTTGTGCAAAAAAAAAACTTACAATGTTACCATTTTTAGTTATTTGGTGCCAAACACTATTTCATAATTTTTCAAATTTTGTTAAGTTTGTTTAACTTTTATTTTTTAATTTTTTGAAAATTTTGTAAAAAAAAACTAATTTTTAAATGCAATTTTTTTCAAACTCCAACTGATGTAAGCTGCCACGTTTCTGTACATTTTTGCCACTCAAAGCACGCCTTAAGGTAGGTTTTAAATTAATAATAAAAAAAGATTTTTCTCTATTTGTTATTTCCTTAAAAAAAAACTACAATAAAAATTTTCTAAATAATTAAAGTTTTCAATAACACTTTTGAGATGCTGAAAATGCAGAAATCGTTCTGTGAAAATTTGAAAATATAGATGCTTGAAATAGACTATCATCATCATTATACAGCGAAAAATATTAGGTCTTAGAATTTATTTATATTTGGGCTATAGTTATACCTCTAGTGGGTATGGGCCTTTAAAAAATAATGTTAATTGAATTTCCGATTTTTTTGAAGAATATTTTTTTATAGAGAAAATTTTTTTAAAAATATCACACTTCGGAATTCACATAGATCTTTTTTTTTCCTTTTTTATAAAAAAAAAAAATTAAAAAAATTTAACGCCAAAATCGGAAGTAAAAGTTTCAAATGAGTTTTTCAAAAAGTTCAATCCAGGGACAGAAAATAATTGTTATTTTTAAAAATTTACATCAAAAAAGCACACATAAAAAATGATTGTAGAAAATTTTGGTTCTTATCATTATGATACATAGGTGATGTACATGCAAATTTTTGTATAACTTTTAAATTTGTGCCTTTTTTGATAAAAGTCAATAACTTTTAATTTTGACTTTTATTTTTTAAGGCAAAAATTAAAAGTTATGTTTGACTTTTATTATTTTACTCAAAAAATAAAAGTTATTTTTTAACTTTTAATATTTTAAGGCAAAAATAAAAGTCATGAATTAAATATTGCATAGTAATACGCAACTTTTATTGCTTTCAATGCTATAAATGATAAAACATCCGTTATCATAATTTCAAGAGCATTGCAAAACATAATTCTCTTATTTTGTTATTAATAATTATTGTTGTAATAACTGCATCACTGTTAATTCTTTCAGTATATTTCTTTCAATGTGAGTTTAATATAGAATTATTAAACTGATAACAAATGATAACGTTCAATCGCGAATTAGAAATCATAGGAGATAGTGATATTTTTTTTATTTTCAATGGGTAGAATATACATCAATTACACTGGTCGACAAAAAAAAACTTTTTGTGTGTAACATGAAAACTTTTGTCTTGCTATGTTTAGGACAAGGATATGGATAATATAAATAAAATTAGAATGCTTCCAATACGAATAGTTTTTTTGTAATTAGATGTTATATAAATTTAGAAAATTTGAGATTTTGTTAACAAAAGTAAGTTATTTTATTATGTTACAGTATTAATTTAAATAAAATTTTATGATTTTCTGCTGTATTTTGCTTCAGGTACATCTCGTTGTAATGTCCAACAGTAATCCGCTAGCATACGTGGACTCCACTTGCCCTGGTATCGTTTTTCCATGGTAGAAATGTCTTGGTGAAATCTTTCACCATGTTCATCGCTGACGGCGCCCAAATTTTCAGGAAAAAAGTCTAAATGTGAATGAAGGAAGTGTATTTTCAATGACATATTACAACCCAAAGCCTTATAAGCAGATAGCAGCTCCGCGACAATAGTTTTATAGTCATTTGATCGGTGATTTCCTAGAAAATTGAAAGTTATTTTCATGAAAGATTCCCAAGCAGATTTTTCCAAATCACTGAGTTTTTCTTTAAATATGTCGTCTTTCATCAATTGTCTGATTTGTGGGCCAACAAATATGCCCTCTTTAATTTTTGCCTCACTCAATTTAGGAAACTTTTCCTTCAAATATAAAAAGCCGTCACCACTCCTGTCCATAACTTTCTGGTGGTTCTGGTACAGGTAGTTCCTCACTATGAGGGATCGGTCTTTTAGCAGATGGCAGGTCAGGATATGTTATTTTATTTTTTGTTTTAATTGTGATACCTTCGTATCAGTAACACAAAAATAACAATCAGAGTGATTCGTTGGTTCTGTCCAAATTACGGGGATTGCAAATGGCATAGATCGAGATCTCCTCGCCCATCCAGTAAGAAGACCCACATATGTAACACAGCAGATGTGTTGAACCCACGCTTTGTCTTGCTGTCCGACGGCAAAGCCAAAATACTGTTCATATAGCTTAGTTACTAATGGTGTCAAATTCCTTCGCTGAGTTTTAAAAGTAATGTTACCACAAATATAACAAAACCTGTCAGGATCATTTTTGCACTTTCTTGACATTATTTAACAGTCGCTTAACTCAATCAATAGAAAAAAAACACTATACTATTCACATAAATAAAATCTCTGAATGCAAAAGTGGAACAAAAATGGTTAATTTTAAATTTTACTAGTAGCTGTAACACGAAAACTAGAACTGATGGAATCAAAATAAATACGGTGATAAAATGAGGGTATTTAGGTAATTCCAAATTGGTAAGTACCTTTCTTGTTACAAAATTTTGTTGACCAGTGTTATTATTACCTATAAATTGGAGGCAATCAGGGCTGTCATTGAATCCAATGTTGTTGGTATTGGATTTGAAACCGACAAAAAATTACTTTGGTGTCATGAAATCCAATGTTGTCGGTTTAATTTCCGAACGAGAATTAATATCGGTTTTAGGTGTCACAGAAACCAATGTTATCGGTTTGCTATTGGATTAAAACCAATCAGTTGACAGTTGTTGGTTTGTTTAATTTCAAATAAAGCAAGTGATTAAAGAGGACTTTCTTCATTAAAATTTCGCCTGCAATTAGTTATTTAGTAAAAATGTAAGCAAATTAATATTAATTGTAGAAAAATAAATTTTTATTCATACTTTTTTCTCTCTAACAAAAACAAAAAAAAAATAGCATTTAAAACTCAATAATTATGCATTTTATAGAAAAATATCCTGACATTGCCAAGGAATTTACAAAACGTGATAAGCCAACTGTATGATCTCTTTAACAACAGTTGGCTGAATCAATAAAAGGCGCAAGCTCACGGCAAAAAGATGTAAGCCGAAAGCTTCTTTATTTAACCGCTATTTTATGAATATTCTTTTTACTTTCTGTGAGCGTTCTTCTTCTAATAATAAAAATCCTACAACGGAAAAAGTGATTTTATTTCACTACTTATTTCACTGACACTAATTATATATTTTATATTAAAAATTTTCAATAAAAATCACGTTTTTATTTTTATTTAAACGAAAACACTACGATTTATCAAAATTGTTATCAAACATTTACATAAACAATTTCATACTAATAAACTAATGTATAGAACAACTGATTCGAACATCGGTTTTATTTGTCTTCGAAAATAACAAAAACGACTTGGTTTTATGACACCAAATGAAACCAATATTGGTTTGCAAGACCGACAGCCCTGAATAAAACTAGCGTATTACTATGCAATACTTAATTCAAGACTTTTATTTTTGCCTTAAAATATTAAAAGTTAAAAAATAACTTTTTTTTATTGACTTTTTCGATAAAAGTCATAACAGTTACGGTCCCTGGTTCAATCATTTTTTTTTTAATTTTTTTTATTGCAAAAAATAGGTCAAATTATATTTTAAATATACTAAAAGTTTCATAGTGGGATAGTTAATAGTTTTTAAGGTAATTAAATTAATGTACATGCTTGTCGCACTGACTATGGTTTTACATACTAGTTTATGGCTAAAGCTACTGAACTGAAGCTACATTATGGAGAAGAAACATAACGCTATACCCACTTTTAAAGCCATTATTCAATGATTTAACAATTAAAATCACTACATTCCAAGAATGGTCATCATATACTCTTGGATGAGCCACGCCCAATTTTACACGGATCAATTAAAAGGTATTTAATTTGTATTGGCCACATGGAATCGGTTAAAAACAGATAATCAAAAATCAGATTTTAAACACATTTTTCTTAATTTTTATGTTTACAATCTAATTAGAGTAACAGTTCTCACACATAAATAAAAAGAGCAGAAGAAACCGGCTAAAAACAGCTAGCACACTTTTCAACGATTTTCACTAGCCACTGTTCAGAAATGTGTGTGCCCGGTAGGCCTGAAATTATGCTTTGAAATATTTTATTTAGCAATTTAGTTAGCACCTCTGATAACAATGCTAGCAAAAATATGAGCTGTATTTATTTGAATGGGTCTTTTAAGAATGAAATAAAATTATATTTGTAAACGGATTTCTGTAAAAATTAGTGCTTGCAATCTCTAAGAATACCGACTTACATAATAAAGGACTGGGCCTGGGGGGCCCGAGAAACCGACCATGTTCACTTTAAATTAATTTTCTGAAAGAAGATACAAACGCCTGATTAACTTTAAGTCTAGGATCAGGTGCGACTGAACAAAAGAGCTAGCAAAAAATATATCAAAGTTTACAAACATTCTCAGTAAGGAAATCATTAACTTTTTCATCAAAATTGTTGTTGTTAGAATTTATTATTTAAACTTTTATTCTTATCAAGAACAATCAGTAGCAATTTAAACAACATAAATATTCACCCTTCTTCTGTATTTCGATTCGGATCGAAATTATCTCCGTTTGGAAATTTTGGTATTTTACGTTTCGATCAAAATCGAAATTTCTCTGTTTGGCAGCTTTAAATTTTTTTGTTTCAATCGAATTTTTTACATTTCTATCGTAGCTACGTTTTTCTAAATTGGTAATTTATTGGTGGATTTGGGCAATTAAAAAAAATGTAAGTAGAAAATTCAATATGAAAGATTTTCAAAGAAAACTTATATTCTTTTTACTAAAATTTAAAAAATTTTTAATTTATTGTAGGTCAAAAGCAACACCTTTTGCATTTTTCCATAATTAAATTATGTGTTTAATTAGTAATTAAAGCTTTTATAATAAAAAAATTAATTTTTATTTATTTAATTTATTATTCTATTTAGAAATGCCTTAAATTTTGTTTACCAAATGACTTACTTTTCTGTTTCTATTTCAAACGCTTCATAGCAAAACAACTCTTGTCTTCTCTTTTTTCTTTCGATTCAGTTTTTATTTGGAATATGTACCATCTTGCGTTTGTACGGTAATCAAAAAGCAGGCTAGTATTGATTATTCTTTTTGTATAATATTTTTTATTTGCTGTCACTGTTTTCCACAATATAAAACTTTTCCTCAGAAATAAATTCTGTGCAAAAAAATTAAAGTAATTGATGGAAAAAAAATCAAAAAACAACCGAAATTAAAGATTTTTATAAATTATTTTTCTTTGTTTTTAAAAAAAAAAAACAAAAAACTTTCGAATTAAAGCCAATACGCCTATGTATTCAATGCATCAGAAATAGAATCGATTTCTAAAATTGTAAGCAAGTTATGACCAAAGATATAACCAGTTCTACTACTCCCTCTTTCCATGGTTTTTTTTGGCATAAAATATTTTTTCGAACTATCTGCAAAAAGCAAAATTCAAATTAAAGCCAATCTGGTTCTCTATCCAACGCAATAGAAATCAAGTCGATATCTAGAAAAGTAAGCAAGTTATGACCAAAAAGGTAAGCAGTTCTACTACTGCCTCTTTCCGGCCACTTTTTAGTAGAACTGGTTACCTTTTTGTTCATAACTTGCTAAGTTTTCTAGATATCAACTTGATTTTTTCTGCGTTGGATAGCTAAACGCATTGGCTTTAATTAGAAATTGTTTTCTTTAGAACAGTCTAAGAAAATTATTTCTATCATTTTTTCAAAAAAAGCAAAGGGGGTAGTCCATGGTTTTTTTTGGCACAAAATATTTTTTTCCCACTATCTGCAAAAAGCAAAATTCAAATTAAAGCCAATCTGGTTCTCTATCCAACGCAATAGAAATCAAGTCGGTATCTAGAAAAGTAAGCAAGTTATGACCAAAAAGGTAAGCAGTTCTACTACTGCCTCTTTCCGGCCACTTTTTAGAAGAACTGGTTACCTTTTTGTTCATAGCTTGCTAAGTTTTCTAGATATCAACTTGATTTTTTTTGCGTTGGATAGCTAAGCGCATTGGCTTTAATTAGCAATTGTTTTCTTTAGAGCAGCCTAAGAAAATTATTTCTATCATTTTTTCAAAAAAAGCAAAGGGTTTTTTTTTGGCACAAAATATTTTTTTCCCACTATCTGCAAAAACCAAAATTCAAATTAAAGCCAATCTGGTTCTCTATCCAACGCAATAGAAATCAAGTCGATATTTAGAAAAGTAAGCAAGTTGTGACCAAAAAGGTAAGCAGTTCTACTACTGCCTCTTTCCGGCCACTTTTTAGAAGAACTGGTTACCTTTTTGTTCATAACTTGCTAAGTTTTCTAGATATCAACTTGATTTTTTTTGCGTTGGATAGCTAAGCGCATTGGCTTTAATTAACAATTGTTTTCTTTAGAGCAGTCTAAGAAAATTATTTCTATCATTTTTTCAAAAAAAGCAAAGGGGGTAGTCCATGGTTTTTTTTGGCACAAAATATTTTTTTCCCACTATCTGCAAAAAGCAAAATTCAAATTAAAGCCAATCTGGTTCTCTATCCAACGCAATAGAAATCAAGTCGGTACCTAGAAAAGTAAGCAAGTTATGACCAAAAAGGTAAGCAGTTCTACTACTGCCTCTTTCCGGCCACTTTTTAGAAGAACTGGTTACCTTTTTGTTCATAACTTGCTAAGTTTTCTAGATATCAACTTGATTTTTTTTGCGTTGGATAGCTAAGCGCATTGGCTTTAATTAACAATTGTTTTCTTTAGAGCAGTCTAAGAAAATTATTTCTATCATTTTTTCAAAAAAAGCAAAGGGGGTAGTCCATGGTTTTTTTTGGCACAAAATATTTTTTTCCCACTATCTGCAAAAAGCAAAATTCAAATTAAAGCCAATCTGGTTCTCTATCCAACGCAATAGAAATCAAGTCGATATCTAGAAAAGTAAGCAAGTTGTGACCAAAAAGGTAAGCAGTTCTACTACTGCCTCTTTCCGGCCACTTTTTAGAAGAACTGGTTACCTTTTTGTTCATAACTTGCTAAGTTTTCTAGATATCAACTTGATTTTTTTTGCGTTGGATAGCTAAGCGCATTGGCTTTAATTAGCAATTGTTTTCTTTAGAGCACTCTAAGAAAATTATTTCTATCATTTTTTCAAAAAAAGCAAAGGGTTTTTTTTTGGCACAAAATATTTTTTTCCCACTATCTGTAAAAACCAAAATTCAAATTAAAGCCAATCTGGTTCTCTATCCAACGCAATAGAAATCAAGTCGATATTTAGAAAAGTAAGCAAGTTGTGACCAAAAAGGTAAGCAGTTCTACTACTGCCTCTTTCCGGCCACTTTTTAGAAGAACTTGTTACCTTTTTGTTCATAACTTGCTAAGTTTTCTAGATATCAACTTGATTTTTTTTGCGTTGGATAGCTAAGCGCATTGGCTTTAATTAGCAATTGTTTTCTTTAGAGCAGTCTAAGAAAATTATTTCTATCATTTTTTCAAAAAAAGCAAAGGGTTTTTTTTTGGCACAAAATATTTTTTTCCCACTATCTGTAAAAATCAAAATTCTAATTAAAGCCAATCTGGTTCTCTATCCAACGCAATAGAAATCAAGTCGATATCTAGAAAAGTAAGCAAGTTGTGACCAAAAAGGTAAGCAGTTCTACTACTGCCTCTTTCCGGCCACTTTTTAGAAGAACTGGTTACCTTTTTGTTCATAACTTGCTAAGTTTTCTAGATATCAACTTGATTTTTTTTGCGTTGGATAGCTAAGCGCATTGGCTTTAATTAGCAATTGTTTTCTTTAGAGCAGTCTAAGAAAATTATTTCTATCATTTTTTCAAAAAAAGCAAAGGGTTTTTTTTTGGCACAAAATATTTTTTTCCCACTATCTGCAAAAACCAAAATTCAAATTAAAGCCAATCTGGTTCTCTATCCAACGCAATAGAAATCAAGTCGATATCTAGAAAAGTAAGCAAGTTGTGACCAAAAAGGTAAGCAGTTCTACTACTGCCTCTTTCCGGCCACTTTTTAGAAGAACTGGTTACCTTTTTGTTCATAACTTGCTAAGTTTTCTAGATATCAACTTGATTTTTTTTGCGTTGGATAGCTAAGCGCATTGGCTTTAATTAGCAATTGTTTTCTTTAGAGCAGTCTAAGAAAATTATTTCTATCATTTTTTCAAAAAAAGCAAAGGGTTTTTTTTTGGCACAAAATATTTTTTTCCCACTATCTGTAAAAATCAAAATTCTAATTAAAGCCAATCTGGTTCTCTATCCAACGCAATAGAAATCAAGTCGATATCTAGAAAAGTAAGCAAGTTGTGACCAAAAAGGTAAGCAGTTCTACTACTGCCTCTTTCCGGCCACTTTTTAGAAGAACTGGTTACCTTTTTGTTCATAACTTGCTAAGTTTTCTAGATATCAACTTGATTTTTTTTGCGTTGGATAGCTAAGCGCATTGGCTTTAATTAGCAATTGTTTTCTTTAGAGCAGTCTAAGAAAATTATTTCTATCATTTTTTCAAAAAAAGCAAAGGGTTTTTTTTTGGCACAAAATATTTTTTTCCCACTATCTGCAAAAACCAAAATTCAAATTAAAGCCAATCTGGTTCTCTATCCAACGCAATAGAAATCAAGTCGATATCTAGAAAAGTAAGCAAGTTGTGACCAAAAAGGTAAGCAGTTCTACTACTGCCTCTTTCCGGCCACTTTTTAGAAGAACTGGTTACCTTTTTGTTCATAACTTGCTAAGTTTTCTAGATATCAACTTGATTTTTTTTGCGTTGGATAGCTAAGCGCATTGGCTTTAATTAGCAATTGTTTTCTTTAGAGCACTCTAAGAAAATTATTTCTATCATTTTTTCAAAAAAAGCAAAGGGTTTTTTTTTGGCACAAAATATTTTTTTCCCACTATCTGTAAAAACCAAAATTCAAATTAAAGCCAATCTGGTTCTCTATCCAACGCAATAGAAATCAAGTCGATATTTAGAAAAGTAAGCAAGTTGTGACCAAAAAGGTAAGCAGTTCTACTACTGCCTCTTTCCGGCCACTTTTTAGAAGAACTTGTTACCTTTTTGTTCATAACTTGCTAAGTTTTCTAGATATCAACTTGATTTTTTTTTGCGTTGGATAGCTAAGCGCATTGGCTTTAATTAGCAATTGTTTTCTTTAGAGCAGTCTAAGAAAATTATTTCTATCATTTTTTCAAAAAAAGCAAAGGGGGTAGTCCATGGTTTTTTTTTTTTGCACAAAATATTTTTTTCCCACTATCTGCAAAAAGCAAAATTCAAATTAAAGCCAATCTGGTTCTCTATCCAACGCAATAGAAATCAAGTCGGTATCTAGAAAAGTAAGCAAGTTATGACCAAAAAGGTAAGCAGTTCTACTACTGCCTCTTTCCGGCCACTTTTTAGAAGAACTGGTTACCTTTTTGTTCATAACTTGCTAAGTTTTCTAGATATCAACTTGATTTTTTTTGCGTTGGATAGCTAAGCGCATTGGCTTTAATTAGCAATTGTTTTCTTTAGAGCAGTCTAAGAAAATTATTTCTATCATTTTTTCAAAAAAAGCAAAGGGGGTAGTCCATGGTTTTTTTTTGGCACAAAATATTTTTTTTCCCACTATCTGCAAAAAGCAAAATTCAAATTAAAGCTAATCTGGTTCTCTATCCAACGCAATAGAAATCAAGTCGGTATCTAGAAAAGTAAGCAAGTTATGACCAAAAAGGTAAGCAGTTCTACTACTGCCTCTTTCCGGCCACTTTTTAGAAGAACTGGTTACCTTTTTGTTCATAACTTGCTAAGTTTTCTAGATATCAACTTGATTTTTTTTGCGTTGGATAGCTAAGCGCATTGGCTTTAATTAGCAATTGTTTTCTTTAGAGCAGCCTAAGAAAATTATTTCTATCATTTTTTCAAAAAAAGCAAAGGGGGTAGTCCATGGTTTTTTTTTTGGCACAAAATATTTTTTTCCCACTATCTGCAAAAAGCAAAATTCAAATTAAAGCCAATCTGGTTCTCTATCCAGCGCAATAGAAATCAAGTCGGTATCTAGAAAAGTAAGCAAGTTATGACCAAAAAGGTAAGCAGTTCTACTACTGCCTCTTTCCGGCCACTTTTTAGTAGAACTGGTTACCTTTTTGTTCATAACTTGCTAAGTTTTCTAGATATCAACTTGATTTTTTCTGCGTTAGATAGCTAAACGCATTGGCTTTAATTAGAAATTCTTTTCTTTAGAACAGTCTAAGAAAATTATTTCTATCATTTTTTCAAAAAAAGCAAGGGGGTAGTCCATGGTTTTTTTTTTTTGCACAAAATATTTTTTTCCCACTATCTGCAAAAAGCAAAATTCAAATTAAAGCCAATCTGGTTCTCTATATAACGCAATAGAAATCAAATCGATATCTAGAAAAGTAAGCAAGTTATGACCAAAAAGTAAGCAGTTCTACTACTGCCTCTTTCCGGCCACTTTTTAGTAGAACTGGTTACCTTTTTGTTCATAACTTGCTAAGTTTTCTAGATATCAACTTGATTTTTTTTGCGTTGGATAGCTAAACGCATAGGCTTTAATTAGAAATTCTTTTCTTTAGAACAGTCTAAGAAAATTATTTCTATCATTTTTTCAAAAAAAGCAAAGGGGGTAGTCGATGGTTTTTTTTTTGCACAAAATATTTTTTTCCCACTATCTGCAAAAAGCAAAATTCAAATTAAAGCCAATCTGGTTCTCTATCCAACGCAATAGAAATCAAGTCGATATCTAGAAAAGTAAGCAAGTTATGACCAAAAAGGTAAGCAGTTCTACTACTGCCTCTTTCCGGCCACTTTTTAGTAGAACTGGTTTCCTTTTTGTTCATAACTTTCTAAGTTTTCTAGATATCAACTTGATTTTTTTTGCGTTGGATAGCTAAACGCATAGGCTTTAATTAAAAATTCTTTTCTTTAGAACAGTCTAAGAAAATTATTTCTATCATTTTTTCAAAAAAAGCAAAGGGGGTAGTCCATGGTTTTTTTTTGGCACAAAATATTTTTTTCCCACTATCTGCAAAAAGCAAAATTTAAATTAAAGCCAATCTGGTTCTCTATCTAACGCAATAGAAATCAAGTCGGTATCTAGAAAAGTAAGCAAGTTATGACCAAAAAGGTAAGCAGTTCTACTACTGCCTCTTTCCGGCCACTTTTTAGAAGAACTGGTTACCTTTTTGTTCATAACTTGCTAAGTTTTCTAGATATCAACTTGATTTTTTTTGCGTTGGATAGCTAAGCGCATTGGCTTTAATTAGCAATTGTTTTCTTTAGAGCAGCCTAAGAAAATTATTTCTATCATTTTTTCAAAAAAAGCAAAGGGGGTAGTCCATGGTTTTTTTTTTGGCACAAAATATTTTTTTCCCACTATCTGCAAAAAGCAAAATTCAAATTAAAGCCAATCTGGTTCTCTATCCAACGCAATAGAAATCAAGTCGGTATCTAGAAAAGTAAGCAAGTTATGACCAAAAAGGTAAGCAGTTCTACTACTGCCTCTTTCCGGCCACTTTTTAGAAGAACTGGTTACCTTTTTGTTCATAACTTGCTAAGTTTTCTAGATATCAACTTGATTTTTTTTGCGTTGGATAGCTAAACGCATAGGCTTTAATTAGAAATTCTTTTCTTTAGAACAGTCTAAGAAAATTATTTCTATCATTTTTTCAAAAAAAGCAAAGGGGGTAGTCCATGGTTTTTTTTTTTTTGCACAAAATATTTTTTTCCCACTATCTGCAAAAAGCAAAATTCAAATTAAAGCCAATCTGGTTCTCTATCCAACGCAATAGAAATCAAATCGATATCTAGAAAAGTAAGCAAGTTATGACCAAAAAGGTAAGCAGTTCTACTACTGCCTCTTTCCGGCCACTTTTTAGTAGAACTGGTTACCTTTTTGTTCATAACTTGCTAAGTTTTCTAGATATCAACTTGATTTTTTTTGCGTTGGATAGCTAAACGCATAGGCTTTAATTAGAAATTCTTTTCTTTAGAACAGTCTAAGAAAATTATTTCTATCATTTTTTCAAAAAAAGCAAAGGGGGTAGTCCATGGTTTTTTTTTTTTTGCACAAAATATTTTTTTCCCACTATCTGCAAAAAGCAAAATTCAAATTAAAGCCAATCTGGTTCTCTATCCAACGCAATAGAAATCAAGTCGATATCTAGAAAAGTAAGCAAGTTATGACCAAAAAGGTAAGCAGTTCTACTACTGCCTCTTTCCGGCCACTTTTTAGTAGAACTGGTTACCTTTTTGTTCATAACTTGCTAAGTTTTCTAGATATCAACTTGATTTTTTCTGCGTTAGATAGCTAAACGCATTGGCTTTAATTAGAAATTCTTTTCTTTAGAACAGTCTAAGAAAATTATTTCTATCATTTTTTCAAAAAAAGCAAGGGGGTAGTCCATGGTTTTTTTTTTTTGCACAAAATATTTTTTTCCCACTATCTGCAAAAAGCAAAATTCAAATTAAAGCCAATCTGGTTCTCTATCCAACGCAATAGAAATCAAATCGATATCTAGAAAAGTAAGCAAGTTATGACCAAAAAGTAAGCAGTTCTACTACTGCCTCTTTCCGGCCACTTTTTAGTAGAACTGGTTACCTTTTTGTTCATAACTTGCTAAGTTTTCTAGATATCAACTTGATTTTTTTTGCGTTGGATAGCTAAACGCATAGGCTTTAATTAGAAATTCTTTTCTTTAGAACAGTCTAAGAAAATTATTTCTATCATTTTTTCAAAAAAAGCAAGGGGGTAGTCCATGGTTTTTTTTTTTTGCACAAAATATTTTTTTCCCACTATCTGCAAAAAGCAAAATTCAAATTAAAGCCAATCTGGTTCTCTATCCAACGCAATAGAAATCAAATCGATATCTAGAAAAGTAAGCAAGTTGTGACCAAAAAGGTAAGCAGTTCTACTACTGCCTCTTTCCGGCCACTTTTTAGTAGAACTGGTTACCTTTTTGTTCATAACTTGCTAAGTTTTCTAGATATCAACTTGATTTTTTTTGCGTTGGATAGCTAAACGCATAGGCTTTAATTAGAAATTCTTTTCTTTAGAACAGTCTAAGAAAATTATTTCTATCATTTTTTCAAAAAAAGCAAAGGGGGTAGTCCATGGTTTTTTTTTTTTTGCACAAAATATTTTTTTCCCACTATCTGCAAAAAGCAAAATTCAAATTAAAGCCAATCTGGTTCTCTATCCAACGCAATAGAAATCAAATCGATATCTAGAAAAGTAAGCAAGTTATGACCAAAAAGGTAAGCAGTTCTACTACTGCCTCTTTCCGGCCACTTTTTAGTAGAACTGGTTACCTTTTTGTTCATAACTTGCTAAGTTTTCTAGATATCAACTTGATTTTTTTTGCGTTGGATAGCTAAACGCATAGGCTTTAATTAGAAATTCTTTTCTTTAGAACAGTCTAAGAAAATTATTTCTATCATTTTTTCAAAAAAAGCAAAGGGGGTAGTCCATGGTTTTTTTTTTTTTGCACAAAATATTTTTTTCCCACTATCTGCAAAAAGCAAAATTCAAATTAAAGCCAATCTGGTTCTCTATCCAACGCAATAGAAATCAAGTCGATATCTAGAAAAGTAAGCAAGTTATGACCAAAAAGGTAAGCAGTTCTACTACTGCCTCTTTCCGGCCACTTTTTAGTAGAACTGGTTACCTTTTTGTTCATAACTTGCTAAGTTTTCTAGATATCAACTTGATTTTTTCTGCGTTAGATAGCTAAACGCATAGGCTTTAATTAGAAATTCTTTTCTTTAGAACAGTCTAAGAAAATTATTTCTATCATTTTTTCAAAAAAAGCAAGGGGGTAGTCCATGGTTTTTTTTTTTTGCACAAAATATTTTTTTCCCACTATCTGCAAAAAGCAAAATTCAAATTAAAGCCAATCTGGTTCTCTATCCAACGCAATAGAAATCAAATCGATATCTAGAAAAGTAAGCAAGTTATGACCAAAAAGTAAGCAGTTCTACTACTGCCTCTTTCCGGCCACTTTTTAGTAGAACTGGTTACCTTTTTGTTCATAACTTGCTAAGTTTTCTAGATATCAACTTGATTTTTTTTGCGTTGGATAGCTAAACGCATAGGCTTTAATTAGAAATTCTTTTCTTTAGAACAGTCTAAGAAAATTATTTCTATCATTTTTTCAAAAAAAGCAAGGGGGTAGTCCATGGTTTTTTTTTTTTGCACAAAATATTTTTTTCCCACTATCTGCAAAAAGCAAAATTCAAATTAAAGCCAATCTGGTTCTCTATCCAACGCAATAGAAATCAAATCGATATCTAGAAAAGTAAGCAAGTTATGACCAAAAAGGTAAGCAGTTCTACTACTGCCTCTTTCCGGCCACTTTTTAGTAGAACTGGTTACCTTTTTGTTCATAACTTGCTAAGTTTTCTAGATATCAACTTGATTTTTTTTGCGTTGGATAGCTAAACGCATAGGCTTTAATTAGAAATTCTTTTCTTTAGAACAGTCTAAGAAAATTATTTCTATCATTTTTTCAAAAAAAGCAAAGGGGGTAGTCCATGGTTTTTTTTTTTTTGCACAAAATATTTTTTTCCCACTATCTGCAAAAAGCAAAATTCAAATTAAAGCCAATCTGGTTCTCTATCCAACGCAATAGAAATCAAGTCGATATCTAGAAAAGTAAGCAAGTTATGACCAAAAAGTAAGCAGTTCTACTACTGCCTCTTTCCGGCCACTTTTTAGTAGAACTGGTTACCTTTTTGTTCATAACTTGCTAAGTTTTCTAGATATCAACTTGATTTTTTTTGCGTTGGATAGCTAAACGCATAGGCTTTAATTAGAAATTCTTTTCTTTAGAACAGTCTAAGAAAATTATTTCTATCATTTTTTCAAAAAAAGCAAAGGGGGTAGTCCATGGTTTTTTTTTGGCACAAAATATTTTTTTCCCACTATCTGCAAAAAGCAAAATTTAAATTAAAGCCAATCTGGTTCTCTATCTAACGCAATAGAAATCAAGTCGGTATCTAGAAAAGTAAGCAAGTTATGACCAAAAAGGTAAGCAGTTCTACTACTGCCTCTTTCCGGCCACTTTTTAGAAGAACTGGTTACCTTTTTGTTCATAACTTGCTAAGTTTTCTAGATATCAACTTGATTTTTTTTGCGTTGGATAGCTAAGCGCATTGGCTTTAATTAGCAATTGTTTTCTTTAGAGCAGCCTAAGAAAATTATTTCTATCATTTTTTCAAAAAAAGCAAAGGGGGTAGTCCATGGTTTTTTTTTTGGCACAAAATATTTTTTTCCCACTATCTGCAAAAAGCAAAATTCAAATTAAAGCCAATCTGGTTCTCTATCCAACGCAATAGAAATCAAGTCGGTATCTAGAAAAGTAAGCAAGTTATGACCAAAAAGGTAAGCAGTTCTACTACTGCTTCTTTCCGGCCACTTTTTAGTAGAACTGGTTACCTTTTTGTTCATAACTTGCTAAGTTTTCTAGATATCAACTTGATTTTTTTTGCGTTGGATAGCTAAACGCATAGGCTTTAATTAGAAATTCTTTTCTTTAGAACAGTCTAAGAAAATTATTTCTATCATTTTTTCAAAAAAAGCAAAGGGGGTAGTCCATGGTTTTTTTTTTTTTGCACAAAATATTTTTTTCCCACTATCTGCAAAAAGCAAAATTCAAATTAAAGCCAATCTGGTTCTCTATCCAACGCAATAGAAATCAAATCGATATCTAGAAAAGTAAGCAAGTTATGACCAAAAAGGTAAGCAGTTCTACTACTGCCTCTTTCCGGCCACTTTTTAGTAGAACTGGTTACCTTTTTGTTCATAACTTGCTAAGTTTTCTAGATATCAACTTGATTTTTTTTGCGTTGGATAGCTAAACGCATAGGCTTTAATTAGAAATTCTTTTCTTTAGAACAGTCTAAGAAAATTATTTCTATCATTTTTTCAAAAAAAGCAAAGGGGGTAGTCCATGGTTTTTTTTTTTTTTGCACAAAATATTTTTTTCCCACTATCTGCAAAAAGCAAAATTCAAATTAAAGCCAATCTGGTTCTCTATCCAACGCAATAGAAATCAAGTCGATATCTAGAAAAGTAAGCAAGTTATGACCAAAAAGGTAAGCAGTTCTACTACTGCCTCTTTCCGGCCACTTTTTAGTAGAACTGGTTACCTTTTTGTTCATAACTTGCTAAGTTTTTTAGATATCAACTTGATTTTTTTTGCGTTGGATAGCTAAACGCATAGGCTTTAATTAGAAATTCTTTTCTTTAGAACAGTCTAAGAAAATTATTTCTATCATTTTTTCAAAAAAAGCAAAGGGGGTAGTCCATGGTTTTTTTTTTTTTTTGCACAAAATATTTTTTTCCCACTATCTGCAAAAAGCAAAATTCAAATTAAAGCCAATCTGGTTCTCTATCCAACGCAATAGAAATCAAGTCGATATCTAGAAAAGTAAGCAAGTTATGACCAAAAAGGTAAGCAGTTCTACTACTGCCTCTTTCCGGCCACTTTTTAGTAGAACTGGTTACCTTTTTGTTCATAACTTGCTAAGTTTTTTAGATATCAACTTGATTTTTTTTGCGTTGGATAGCTAAACGCATAGGCTTTAATTAGAAATTCTTTTCTTTAGAACAGTCTAAGAAAATTATTTCTATCATTTTTTCAAAAAAAGCAAAGGGGGTAGTCCATGGTTTTTTTTGGCACAAAATATTTTTTTCCCACTATCTGCAAAAAGCAAAATTCAAATTAAAGCCAATCTGGTTCTCTATCCAACGCAATAGAAATCAAGTCGGTATCTAGAAAAGTAAGCAAGTTATGACCAAAAAGGTAAGCAGTTCTACTACTGCCTCTTTCCGGCCACTTTTTAGTAGAACTGGTTACCTTTTTGTTCATAACTTGCTAAGTTTTCTAGATATCAACTTGATTTTTTTTGCGTTGGATAGCTAAACGCATTGGCTTTAATTAGAAATTGTTTTCTTTAGAACAGTCTAAGAAAATTATTTCTATAATTTTTTCAAAAAAAGCAAAGGGGGTAGTCCATGGTTTTTTTTGGCACAAAATATTTTTTTCCCACTATCTGCAAAAAGCAAAATTCAAATAAAAGCCAATCTGGTTCTTTATCCAACGCAATAGAAATCAAGTCGGTATCTAGAAAAGTAAGCAAGTTATGACCAAAAACGTAAGCAGTTCTACTACTGCCTCTTTCCGGCCACTTTTTAGTAGAACTGGTTACCTTTTTGTTCATAACTTGCTAAGTTTTCTAGATATCAACTTGATTTTTTTTGCGTTGGAAAGCTAAACGCATTGGCTTTAATTAGAAATTGTTTTCTTTAGAACAGTCTAAGAAAATTATTTCTATCATTTTTTCAAAAAAAGCAAAGGGGGTAGTCCATGGTTTTTTTTGGCACAAAATATTTTTTTCCCACTATCTGCAAAAAGCAAAATTCAAATTAAAGCCAATCTGGTTCTCTATCCAACGCAATAGAAATCAAGTCGATATCTAGAAAAGTAAGCAAGTTATGACCAAAAAGGTAAGCAGTTCTACTACTGCCTCTTTCCGGCCACTTTTTAGTAGAACTGGTTACCTTTTTGTTCATAACTTGCTAAGTTTTCTAGATATCAACTTGATTTTTTTTGCGTTGGATAGCTAAACGCATTGGCTTTAATTAGCATATGTTTTCTTTAGAACAGTCTAAGAAAATTATTTCTACCATTTTTTAAAAAAAAGCAAATTGGGTAGTCCATGGTTTTTTTTGGCACAAAATATTTTTTTCCCACTATCTGCAAAAAGCAAAATTCAAATTAAAGCCAATCTGGTTCTCTATCCAACGCAATAGAAATCAAGTCGGTATCTAGAAAAGTAAGCAAGTTATGACCAAAAAGGTAAGCAGTTCTACTACTGCCTCTTTCCGGCCACTTTTTAGAAGAACTGGTTACCTTTTTGTTCATAACTTGCTAAGTTTTCTAGATATCAACTTGATTTTTTTTGCGTTGGATAGCTAAACGCATTGGCTTTTAATAGAAATTGTTTTCTTTAGAACAGTCTAAGAAAATTATTTCTACCATTTTTAAAAAAAAAAAGCAAATTGGGTAGTCCATGGTTTTTTTTGGCACAAAATATTTTTTTCCCACTATCTGCAAAAAGCAAAATTCAAACTAAAGCCAATCTGGTTCTCTATCCAACGCAATAGAAATCAAGTCGATATCTAGAAAAGTAAGCAAGTTATGACCAAAAAGGTAAGCAGTTCTACTACTGCCTCTTTCCGGCCACTTTTTAGAAGAACTGGTTACCTTTTTGTTCATAACTTGCTAAGTTTTCTAGATATCAACTTGATTTTTTTTGCGTTGGATAGCTAAACGCATTGGCTTTAATTATAAATTGTTTTCTTTAGAATAGTCTAAGAAAATTATTTCTATCATTTTTTCAAAAAAAGCAAAGGGGGTAGTCCATGGTTTTTTTTTTTTTTGCACAAAATATTTTTTTCCCACTATCTGCAAAAAGCAAAATTCAAATTAAAGCCAATCTGGTTCTCTATCCAACGCAATAGAAATCAAGTCGGTATCTAGAAAAGTAAGCAAGTTATGACCAAAAAGGTAAGCAGTTCTACTACTGCCTCTTTCCGGCCACTTTTTAGAAGAACTGGTTACCTTTTTGTTCATAACTTGCTAAGTTTTCTAGATATCAACTTGATTTTTTTTGCGTTGGATAGCTAAACGCATTGGCTTTAATTAGAAATTGTTTTCTTTAGAACAGTCTAAGAAAATTATTTCTATAATTTTTTCAAAAAAAGCAAAGGGGGTAGTCCATGGTTTTTTTTGGCACAAAATATTTTTTTCCCACTATCTGCAAAAAGCAAAATTCAAATTAAAGCCAATCTGGTTCTCTATCCAACGCAATAGAAATCAAGTCGGTATCTAGAAAAGTAAGCAAGTTATGACCAAAAAGGTAAGCAGCTCTACTACTGCCTCTTTCCGGCCACTTTTTAGAAGAACTGGTTACCTTTTTGTTCATAACTTGCTAAGTTTTCTAGATATCAACTTGATTTTTTTTGCGTTGCATAGCTAAACGCATTGGCTTTAATTAGAAATTCTTTTCTTTAGAACAGTCTAAGAAAATTATTTCTATCATTTTTTCAAAAAAAGCAAAGGGGGTAGTCCATGGTTTTTTTTGGCACAAAATATTTTTTTCCCACTATCTGCAAAAAGCAAAATTCAAATTAAAGCCAATCTGGTCCTCTATCCAACGCAATAGAAATCAAGTCGGTATCTAGAAAAGTAAGCAAGTTATGACCAAAAAGGTAAGCAGTTCTACTACTGCCTCTTTCCGGCCACTTTTTAGAAGAACTGGTTACCTTTTTGTTCATAACTTGCTAAGTTTTCTAGATATCAACTTGATTTTTTTTGCGTTGGATAGCTAAGCGCATTGGCTTTTAATAGAAATTGTTTTCTTTAGAACAGTCTAAGAAAATTATTTCTACCATTTTTTAAAAAAAAAGCAAATTGGGTAGTCCATGGTTTTTTTTGGCACAAAATATTTTTTTCCCACTATCTGCAAAAAGCAAAATTCAAATTAAAGCCAATCTGGTTCTCTATCCAACGCAATAGAAATCAAGTCGATATCTAGAAAAGTAAGCAAGTTATGACCAAAAAGGTAAGCAGTTCTACTACTGCCTCTTTCCGGCCACTTTTTAGAAGAACTGGTTACCTTTTTGTTCATAACTTGCTAAGTTTTCTAGATATCAACTTGATTTTTTTTGCGTTGGATAGCTAAGCGCATTGGCTTTTAATAGAAATTGTTTTCTTTAGAACAGTCTAAGAAAATTATTTCTATCATTTTTTCAAAAAAAGCAAAGGGGGTAGTCCATGGTTTTTTTTGGCACAAAATATTTTTTTCCCACTATCTGCAAAAAGCAAAATTCAAATTAAAGCCAATCTGGTCCTCTATCCAACGCAATAGAAATCAAGTCGGTATCTAGAAAAGTAAGCAAGTTATGACCAAAAAGGTAAGCAGTTCTACTACTGCCTCTTTCCGGCCACTTTTTAGAAGAACTGGTTACCTTTTTGTTCATAACTTGCTAAGTTTTCTAGATATCAACTTGATTTTTTTTGCGTTGGATAGCTAAACGCATTGGCTTTAATTAGAAATTGTTTTTTTTAGAATAGTCTAAGAAAATTATTTCTATCATTTTTTCAAAAAAAGCAAAGGGGGTAGTCCATGGTTTTTTTGGGCACAAAATATTTTTTTCCCACTATCTGCAAAAAGCAAAATTCAAATTAAAGCCAATCTGGTTCTCTATCCAACGCAATAGAAATCAAGTCGATATCTAGAAAAGTAAGCAAGTTATGACCAAAAAGGTAAGCAGTTCTACTACTGCCTCTTTCCGGCCACTTTTTAGTAGAACTGGTTACCTTTTTGTTCATAACTTGCTAAGTTTTCTAGATATCAACTTGATTTTTTTGCGTTGGATAGCTAAACGCATTGGCTTTAATTAGCATATGTTTTCTTTAGAGCAGTCTAAGAAAATTATTTCTATCATTTTTTCAAAAAAAGCAAAGGGGGTAGTCCATGGTTTTTTTTGGCACAAAATATTTTTTTCCCACTATCTGCAAAAAGCAAAATTCAAATTAAAGCCAATCTGGTTCTATATGAAATGCAATAGAAATCAAGTCGATATCTAGAAAAGTAAGCAAGTTATGACCAAAAAGGTAAGCAGTTCTACTACTGCCTCTTTCCGGCCACTTTTAGTAGAACTGGTTACCTTTTTGTTCATAACTTGCTAAGTTTTCTAGATATCAACTTGATTTTTTTTGCGTTGGATAGCTAAACGCATTGGCTTTAATTAGAAATTGTTTTCTTTAGAATAGTCTAAGAAAATTATTTCTATCATTTTTTCAAAAAAAGCAAAGGGGGTAGTCCATGGTTTTTTTTGGCACAAAATATTTTTTTCCCACTATCTGCAAAAAGCAAAATTCAAATAAAAGCCAATCTGGTTCTCTATCCAACGCAATAGAAATCAAGTCGATATCTAGAAAAGTAAGCAAGTTATGACCAAAAAGGTAAGCAGTTCTACTACTGCCTCTTTCCGGCCACTTTTTAGTAGAACTGGTTACCTTTTTGTTCATAACTTGCTAAGTTTTCTAGATATCAACTTGATTTTTTTTGCGTTGGATAGCTAAACGCATTGGCTTTAATTAGAAATTCTTTTCTTTAGAATAGTCTAAGAAAATTATTTCTATCATTTTTTCAAAAAAAGCAAAGGGGGTAGTCCATGGTTTTTTTTGGCACAAAATATTTTTTTCCCACTATCTGCAAAAAGCAAATTTCAAATTAAAGCCAATCTGGTTCTCTATCCAACGCAATAGAAATCAAGTCGATATCTAGAAAAGTAAGCAAGTTATGACCAAAAAGGTAAGCAGTTCTACTACTGCCTCTTTCCGGCCACTTTTAGTAGAACTGGTTACCTTTTTGTTCATAACTTGCTAAGTTTTCCAGATATCAACTTGATTTTTTTTTGCGTTGGATAGCGAAACGCATTGGCTTTAATTAGAAATTGTTGTCTTTAGAATAGTCTAAGAAAATTATTTCTATCATTTTTTCAAAAAAAGCAAAGGGGGTAGTCCATGTTTTTTTTTTGCACAAAATATTTTTTTCCCACTATCTGCAAAAAGCAAAATTCAAATTAAAGCCAATCTGGTTCTCTATCCAACGCAATAGAAATCAAGTCGATATCTAGAAAAGTAAGCAAGTTATGACCAAAAAGGTAAGCAGTTCTACTACTGCCTCTTTCCGGCCACTTTTTAGTAGAACTGGTTACCTTTTTGTTCATAACTTGCTAAGTTTTCTAGATATCAACTTGATTTTTTTTGCGTTGGATAGCTAAACGCATTGGCTTTAATTAGAAATTGTTTTCTTTAGAATAGTCTAAGAAAATTATTTCTATCATTTTTTCAAAAAAAGCAAAGGGGGTAGTCCATGGTTTTTTTTGGCACAAAATATTTTTTTCCCACTATCTGCAAAAAGCAAAATTCAAATTAAAGCCAATCTGGTTCTCTATCCAACGCAATAGAAATCAAGTCGATATCTAGAAAAGTAAGCAAGTTATGACCAAAAAGGTAAGCAGTTCTACTACTGCCTCTTTCCGGCCACTTTTAGTAGAACTGGTTACCTTTTTGTTCATAACTTGCTAAGTTTTCTAGATATCAACTTGATTTTTTTTGCGTTGGATAGCTAAACGCATTGGCTTTAATTAGAAATTGTTTTCTTTAGAATAGTCTAAGAAAATTATTTCTATCATTTTTTCAAAAAAAGCAAAGGGGGTAGTCCATGGTTTTTTTTGGCACAAAATATTTTTTTCCCACTATCTGCAAAAAGCAAAATTCAAATAAAAGCCAATCTGGTTCTCTATCCAACGCAATAGAAATCAAGTCGATATCTAGAAAAGTAAGCAAGTTATGACCAAAAAGGTAAGCAGTTCTACTACTGCCTCTTTCCGGCCACTTTTTAGTAGAACTGGTTACCTTTTTGTTCATAACTTGCTAAGTTTTCTAGATATCAACTTGATTTTTTTTGCGTTGGATAGCTAAACGCATTGGCTTTAATTAGAAATTCTTTTCTTTAGAACAGTCTAAGAAAATTATTTCTATCATTTTTTCAAAAAAAGCAAAGGGGGTAGTCCATGGTTTTTTTTGGCACAAAATATTTTTTTCCCACTATCTGCAAAAAGCAAAATTCAAATTAAAGCCAATCTGGTTCTCTATCCAACGCAATAGAAATCAAGTCGATATCTAGAAAAGTAAGCAAGTTATGACCAAAAAGGTAAGCAGTTCTACTACTGCCTCTTTCCGGCCACTTTTAGTAGAACTGGTTACCTTTTTGTTCATAACTTGCTAAGTTTTCTAGATATCAACTTGATTTTTTTTGCGTTGGATAGCTAAACGCATTGGCTTTAATTAGAAATTGTTTTCTTTAGAATAGTCTAAGAAAATTATTTCTATCATTTTTTCAAAAAAAGCAAAGGGGGTAGTCCATGGTTTTTTTTGGCACAAAATATTTTTTTCCCACTATCTGCAAAAAGCAAAATTCAAATTAAAGCCAATCTGGTTCTCTATCCAACGCAATAGAAATCAAGTCGATATCTAGAAAAGTAAGCAAGTTATGACCAAAAAGGTAAGCAGTTCTACTACTGCCTCTTTCCGGCCACTTTTTAGTAGAACTGGTTACCTTTTTGTTCATAACTTGCTAAGTTTTCTAGATATCAACTTGATTTTTTTTGCGTTGGATAGCTAAACGCATTGGCTTTAATTAGCAATTGTTTTCTTTAGAGCACTCTAAGAAAATTATTTCTATCATTTTTTCAAAAAAAGCAAAGGGGGTAGTCCATGGTTTTTTTTGGCACAAAATATTTTTTTCCCACTATCTGCAAAAAGCAAAATTCAAATTAAAGCCAATCTGGTTCTCTATCCAACGCAATAGAAATCAAGTCGATATCTAGAAAAGTAAGCAAGTTATGACCAAAAAGGTAAGTAGTTCTACTACTGCCTCTTTCCGGCCACTTTTAGTAGAACTGGTTACCTTTTTGTTCATAACTTGCTAAGTTTTCTAGATATCAACTTGATTTTTTTTGCGTTGGATAGCTAAACGCATTGGCTTTAATTAGAAATTGTTTTCTTTAGAATAGTCTAAGAAAATTATTTCTATCATTTTTTCAAAAAAAGCAAAGGGGGTAGTCCATGGTTTTTTTTGGCACAAAATATTTTTTTCCCACTATCTGCAAAAAGCAAAATTCAAATTAAAGCCAATCTGGTTCTCTATCCAACGCAATAGAAATCAAGTCGATATCTAGAAAAGTAAGCAAGTTATGACCAAAAAGGTAAGCAGTTCTACTACTGCCTCTTTCCGGCCACTTTTTAGTAGAACTGGTTACCTTTTTGTTCATAACTTGCTAAGTTTTCTAGATATCAACTTGATTTTTTTTTGCGTTGGATAGCTAAACGCATTGGCTTTAATTAGCAATTGTTTTCTTTAGAGCACTCTAAGAAAATTATTTCTATCATTTTTTCAAAAAAAGCAAAGGGGGTAGTCCATGGTTTTTTTTGGCACAAAATATTTTTTTCCCACTATCTGCAAAAAGCAAAATTCAAATTAAAGCCAATCTGGTTCTCTATCCAACGCAATAGAAATCAAGTCGATATCTAGAAAAGTAAGCAAGTTATGACCAAAAAGGTAAGCAGTTCTACTACTGCCTCTTTCCGGCCACTTTTAGTAGAACTGGTTACCTTTTTGTTCATAACTTGCTAAGTTTTCTAGATATCAACTTGATTTTTTTTGCGTTGGATAGCTAAACGCATTGGCTTTAATTAGAAATTGTTTTCTTTAGAATAGTCTAAGAAAATTATTTCTATCATTTTTTCAAAAAAAGCAAAGGGGGTAGTCCATGGTTTTTTTTGGCACAAAATATTTTTTTCCCACTATCTGCAAAAAGCAAAATTCAAATTAAAGCCAATCTGGTTCTCTATCCAACGCAATAGAAATCAAGTCGATATCTAGAAAAGTAAGCAAGTTATGACCAAAAAGGTAAGCAGTTCTACTACTGCCTCTTTCCGGCCACTTTTAGTAGAACTGGTTACCTTTTTGTTCATAACTTGCTAAGTTTTCTAGATATCAACTTGATTTTTTTTGCGTTGGATAGCTAAACGCATTGGCTTTAATTAGAAATTGTTTTCTTTAGAATAGTCTAAGAAAATTATTTCTATCATTTTTTCAAAAAAAGCAAAGGGGGTAGTCCATGGTTTTTTTTGGCACAAAATATTTTTTTCCCACTATCTGCAAAAAGCAAAATTCAAATTAAAGCCAATCTGGTCCTCTATCCAACGCAATAGAAATCAAGTCGGTATCTAGAAAAGTAAGCAAGTTATGACCAAAAAGGTAAGCAGTTCTACTACTGCCTCTTTCCGGCCACTTTTTAGAAGAACTGGTTACCTTTTTGTTCATAACTTGCTAAGTTTTCTAGATATCAACTTGATTTTTTTGCGTTGGATAGCTAAACGCATTGGCTTTAATTAGCATATGTTTTCTTTAGAGCAGTCTAAGAAAATTATTTCTATCATTTTTTCAAAAAAAGCAAAGGGGGTAGTCCATGGTTTTTTTTGGCACAAAATATTTTTTTCCCACTATCTGCAAAAAGCAAAATTCAAATTAAAGCCAATCTGGTTCTCTATCCAACGCAATAGAAATCAAGTCGATATCTAGAAAAGTAAGCAAGTTATGACCAAAAAGGTAAGCAGTTCTACTACTGCCTCTTTCCGGCCACTTTTAGTAGAACTGGTTACCTTTTTGTTCATAACTTGCTAAGTTTTCTAGATATCAACTTGATTTTTTTTGCGTTGGATAGCTAAACGCATTGGCTTTAATTAGAAATTGTTTTCTTTAGAATAGTCTAAGAAAATTATTTCTATCATTTTTTCAAAAAAAGCAAAGGGGGTAGTCCATGGTTTTTTTTGGCACAAAATATTTTTTTCCCACTATCTGCAAAAAGCAAAATTCAAATTAAAGCCAATCTGGTTCTCTATCCAACGCAATAGAAATCAAGTCGATATCTAAAAAAGTAAGCAAGTTATGACCAAAAAGGTAAGCAGTTCTACTACTGCCTCTTTCCGGCCACTTTTAGTAGAACTGGTTACCTTTTTTTTCATAACTTGCTAAGTTTTCTAGATATCAACTTGATTTTTTTTGCGTTGGATAGCTAAACGCATTTATTTTAATTAGAAATTGTTTTCTTTAGAATAGTCTAAGAAAATTATTTCTATCATTTTTTCAAAAAACGCAAAAGGGGGTAGTCCATGGTTTTTTTTTTGGCACAAAATATTTTTTTCCCACTATCTGCAAAAAGCAAAATTCAGATTAAAGCCAATCTGGTTCTCTATCCAACGCAATAGAAATCAAGTCGATATCTAGAAAAGTAAGCAAGTTATGACCAAAAAGGTAAGCAGTTCTACTACTGCCTCTTTCCGGCCACTTTTTAGTAGAACTGGTTACCTTTTTGTTCATAACTTGCTAAGTTTTCTAGATATCAACTTGATTTTTTTTGCGTTGGATAGCTAAACGCATTGGCTTTAATTAGCAATTGTTTTCTTTAGAGCACTCTAAGAAAATTATTTCTATCATTTTTTCAAAAAAAGCAAAGGGGTTAGTCCATGGTTTTTTTTTGGCACAAAATATTTTTTTCCCACTATCTGCAAAAAGCAAAATTCAGATTAAAGCCAATCTGGTTCTCTATCCAACGCAATAGAAATCAAGTCGATATCTAGAAAAGTAAGCAAGTTATGACCAAAAAGGTAAGCAGTTCTACTACTGCCTCTTTCCGGCCACTTTTAGTAGAACTGGTTACCTTTTTGTTCATAACTTGCTAAGTTTTCTAGATATCAACTTGATTTTTTTTGCGTTGGATAGCTAAACGCATTGGCTTTAATTAGAAATTGTTTTCTTTAGAATAGTCTAAGAAAATTATTTCTATCATTTTTTCAAAAAAAGCAAAGGGGGTAGTCCATGGTTTTTTTTGGCACAAAATATTTTTTTCCCACTATCTGCAAAAAGCAAAATTCAAATAAAAGCCAATCTGGTTCTCTATCCAACGCAATAGAAATCAAGTCGATATCTAGAAAAGTAAGCAAGTTATGACCAAAAAGGTAAGCAGTTCTACTACTGCCTCTTTCCGGCCACTTTTTAGTAGAACTGGTTACCTTTTTGTTCATAACTTGCTAAGTTTTCTAGATATCAACTTGATTTTTTTTGCGTTGGATAGCTAAACGCATTGGCTTTAATTAGAAATTCTTTTCTTTAGAACAGTCTAAGAAAATTATTTCTATCATTTTTTCAAAAAAAGCAAAGGGGGTAGTCCATGGTTTTTTTTGGCACAAAATATTTTTTTCCCACTATCTGCAAAAAGCAAAATTCAAATTAAAGCCAATCTGGTTCTCTATCCAACGCAATAGAAATCAAGTCGATATCTAGAAAAGTAAGCAAGTTATGACCAAAAAGGTAAGCAGTTCTACTACTGCCTCTTTCCGGCCACTTTTAGTAGAACTGGTTACCTTTTTGTTCATAACTTGCTAAGTTTTCTAGATATCAACTTGATTTTTTTTGCGTTGGATAGCTAAACGCATTGGCTTTAATTAGAAATTGTTTTCTTTAGAATAGTCTAAGAAAATTATTTCTATCATTTTTTCAAAAAAAGCAAAGGGGGTAGTCCATGGTTTTTTTTGGCACAAAATATTTTTTTCCCACTATCTGCAAAAAGCAAAATTCAAATTAAAGCCAATCTGGTTCTCTATCCAACGCAATAGAAATCAAGTCGATATCTAGAAAAGTAAGCAAGTTATGACCAAAAAGGTAAGCAGTTCTACTACTGCCTCTTTCCGGCCACTTTTAGTAGAACTGGTTACCTTTTTGTTCATAACTTGCTAAGTTTTCTAGATATCAACTTGATTTTTTTTGCGTTGGATAGCTAAACGCATTGGCTTTAATTAGAAATTGTTTTCTTTAGAATAGTCTAAGAAAATTATTTCTATCATTTTTTCAAAAAAAGCAAAGGGGGTAGTCCATGGTTTTTTTTGGCACAAAATATTTTTTTCCCACTATCTGCAAAAAGCAAAATTCAAATTAAAGCCAATCTGGTTCTCTATCCAACGCAATAGAAATCAAGTCGATATCTAAAAAAGTAAGCAAGTTATGACCAAAAAGGTAAGCAGTTCTACTACTGCCTCTTTCCGGCCACTTTTAGTAGAACTGGTTACCTTTTTTTTCATAACTTGCTAAGTTTTCTAGATATCAACTTGATTTTTTTTGCGTTGGATAGCTAAACGCATTTATTTTAATTAGAAATTGTTTTCTTTAGAATAGTCTAAGAAAATTATTTCTATCATTTTTTCAAAAAACGCAAAAGGGGGTAGTCCATGGTTTTTTTTTTGGCACAAAATATTTTTTTCCCACTATCTGCAAAAAGCAAAATTCAGATTAAAGCCAATCTGGTTCTCTATCCAACGCAATAGAAATCAAGTCGATATCTAGAAAAGTAAGCAAGTTATGACCAAAAAGGTAAGCAGTTCTACTACTGCCTCTTTCCGGCCACTTTTTAGTAGAACTGGTTACCTTTTTGTTCATAACTTGCTAAGTTTTCTAGATATCAACTTGATTTTTTTTGCGTTGGATAGCTAAACGCATTGGCTTTAATTAGAAATTCTTTTCTTTAGAACAGTCTAAGAAAATTATTTCTATCATTTTTTCAAAAAAAGCAAAGGGGGTAGTCCATGGTTTTTTTTGGCACAAAATATTTTTTTCCCACTATCTGCAAAAAGCAAAATTCAAATTAAAGCCAATCTGGTTCTCTATCCAACGCAATAGAAATCAAGTCGATATCTAGAAAAGTAAGCAAGTTATGACCAAAAAGGTAAGCACTTCTACTACTGCCTCTTTCCGGCCACTTTTTAGTAGAACTGGTTACCTTTTTGTTCATAACTTGCTAAGTTTTCTAGATATCAACTTGATTTTTTTTGCGTTGGATAGCTAAACGCATTGGCTTTAATTAGAAATTGTTTTCTTTAGAATAGTCTAAGAAAATTATTTCTATCATTTTTTCAAAAAAAGCAAAGGGGGTAGTCCATGGTTTTTTTTGGCACAAAATATTTTTTTCCCACTATCTGCAAAAAGCAAAATTCAAATTAAAGCCAATCTGGTTCTCTATCCAACGCAATAGAAATCAAGTCGATATCTAGAAAAGTAAGCAAGTTATGACCAAAAAGGTAAGCAGTTCTACTACTCCCTCTTTCCGGCCACTTTTTAGTAGAACTGGTTACCTTTTTGTTCATAACTTGCTAAGTTTTCTAGATATCAACTTGATTTTTTTTGCGTTGGATAGCTAAACGCATTGGCTTTAATTAGAAATTGTTTTCTTTAGAACAGTCTAAGAAAATTTTTTCTATCATTTTTTCAAAAAAAGCAAAGGGGGTAGTCCATGGTTTTTTTTGGCACAAAATATTTTTTTCCCACTATCTGCAAAAAGCAAAATTCAAATTAAAGCCAATCTGGTTCTCTATCCAACGCAATAGAAATCAAGTCGATATCTAGAAAAGTAAGCAAGTTATGACCAAAAAGGTAAGCAGTTCTACTACTGCCTCTTTCCGGCCACTTTTTAGTAGAACTGGTTACCTTTTTGTTCATAACTTGCTAAGTTTTCTAGATATCAACTTGATTTTTTTTGCGTTGGATAGCTAAACGCATTGGCTTTAATTAGAAATTGTTTTCTTTAGAACAGTCTAAGAAAATTATTTCTATCATTTTTTCAAAAAAAGCAAAGGGGGTAGTCCATGGTTTTTTTTGGCACAAAATATTTTTTTCCCACTATCTGCAAAAAGCAAAATTCAAATTAAAGCCAATCTGGTTCTCTATCCAACGCAATAGAAATCAAGTCGATATCTAGAAAAGAAAGCAAGTTATGACCAAAAAGGTAAGCAGTTCTACTACTCCCTCTTTCCGGCCACTTTTGAGTAGAACTGGTTACCTTTTTGTTCATAACTTGCTAAGTTTTCTAGATATCAACTTGATTTTTTTTGCGTTGGATAGCTAAACGCATTGGCTTTAATTAGAAATTGTTTTCTTTAGAATAGTCTAAGAAAATTATTTCTATCATTTTTTAAAAAAAGCAAAGGGGGTAGTCCATGGTTTTTTTTGGCACAAAATATTTTTTTCCCACTATCTGCAAAAAGCAAAATTCAAATTAAAGCCAATCTGGTTCTCTATCCAACGCAATAGAAATCAAGTCGATATCTAGAAAAGTAAGCAAGTTATGACCAAAAAGGTAAGCAGTTCTACTACTGCCTCTTTCCGGCCACTTTTAGTAGAACTGGTTACCTTTTTGTTCATAACTTGCTAAGTTTTCTAGATATCAACTTGATTTTTTTTGCGTTGGATAGCTAAACGCATTGGCTTTAATTAGAAATTGTTTTCTTTAGAATAGTCTAAGAAAATTATTTCTATCATTTTTTCAAAAAAAGCAAAGGGGGTAGTCCATGGTTTTTTTTGGCACAAAATATTTTTTTCCCACTATCTGCAAAAAGCAAAATTCAAATTAAAGCCAATCTGGTTCTCTATCCAACGCAATAGAAATCAAGTCGATATCTAGAAAAGTAAGCAAGTTATGACCAAAAAGGTAAGCAGTTCTACTACTGCCTCTTTCCGGCCACTTTTAGTAGAACTGGTTACCTTTTTGTTCATAACTTGCTAAGTTTTCTAGATATCAACTTGATTTTTTTTGCGTTGGATAGCTAAACGCATTGGCTTTAATTAGAAATTGTTTTCTTTAGAATAGTCTAAGAAAATTATTTCTATCATTTTTTCAAAAAAAGCAAAGGGGGTAGTCCATGGTTTTTTTTGGCACAAAATATTTTTTTCCCACTATCTGCAAAAAGCAAAATTCAAATTAAAGCCAATCTGGTTCTCTATCCAACGCAATAGAAATCAAGTCGATATCTAGAAAAGTAAGCAAGTTATGACCAAAAAGGTAAGCAGTTCTACTACTGCCTCTTTCCGGCCACTTTTAGTAGAACTGGTTACCTTTTTGTTCATAACTTGCTAAGTTTTCTAGATATCAACTTGATTTTTTTTGCGTTGGATAGCTAAACGCATTGGCTTTAATTAGAAATTGTTTTCTTTAGAATAGTCTAAGAAAATTATTTCTATCATTTTTTCAAAAAAAGCAAAGGGGGTAGTCCATGGTTTTTTTTGGCACAAAATATTTTTTTCCCACTATCTGCAAAAAGCAAAATTCAAATTAAAGCCAATCTGGTTCTCTATCCAACGCAATAGAAATCAAGTCGATATCTAGAAAAGTAAGCAAGTTATGACCAAAAAGGTAAGCAGTTCTACTACTGCCTCTTTCCGGCCACTTTTAGTAGAACTGGTTACCTTTTTGTTCATAACTTGCTAAGTTTTCTAGATATCAACTTGATTTTTTTTGCGTTGGATAGCTAAACGCATTGGCTTTAATTAGAAATTGTTTTCTTTAGAATAGTCTAAGAAAATTATTTCTATCATTTTTTCAAAAAAAGCAAAGGGGGTAGTCCATGGTTTTTTGGCACAAAATATTTTTTTCCCACTATCTGCAAAAAGCAAAATTCAAATTAAAGCCAATCTGGTTCTCTATCCAACGCAATAGAAATCAAGTCGATATCTAGAAAAGTAAGCAAGTTATGACCAAAAAGGTAAGCAGTTCTACTACTGCCTCTTTCCGGCCACTTTTAGTAGAACTGGTTACCTTTTTGTTCATAACTTGCTAAGTTTTCTAGATATCAACTTGATTTTTTTTGCGTTGGATAGCTAAACGCATTGGCTTTAATTAGAAATTGTTTTCTTTAGAATAGTCTAAGAAAATTATTTCTATCATTTTTTCAAAAAAAGCAAAGGGGGTAGTCCATGGTTTTTTTTGGCACAAAATATTTTTTTCCCACTATCTGCAAAAAGCAAAATTCAAATTAAAGCCAATCTGGTTCTCTATCCAACGCAATAGAAATCAAGTCGATATCTAGAAAAGTAAGCAAGTTATGACCAAAAAGGTAAGCAGTTCTACTACTGCCTCTTTCCGGCCACTTTTAGTAGAACTGGTTACCTTTTTGTTCATAACTTGCTAAGTTTTCTAGATATCAACTTGATTTTTTTTGCGTTGGATAGCTAAACGCATTGGCTTTAATTAGAAATTGTTTTCTTTAGAATAGTCTAAGAAAATTATTTCTATCATTTTTTCAAAAAAAGCAAAGGGGGTAGTCCATGGTTTTTTTTGGCACAAAATATTTTTTTCCCACTATCTGCAAAAAGCAAAATTCAAATTAAAGCCAATCTGGTTCTCTATCCAACGCAATAGAAATCAAGTCGATATCTAGAAAAGTAAGCAAGTTATGACCAAAAAGGTAAGCAGTTCTACTACTGCCTCTTTCCGGCCACTTTTAGTAGAACTGGTTACCTTTTTGTTCATAACTTGCTAAGTTTTCTAGATATCAACTTGATTTTTTTTGCGTTGGATAGCTAAACGCATTGGCTTTAATTAGAAATTGTTTTCTTTAGAATAGTCTAAGAAAATTATTTCTATCATTTTTTCAAAAAAAGCAAAGGGGGTAGTCCATGGTTTTTTTTGGCACAAAATATTTTTTTCCCACTATCTGCAAAAAGCAAAATTCAAATTAAAGCCAATCTGGTTCTCTATCCAACGCAATAGAAATCAAGTCGATATCTAGAAAAGTAAGCAAGTTATGACCAAAAAGGTAAGCAGTTCTACTACTGCCTCTTTCCGGCCACTTTTAGTAGAACTGGTTACCTTTTTGTTCATAACTTGCTAAGTTTTCTAGATATCAACTTGATTTTTTTTGCGTTGGATAGCTAAACGCATTGGCTTTAATTAGAAATTGTTTTCTTTAGAATAGTCTAAGAAAATTATTTCTATCATTTTTTCAAAAAAAGCAAAGGGGGTAGTCCATGGTTTTTTTTGGCACAAAATATTTTTTTCCCACTATCTGCAAAAAGCAAAATTCAAATTAAAGCCAATCTGGTTCTCTATCCAACGCAATAGAAATCAAGTCGATATCTAGAAAAGTAAGCAAGTTATGACCAAAAAGGTAAGCAGTTCTACTACTGCCTCTTTCCGGCCACTTTTAGTAGAACTGGTTACCTTTTTGTTCATAACTTGCTAAGTTTTCTAGATATCAACTTGATTTCTTTTGCGTTGGATAGCTAAACGCATTGGCTTTAATTAGAAATTGTTTTCTTTAGAACAGTCTAAGAAAATTATTTCTATCATTTTTTCAAAAAAAGCAAAGGGGGTAGTCCATGGTTTTTTTTGGCACAAAATATTTTTTTCCCACTATCTGCAAAAAGCAAAATTCAAATTAAAGCCAATCTGGTTCTCTATCCAACGCAATAGAAATCAAGTCGATATCTAGAAAAGTAAGCAAGTTATGACCAAAAAGGTAAGCAGTTCTACTACTGCCTCTTTCCGGCCACTTTTAGTAGAACTGGTTACCTTTTTGTTCATAACTTGCTAAGTTTTCTAGATATCAACTTGATTTTTTTTGCGTTGGATAGCTAAACGCATTGGCTTTAATTAGAAATTGTTTTCTTTAGAACAGTCTAAGAAAATTATTTCTATCATTTTTTCAAAAAAAGCAAAGGGGGTAGTCCATGGTTTTTTTTGGCACAAAATATTTTTTTCCCACTATCTGCAAAAAGCAAAATTCAAATTAAAGCCAATCTGGTTCTCTATCCAACGCAATAGAAATCAAGTCGATATCTAGAAAAGTAAGCAAGTTATGACCAAAAAGGTAAGCAGTTCTACTACTGCCTCTGTCCGGCCACTTTTAGTAGAACTGGTTACCTTTTTGTTCATAACTTGCTAAGTTTTCTAGATATCAACTTGATTTTTTTTTGCGTTGGATAGCTAAACGCATTGGCTTTAATTAGAAATTGTTTTCTTTAGAACAGTCTAAGAAAATTATTTCTATCATTTTTTCAAAAAAAGCAAAAGGGTGTAGTCCATGGTTTTTTTTTGGCATTATATATTTTTTTCCCACTATCTGCAAAAAGCAAAATTCAAATTAAAGCCAATCTGGTTCTCTATCCAACGCAATAGAAATCAAGTCGATATCTAGAAAAGTAAACAAGTTATGACCAAAAAGGTAAGCAGTTCTACTACTGCCTCTGTCCGGCCACTTTTAGTAGAACTGGTTACCTTTTTGTTCATAACTTGCTAAGTTTTCTAGATATCAACTTGATTTTTTTTGCGTTGGATAGCTAAACGCATTGGCTTTAATTAGAAACTGTTTTCTTTAGAACAGTCTAAGAAAATTATTTCTATCATTTTTTCAAAAAAAGCAAAAGGGTGTAGTCCATGGTTTTTTTTTGGCATTATATATTTTTTTCCCACTATCTGCAAAAAGCAAAATTCAAATTAAAGCCAATCTGGTTCTCTATCCAACGCAATAGAAATCAAGTCGATATCTAGAAAAGTAAGCAAGTTATGACCAAAAAGGTAAGCAGTTCTACTACTGCCTCTTTCCGGCCACTTTTAGTAGAACTGGTTACCTTTTTGTTCATAACTTGCTAAGTTTTCTAGATATCAACTTGATTTTTTTTGCGTTGGATAGCTAAACGCATTGGCTTTAATTAGAAATTGTTTTCTTTAGAATAGTCTAAGAAAATTATTTCTATCATTTTTTCAAAAAAAGCAAAGGGGGTAGTCCATGGTTTTTTTTGGCACAAAATATTTTTTTCCCACTATCTGCAAAAAGCAAAATTCAAATTAAAGCCAATCTGGTTCTCTATCCAACGCAATAGAAATCAAGTCGATATCTAGAAAAGTAAGCAAGTTATGACCAAAAAGGTAAGCAGTTCTACTACTGCCTCTTTCCGGCCACTTTTAGTAGAACTGGTTACCTTTTTGTTCATAACTTGCTAAGTTTTCTAGATATCAACTTGATTTTTTTTTGCGTTGGATAGCTAAACGCATTGGCTTTAATTAGAAATTGTTTTCTTTAGAACAGTCTAAGAAAATTATTTCTATCATTTTTTCAAAAAAAGCAAAAGGGTGTAGTCCATGGTTTTTTTTTGGCATTATATATTTTTTTCCCACTATCTGCAAAAAGCAAAATTCAAATTAAAGCCAATCTGGTTCTCTATCCAACGCAATAGAAATCAAGTCGATATCTAGAAAAGTAAGCAAGTTATGACCAAAAAGGTAAGCAGTTCTACTACTGCCTCTGTCCGGCCACTTTTAGTAGAACTGGTTACCTTTTTGTTCATAACTTGCTAAGTTTTCTAGATATCAACTTGATTTTTTTTTGCGTTGGATAGCTAAACGCATTGGCTTTAATTAGAAATTGTTTTCTTTAGAACAGTCTAAGAAAATTATTTCTATCATTTTTTCAAAAAAAGCAAAAGGGTGTAGTCCATGGTTTTTTTTTGGCATTATATATTTTTTTCCCACTATCTGCAAAAAGCAAAATTCAAATTAAAGCCAATCTGGTTCTCTCTCCAACGCAATAGAAATCAAGTCGATATCTAGAAAAGTAAGCAAGTTATGACCAAAAAGGTAAGCAGTTCTACTACTGCCTCTGTCCGGCCACTTTTAGTAGAACTGGTTACCTTTTTGTTCATAACTTGCTAAGTTTTCTAGATATCAACTTGATTTTTTTTGCGTTGGATAGCTAAACGCATTGGCTTTAATTAGAAATTGTTTTCTTTAGAACAGTCTAAGAAAATTATTTCTATCATTTTTTCAAAAAAAGCAAAAGGGTGTAGTCCATGGTTTTTTTTTGGCATTATATATTTTTTTCCCACTATCTGCAAAAAGCAAAATTCAAATTAAAGCCAATCTGGTTCTCTATCCAACGCAATAGAAATCAAGTCGATATCTAGAAAAGTAAGCAAGTTATGACCAAAAAGGTAAGCAGTTCTACTACTGCCTCTTTCCGGCCACTTTTAGTAGAACTGGTTACCTTTTTGTTCATAACTTGCTAAGTTTTCTAGATATCAACTTGATTTTTTTTGCGTTGGATAGCTAAACGCATTGGCTTTAATTAGAAATTGTTTTCTTTAGAATAGTCTAAGAAAATTATTTCTATCATTTTTTCAAAAAAAGCAAAGGGGGTAGTCCATGGTTTTTTTTGGCACAAAATATTTTTTTCCCACTATCTGCAAAAAGCAAAATTCAAATTAAAGCCAATCTGGTTCTCTATCCAACGCAATAGAAATCAAGTCGATATCTAGAAAAGTAAGCAAGTTATGACCAAAAAGGTAAGCAGTTCTACTACTGCCTCTTTCCGGCCACTTTTAGTAGAACTGGTTACCTTTTTGTTCATAACTTGCTAAGTTTTCTAGATATCAACTTGATTTTTTTTTGCGTTGGATAGCTAAACGCATTGGCTTTAATTAGAAATTGTTTTCTTTAGAACAGTCTAAGAAAATTATTTCTATCATTTTTTCAAAAAAAGCAAAAGGGTGTAGTCCATGGTTTTTTTTTGGCATTATATATTTTTTTCCCACTATCTGCAAAAAGCAAAATTCAAATTAAAGCCAATCTGGTTCTCTATCCAACGCAATAGAAATCAAGTCGATATCTAGAAAAGTAAGCAAGTTATGACCAAAAAGGTAAGCAGTTCTACTACTGCCTCTGTCCGGCCACTTTTAGTAGAACTGGTTACCTTTTTGTTCATAACTTGCTAAGTTTTCTAGATATCAACTTGATTTTTTTTGCGTTGGATAGCTAAACGCATTGGCTTTAATTAGAAATTGTTTTCTTTAGAACAGTCTAAGAAAATTATTTCTATCATTTTTTCAAAAAAAGCAAAGGGGGTAGTCCATGGTTTTTTTTGGCACAAAATATTTTTTTCCCACTATCTGCAAAAAGCAAAATTCAAATTAAAGCCAATCTGGTTCTCTATCCAACGCAATAGAAATCAAGTCGATATCTGGAAAAGTAAGCAAGTTATGACCAAAAAGGTAAGCAGTTCTACTACTGCCTCTTTCCGGCCACTTTTAGTAGAACTGGTTACCTTTTTGTTCATAACTTGCTAAGTTTTCTAGATATCAACTTGATTTTTTTTGCGTTGGATAGCTAAACGCATTGGCTTTAATTAGAAATTGTTTTCTTTAGAATAGTCTAAGAAAATTATTTCTATCATTTTTTCAAATAAAGCAAAGGGGGTAGTCCATGGTTTTTTTTGGCACAAAATATTTTTTTCCCACTATCTGCAAAAAGCAAAATTCAAATTAAAGCCAATCTGGTTCTCTATCCAACGCAATAGAAATCAAGTCGATATCTGGAAAAGTAAGCAAGTTATGACCAAAAAGGTAAGCAGTTCTACTACTGCCTCTTTCCGGCCACTTTTAGTAGAACTGGTTACCTTTTTGTTCATAACTTGCTAAGTTTTCTAGATATCAACTTGATTTTTTTTGCGTTGGATAGCTAAACGCATTGGCTTTAATTAGAAATTGTTTTCTTTAGAATAGTCTAAGAAAATTATTTCTATCATTTTTTCAAATAAAGCAAAGGGGGTAGTCCATGGTTTTTTTTGGCACAAAATATTTTTTTCCCACTATCTGCAAAAAGCAAAATTCAAATTAAAGCCAATCTGGTTCTCTATCCAACGCAATAGAAATCAAGTCGATATCTGGAAAAGTAAGCAAGTTATGACCAAAAAGGTAAGCAGTTCTACTACTGCCTCTTTCCGGCCACTTTTAGTAGAACTGGTTACCTTTTTGTTCATAACTTGCTAAGTTTTCTAGATATCAACTTGATTTTTTTTGCGTTGGATAGCTAAACGCATTGGCTTTAATTATAAATTGTTTTCTTTAGAATAGTCTAAGAAAATTATTTCTATCATTTTTTCAAATAAAGCAAAGGGGGTAGTCCATGGTTTTTTTTGGCACAAAATATTTTTTTCCCACTATCTGCAAAAAGCAAAATTCAAATTAAAGCCAATCTGGTTCTCTATCCAACGCAATAGAAATATGTCGATATCTGGAAAAGTAAGCAAGTTATGACCAAAAAGGTAAGCAGTTCTACTACTGCCTCTTTCCGGCCACTTTTAGTAGAACTGGTTACCTTTTTGTTCATACCTTGCTAAGTTTTCTAGATATCAACTTGATTTTTTTTGCGTTGGATAGCTAAACGCATTGGCTTTAATTAGAAATTGTTTTCTTTAGAATAGTCTAAGAAAATTATTTCTATCATTTTTTCAAATAAAGCAAAGGGGGTAGTCCATGGTTTTTTTTGGCACAAAATATTTTTTTCCCACTATCTGCAAAAAGCAAAATTCAAATTAAAGCCAATCTGGTTCTCTATCCAACGCAATAGAAATCAAGTCGATATCTAGAAAAGTAAGCAAGTTATGACCAAAAAGGTAAGCAGTTCTACTACTGCCTCTTTCCGGCCACTTTTTAGTAGAACTGGTTACCTTTTTGTTCATAACTTGCTAAGTTTTCTAGATATCAACTTGATTTTTTTTGCGTTGGATAGCTAAACGCATTGGCTTTAATTAGAAATTGTTTTCTTTAGAACAGTCTAAGAAAATTATTTCTATCATTTTTTCAAAAAAAGCAAAAGGGTGTAGTCCATGGTTTTTTTTTGGCATTATATATTTTTTTCCCACTATCTGCAAAAAGCAAAATTCAAATTAAAGCCAATCTGGTTCTCTATCCAACGCAATAGAAATCAAGTCGATATCTAGAAAAGTAAGCAAGTTATGACCAAAAAGGTAAGCAGTTCTACTACTGCCTCTTTCCGGCCACTTTTTAGAAGAACTGGTTACCTTTTTGTTCATAACTTGCTAAGTTTTCTAGATATCAACTTGATTTTTTTTGCGTTGGATACCTAAACGCATTGGCTTTAATTAGTAATTGTTTTCTTTAGAACAGTCTAAGAAAATTATTTCTATCATTTTTTCAAAAAAAGCAAAGGGGGTAGTCCATGGTTTTTTTTGGCACAAAATATTTTTTTCCCACTATCTGCAAAAAGCAAAATTCAAATTAAAGCCAATCTGGTTCTCTATCCAACGCAATAGAAATCAAGTCGATATCTGGAAAAGTAAGCAAGTTATGACCAAAAAGGTAAGCAGTTCTACTACTGCCTCTTTCCGGCCACTTTTAGTAGAACTGGTTACCTTTTTGTTCATAACTTGCTAAGTTTTCTAGATATCAACTTGATTTTTTTTGCGTTGGATAGCTAAACGCATTGGCTTTAATTAGAAATTGTTTTCTTTAGAATAGTCTAAGAAAATTATTTCTATCATTTTTTCAAAAAAAGCAAAGGGGGTAGTCCATGGTTTTTTTTGGCACAAAATATTTTTTTCCCACTATCTGCAAAAAGCAAAATTCAAATTAAAGCCAATCTGGTTCTCTATCCAACGCAATAGAAATCAAGTCGATATCTGGAAAAGTAAGCAAGTTATGACCAAAAAGGTAAGCAGTTCTACTACTGCCTCTTTCCGGCCACTTTTAGTAGAACTGGTTACCTTTTTGTTCATAACTTGCTAAGTTTTCTAGATATCAACTTGATTTTTTTGCGTTGGATAGCTAAACGCATTGGCTTTAATTAGAAATTGTTTTCTTTAGAATAGTCTAAGAAAATTATTTCTATCATTTTTTCAAAAAAAGCAAAGGGGGTAGTCCATGGTTTTTTTTGGCACAAAATATTTTTTTCCCATTATCTGCAAAAAGCAAAATTCAAATTAAAGCCAATCTGGTTCTCTATCCAACGCAATAGAAATCAAGTCGATATCTAGAAAATTAAGCAAGTTATGACCAAAAAGGTAAGCAGTTCTACTACTGCCTCTTTCCGGCCACTTTTAGTAGAACTGGTTACCTTTTTGTTCATAACTTGCTAAGTTTTCTAGATATCAACTTGATTTTTTTTGCGTTGGATAGCTAAACGCATTGGCTTTAATTAGAAATTGTTTTCTTTAGAATAGTCTAAGAAAATTATTTCTATCATTTTTTCAAAAAAAGCAAAGGGGGTAGTCCATGGTTTTTTTTGGCACAAAATATTTTTTTCCCACTATCTGCAAAAAGCAAAATTCAAATTAAAGCCAATCTGGTTCTCTATCCAACGCAATAGAAATCAAGTCGATATCTGGAAAAGTAAGCAAGTTATGACCAAAAAGGTAAGCAGTTCTACTACTGCCTCTTTCCGGCGACTTTTAGTAGAACTGGTTACCTTTTTGTTCATAACTTGCTAAGTTTTCTAGATATCAACTTGATTTTTTTTGCGTTGGATAGCTAAACGCATTGGCTTTAATTATAAATTGTTTTCTTTAGAATAGTCTAAGAAAATTATTTCTATCATTTTTTCAAATAAAGCAAAGGGGGTAGTCCATGGTTTTTTTTGGCACAAAATATTTTTTTCCCACTATCTGCAAAAAGCAAAATTCAAATTAAAGCCAATCTGGTTCTCTATCCAACGCAATAGAAATATGTCGATATCTGGAAAAGTAAGCAAGTTATGACCAAAAAGGTAAGCAGTTCTACTACTGCCTCTGTCCGGCCACTTTTAGTAGAACTGGTTACCTTTTTGTTCATAACTTGCTAAGTTTTCTAGATATCAACTTGATTTTTTTTGCGTTGGATAGCTAAACGCATTGGCTTTAATTAGAAATTGTTTTCTTTAGAATAGTCTAAGAAAATTATTTCTATCATTTTTTCAAAAAAAGCAAAAGGGTGTAGTCCATGGTTTTTTTTTGGCATTATATATTTTTTTCCCACTATCTGCAAAAAGCAAAATTCAAATTAAAGCCAATCTGGTTCTCTATCCAACGCAATAGAAATCAAGTCGATATCTAGAAAAGTAAGCAAGTTATGACCAAAAAGGTAAGCAGTTCTACTACTGCCTCTTTCCGGCCACTTTTTAGAAGAACTGGTTACCTTTTTGTTCATAACTTGCTAAGTTTTCTAGATATCAACTTGATTTTTTTTGCGTTGGATAGCTAAACGCATTGGCTTTAATTAGAAATTGTTTTCTTTAGAACAGTCTAAGAAAATTATTTCTATCATTTTTTCAAAAAAAGCAAAGGGGGTAGTCCATGGTTTTTTTTGGCACAAAATATTTTTTTCCCACTATCTGCAAAAAGCAAAATTCAAATTAAAGCCAATCTGGTTCTCTATCCAACGCAATAGAAATCAAGTCGATATCTAGAAAAGTAAGCAAGTTATGACCAAAAAGGTAAGCAGTTCTACTACTGCCTCTGTCCGGCCACTTTTAGTAGAACTGGTTACCTTTTTGTTCATAACTTGCTAAGTTTTCTAGATATCAACTTGATTTTTTTTGCGTTGGATAGCTAAACGCATTGGCTTTAATTAGAAATTGTTTTCTTTAGAACAGTCTAAGAAAATTATTTCTATCATTTTTTCAAAAAAAGCAAAAGGGTGTAGTCCATGGTTTTTTTTTGGCATTATATATTTTTTTCCCACTATCTGCAAAAAGCAAAATTCAAATTAAAGCCAATCTGGTTCTCTATCCAACGCAATAGAAATCAAGTCGATATCTAGAAAAGTAAGCAAGTTATGACCAAAAAGGTAATCAGTTCTACTACTGCCTCTGTCCGGCCGCTTTTAGTAGAACTGGTTACCTTTTTGTTCATAACTTGCTAAGTTTTCTAGATATCAACTTGATTTTTTTTGCGTTGGATAGCTAAACGCATTGGCTTTAATTAGAAATTGTTTTCTTTAGAACAGTCTAAGAAAATTATTTCTATCATTTTTTCAAAAAAAGCAAAAGGGTGTAGTCCATGGTTTTTTTTTGGCATTATATATTTTTTTCCCACTATCTGCAAAAAGCAAAATTCAAATTAAAGCCAATCTGGTTCTCTATCCAACGCAATAGAAATCAAGTCGATATCTAGAAAAGTAAGCAAGTTATGACCAAAAAGGTAAGCAGTTCTACTACTGCCTCTTTCCGGCCACTTTTTAGAAGAACTGGTTACCTTTTTGTTCATAACTTGCTAAGTTTTCTAGATATCAACTTGATTTTTTTTGCGTTGGATACCTAAACGCATTGGCTTTAATTAGTAATTGTTTTCTTTAGAACAGTCTAAGAAAATTATTTCTATCATTTTTTCAAAAAAAGCAAAGGGGGTAGTCCATGGTTTTTTTTGGCACAAAATATTTTTTTCCCACTATCTGCAAAAAGCAAAATTCAAATTAAAGCCAATCTGGTTCTCTATCCAACGCAATAGAAATCAAGTCGATATCTGGAAAAGTAAGCAAGTTATGACCAAAAAGGTAAGCAGTTCTACTACTGCCTCTTTCCGGCCACTTTTAGTAGAACTGGTTACCTTTTTGTTCATAACTTGCTAAGTTTTCTAGATATCAACTTGATTTTTTTTGCGTTGGATAGCTAAACGCATTGGCTTTAATTAAAAATTGTTTTCTTTAGAATAGTCTAAGAAAATTATTTCTATCATTTTTTCAAAAAAAGCAAAGGGGGTAGTCCATGGTTTTTTTTGGCACAAAATATTTTTTTCCCACTATCTGCAAAAAGCAAAATTCAAATTAAAGCCAATCTGGTTCTCTATCCAACGCAATAGAAATCAAGTCGATATCTGGAAAAGTAAGCAAGTTATGACCAAAAAGGTAAGCAGTTCTACTACTGCCTCTTTCCGGCCACTTTTAGTAGAACTGGTTACCTTTTTGTTCATAACTTGCTAAGTTTTCTAGATATCAACTTGATTTTTTTGCGTTGGATAGCTAAACGCATTGGCTTTAATTAGAAATTGTTTTCTTTAGAATAGTCTAAGAAAATTATTTCTATCATTTTTTCAAAAAAAGCAAAGGGGGTAGTCCATGGTTTTTTTTGGCACAAAATATTTTTTTCCCATTATCTGCAAAAAGCAAAATTCAAATTAAAGCCAATCTGGTTCTCTATCCAACGCAATAGAAATCAAGTCGATATCTAGAAAATTAAGCAAGTTATGACCAAAAAGGTAAGCAGTTCTACTACTGCCTCTTTCCGGCCACTTTTAGTAGAACTGGTTACCTTTTTGTTCATAACTTGCTAAGTTTTCTAGATATCAACTTGATTTTTTTTGCGTTGGATAGCTAAACGCATTGGCTTTAATTAGAAATTGTTTTCTTTAGAATAGTCTAAGAAAATTATTTCTATCATTTTTTCAAAAAAAGCAAAGGGGGTAGTCCATGGTTTTTTTTGGCACAAAATATTTTTTTCCCACTATCTGCAAAAAGCAAAATTCAAATTAAAGCCAATCTGGTTCTCTATCCAACGCAATAGAAATCAAGTCGATATCTAGAAAAGTAAGCAAGTTATGACCAAAAAGGTAAGCATTTCTACTACTGCCTCTTTCCGGCCACTTTTAGTAGAACTGGTTACCTTTTTGTTCATAACTTGCTAAGTTTTCTAGATATCAACTTGATTTTTTTTGCGTTGGATAGCTAAACGCATTGGCTTTAATTAGAAATTGTTTTCTTTAGAATAGTCTAAGAAAATTATTTCTATCATTTTTTCAAAAAAAGCAAAGGGGGTAGTCCATGGTTTTTTTTGGCACAAAATATTTTTTTCCCACTATCTGCAAAAAGCAAAATTCAAATTAAAGCCAATCTGGTTCTCTATCCAACGCAATAGAAATCAAGTCGATATCTAGAAAAGTAAGCAAGTTATGACCAAAAAGGTAAGCAGTTCTACTACTGCCTCTTTCCGGCCACTTTTAGTAGAACTGGTTACCTTTTTGTTCATAACTTGCTAAGTTTTCTAGATATCAACTTGATTTTTTTGCGTTGGATAGCTAAACGCATTGGCTTTAATTAGAAATTGTTTTCTTTAGAACAGTCTAAGAAAATTATTTCTATCATTTTTTCAAAAAAAGCAAAAGGGTGTAGTCCATGGTTTTTTTTTGGCATTATATATTTTTTTTCCACTATCTGCAAAAAGCAAAATTCAAATTAAAGCCAATCTGGTTCTCTATCCAACGCAATAGAAATCAAGTCGATATCTAGAAAAGTAAGCAAGTTATGACCAAAAAGGTAAGCAGTTCTACTACTGCCTCTTTCCGGCCACTTTTAGTAGAACTGGTTACCTTTTTGTTCATAACTTGCTAAGTTTTCTAGATATCAACTTGATTTTTTTTGCGTTGGATAGCTAAACGCATTGGCTTTAATTAGAAATTGTTTTCTTTAGAATAGTCTAAGAAAATTATTTCTATCATTTTTTCAAAAAAAGCAAAGGGGGTAGTCCATGGTTTTTTTTGGCACAAAATATTTTTTTCCCACTATCTGCAAAAAGCAAAATTCAAATTAAAGCCAATCTGGTTCTCTATCCAACGCAATAGAAATCAAGTCGATATCTAGAAAAGTAAGCAAGTTATGACCAAAAAGGTAAGCAGTTCTACTACTGCCTCTTTCCGGCCACTTTTAGTAGAACTGGTTACCTTTTTGTTCATAACTTGCTAAGTTTTCTAGATATCAACTTGATTTTTTTGCGTTGGATAGCTAAACGCATTGGCTTTAATTAGAAATTGTTTTCTTTAGAACAGTCTAAGAAAATTATTTCTATCATTTTTTCAAAAAAAGCAAAAGGGTGTAGTCCATGGTTTTTTTTTGGCATTATATATTTTTTTCCCACTATCTGCAAAAAGCAAAATTCAAATTAAAGCCAATCTGGTTCTCTATCCAACGCAATAGAAATCAAGTCGATATCTAGAAAAGTAAGCAAGTTATGACCAAAAAGGTAAGCAGTTCTACTACTGCCTCTTTCCGGCCACTTTTAGTAGAACTGGTTACCTTTTTGTTCATAACTTGCTAAGTTTTCTAGATATCAACTTGATTTTTTTTGCGTTGGATAGCTAAACGCATTGGCTTTAATTAGAAATTGTTTTCTTTAGAATAGTCTAAGAAAATTATTTCTATCATTTTTTCAAAAAAAGCAAAGGGGGTAGTCCATGGTTTTTTTTGGCACAAAATATTTTTTTCCCACTATCTGCAAAAAGCAAAATTCAAATTAAAGCCAATCTGGTTCTCTATCCAACGCAATAGAAATCAAGTCGATATCTAGAAAAGTAAGCAAGTTATGACCAAAAAGGTAAGCAGTTCTACTACTGCCTCTTTCCGGCCACTTTTAGTAGAACTGGTTACCTTTTTGTTCATAACTTGCTAAGTTTTCTAGATATCAACTTGATTTTTTTGCGTTGGATAGCTAAACGCATTGGCTTTAATTAGAAATTGTTTTCTTTAGAATAGTCTAAGAAAATTATTTCTATCATTTTTTCAAAAAAAGCAAAGGGGGTAGTCCATGGTTTTTTTTGGCACAAAATATTTTTTTCCCACTATCTGCAAAAAGCAAAATTCAAATTAAAGCCAATCTGGTTCTCTATCCAACGCAATAGAAATCAAGTCGATATCTAGAAAAGTAAGCAAGTTATGACCAAAAAGGTAAGCAGTTCTACTACTGCCTCTTTCCGGCCACTTTTAGTAGAACTGGTTACCTTTTTGTTCATAACTTGCTAAGTTTTCTAGATATCAACTTGATTTTTTTTGCGTTGGATAGCTAAACGCATTGGCTTTAATTAGAAATTGTTTTCTTTAGAATAGTCTAAGAAAATTATTTCTATCATTTTTTCAAAAAAAGCAAAGGGGGTAGTCCATGGTTTTTTTTGGCACAAAATATTTTTTTCCCACTATCTGCAAAAAGCAAAATTCAAATTAAAGCCAATCTGGTTCTCTATCCAACGCAATAGAAATCAAGTCGATATCTAGAAAAGTAAGCAAGTTATGACCAAAAAGGTAAGCAGTTCTACTACTGCCTCTTTCCGGCCACTTTTAGTAGAACTGGTTACCTTTTTGTTCATAACTTGCTAAGTTTTCTAGATATCAACTTGATTTTTTTTGCGTTGGATAGCTAAACGCATTGGCTTTAATTAGAAATTGTTTTCTTTAGAATAGTCTAAGAAAATTATTTCTATCATTTTTTCAAAAAAAGCAAAGGGGGTAGTCCATGGTTTTTTTTGGCACAAAATATTTTTTTCCCACTATCTGCAAAAAGCAAAATTCAAATTAAAGCCAATCTGGTTCTCTATCCAACGCAATAGAAATCAAGTCGATATCTAGAAAAGTAAGCAAGTTATGACCAAAAAGGTAAGCAGTTCTACTACTGCCTCTTTCCGGCCACTTTTAGTAGAACTGGTTACCTTTTTGTTCATAACTTGCTAAGTTTTCTAGATATCAACTTGATTTTTTTTGCGTTGGATAGCTAAACGCATTGGCTTTAATTAGAAATTGTTTTCTTTAGAATAGTCTAAGAAAATTATTTCTATCATTTTTTCAAAAAAAACAAAGGGGGTAGTCCATGGTTTTTTTTGGCACAAAATATTTTTTTCCCACTATCTGCAAAAAGCAAAATTCAAATTAAAGCCAATCTGGTTCTCTATCTAACGCAATAGAAATCAAGTCGATATCTAGAAAAGTAAGCAAGTTATGACCAAAAAGGTAAGCAGTTCTACTACTGCCTCTTTCCGGCCACTTTTAGTAGAACTGGTTACCTTTTTGTTCATAACTTGCTAAGTTTTCTAGATATCAACTTGATTTTTTTTGCGTTAGATAGCTAAACGCATTGGCTTTAATTAGAAATTGTTTTCTTTAGAATAGTCTAAGAAAATTATTTCTATCATTTTTTCAAAAAAAGCAAAGGGGGTAGTCCATGGTTTTTTTTGGCACAAAATATTTTTTTCCCACTATCTGCAAAAAGCAAAATTCAAATTAAAGCCAATCTGGTTCTCTATCCAACGCAATAGAAATCAAGTCGATATCTAGAAAAGTAAGCAAGTTATGACCAAAAAGGTAAGCAGTTCTACTACTGCCTCTTTCCGGCCACTTTTAGTAGAACTGGTTACCTTTTTGTTCATAACTTGCTAAGTTTTCTAGATATCAACTTGATTTTTTTTGCGTTGGATAGCTAAACGCATTGGCTTTAATTAGAAATTGTTTTCTTTAGAATAGTCTAAGAAAATTATTTCTATCATTTTTTCAAAAAAAGCAAAGGGGGTAGTCCATGGTTTTTTTTGGCACAAAATATTTTTTTCCCACTATCTGCAAAAAGCAAAATTCAAATTAAAGCCAATCTGGTTCTCTATCCAACGCAATAGAAATCAAGTCGATATCTAGAAAAGTAAGCAAGTTATGACCAAAAAGGTAAGCAGTTCTACTACTGCCTCTTTCCGGCCACTTTTAGTAGAACTGGTTACCTTTTTGTTCATAACTTGCTAAGTTTTCTAGATATCAACTTGATTTTTTTTGCGTTGGATAGCTAAACGCATTGGCTTTAATTAGAAATTGTTTTCTTTAGAATAGTCTAAGAAAATTATTTCTATCATTTTTTCAAAAAAAGCAAAGGGGGTAGTCCATGGTTTTTTTTGGCACAAAATATTTTTTTCCCACTATCTGCAAAAAGCAAAATTCAAATTAAAGCCAATCTGGTTCTCTATCCAACGCAATAGAAATCAAGTCGATATCTAGAAAAGTAAGCAAGTTATGACCAAAAAGGTAAGCAGTTCTACTACTGCCTCTTTCCGGCCACTTTTAGTAGAACTGGTTACCTTTTTGTTCATAACTTGCTAAGTTTTCTAGATATCAACTTGATTTTTTTTGCGTTGGATAGCTAAACGCATTGGCTTTAATTAGAAATTGTTTTCTTTAGAATAGTCTAAGAAAATTATTTCTATCATTTTTTCAAAAAAGCAAAGGGGGTAGTCCATGGTTTTTTTTGGCACAAAATATTTTTTTCCCACTATCTGCAAAAAGCAAAATTCAAATTAAAGCCAATCTAGTTCTCTATCCAACGCAATAGAAATCAAGTCGATATCTAGAAAAGTAAGCAAGTTATGACCAAAAAAGTAAGCAGTTCTACTACTGCCTCTTTCCGGCCACTTTTTAGTAGAACTGGTTACCTTTTTGTTCATAACTTGCTAAGTTTTCTAGATATCAACTTGATTTTTTTTGCGTTGGATAGCTAAACGCATTGGCTTTAATTATAAATTGTTTTCTTTAGAATAGTCTAAGAAAATTATTTCTATCATTTTTTCAAAAAAAGCAAAGGGGGTAGTCCATGGTTTTTTTTGGCACAAAATATTTTTTTCCCACTATCTGCAAAAAGCAAAATTCAAATTAAAGCCAATCTGGTTCTCTATCCAACGCAATAGAAATCAAGTCGATATCTAGAAAAGTAAGCAAGTTATGACCAAAAAGGTAAGCAGTTCTACTACTGCCTCTTTCCGGCCACTTTTAGTAGAACTGGTTACCTTTTTGTTCATAACTTGCTAAGTTTTCTAGATATCAACTTGATTTTTTTGCGTTGGATAGCTAAACGCATTGACTTTAATTAGAAATTGTTTTCTTTAGAATAGTCTAAGAAAATTATTTCTATCATTTTTTCAAAAAAAGCAAAGGGGGTAGTCCATGGTTTTTTTTGGCACAAAATATTTTTTTCCCACTATCTGCAAAAAGCAAAATTCAAATTAAAGCCAATCTGGTTCTCTATCCAACGCAATAGAAATCAAGTCGATATCTAGAAAAGTAAGCAAGTTATGACCAAAAAGGTAAGCAGTTCTACTACTGCCTCTTTCCGGCCACTTTTAGTAGAACTGGTTACCTTTTTGTTCATAACTTGCTAAGTTTTCTAGATATCAACTTGATTTTTTTTGCGTTGGATAGCTAAACGCATTGGCTTTAATTAGAAATTGTTTTCTTTAGAATAGTCTAAGAAAATTATTTCTATCATTTTTTCAAAAAAAGCAAAGGGGGTAGTCCATGGTTTTTTTTGGCACAAAATATTTTTTTCCCACTATCTGCAAAAAGCAAAATTCAAATTAAAGCCAATCTGGTTCTCTATCCAACGCAATAGAAATCAAGTCGATATCTAGAAAAGTAAGCAAGTTATGACCAAAAAGGTAAGCAGTTCTACTACTGCCTCTTTCCGGCCACTTTTAGTAGAACTGGTTACCTTTTTGTTCATAACTTGCTAAGTTTTCTAGATATCAACTTAATTTTTTTGCGTTGGATAGCTAAACGCATTGGCTTTAATTAGAAATTGTTTTCTTTAGAATAGTCTAAGAAAATTATTTCTATCATTTTTTCAAAAAAAGCAAAGGGGGTAGTCCATGGTTTTTTTTGGCACAAAATATTTTTTTCCCACTATCTGCAAAAAGCAAAATTCAAATTAAAGCCAATCTGGTTCTCTATCCAACGCAATAGAAATCAAGTCGATATCTAGAAAAGTAAGCAAGTTATGACCAAAAAGGTAAGCAGTTCTACTACTGCCTCTTTCCGGCCACTTTTAGTAGAACTGGTTACCTTTTTGTTCATAACTTGCTAAGTTTTCTAGATATCAACTTGATTTTTTTTGCGTTGGATAGCTAAACGCATTGGCTTTAATTAGAAATTGTTTTCTTTAGAATAGTCTAAGAAAATTATTTCTATCATTTTTTCAAAAAAAGCAAAGGGGGTAGTCCATGGTTTTTTTTGGCACAAAATATTTTTTCCCACTATCTGCAAAAAGCAAAATTCAAATTAAAGCCAATCTGGTTCTCTATCCAACGCAATAGAAATCAAGTCGATATCTAGAAAAGTAAGCAAGTTATGACCAAAAAGGTAAGCAGTTCTACTACTGCCTCTTTCCGGCCACTTTTAGTAGAACTGGTTACCTTTTTGTTCATAACTTGCTAAGTTTTCTAGATATCAACTTGATTTTTTTTGCGTTGGATAGCTAAACGCATTGGCTTTAATTAGAAATTGTTTTCTTTAGAATAGTCTAAGAAAATTATTTCTATCATTTTTTCAAAAAAAGCAAAGGGGGTAGTCCATGGTTTTTTTTGGCACAAAATATTTTTTTCCCACTATCTGCAAAAAGCAAAATTCAAATTAAAGCCAATCTGGTTCTCTATCCAACGCAATAGAAATCAAGTCGATATCTAGAAAAGTAAGCAAGTTATGACCAAAAAGGTAAGCAGTTCTACTACTGCCTCTTTCCGGCCACTTTTAGTAGAACTGGTTACCTTTTTGTTCATAACTTGCTAAGTTTTCTAGATATCAACTTGATTTTTTTTGCGTTAGATAGCTAAACGCATTGGCTTTAATTAGAAATTGTTTTCTTTAGAATAGTCTAAGAAAATTATTTCTATCATTTTTTCAAAAAAAGCAAAGGGGGTAGTCCATGGTTTTTTTTGGCACAAAATATTTTTTTCCCACTATCTGCAAAAAGCAAAATTCAAATTAAAGCCAATCTGGTTCTCTATCCAACGCAATAGAAATCAAGTCGATATCTAGAAAAGTAAGCAAGTTATGACCAAAAAGGTAAGCAGTTCTACTACTGCCTCTTTCCGGCCACTTTTAGTAGAACTGGTTACCTTTTTGTTCATAACTTGCTAAGTTTTCTAGATATCAACTTGATTTTTTTTGCGTTGGATAGCTAAACGCATTGGCTTTAATTAGAAATTGTTTTCTTTAGAATAGTCTAAGAAAATTATTTCTATCATTTTTTCAAAAAAAGCAAAGGGGGTAGTCCATGGTTTTTTTTGGCACAAAATATTTTTTTCCCACTATCTGCAAAAAGCAAAATTCAAATTAAAGCCAATCTGGTTCTCTATCCAACGCAATAGAAATCAAGTCGATATCTAGAAAAGTAAGCAAGTTATGACCAAAAAGGTAAGCAGTTCTACTACTGCCTCTTTCTGGCCACTTTTAGTAGAACTGGTTACCTTTTTGTTCATAACTTGCTAAGTTTTCTAGATATCAACTTGATTTTTTTTGCGTTGGATAGCTAAACGCATTGGCTTTAATTAGAAATTGTTTTCTTTAGAATAGTCTAAGAAAATTATTTCTATCATTTTTTCAAAAAAAGCAAAGGGGGTAGTCCATGGTTTTTTTTGGCACAAAATATTTTTTTCCCACTATCTGCAAAAAGCAAAATTCAAATTAAAGCCAATCTGGTTCTCTATCCAACGCAATAGAAATCAAGTCGATATCTAGAAAAGTAAGCAAGTTATGACCAAAAAGGTAAGCAGTTCTACTACTGCCTCTTTCCGGCCACTTTTAGTAGAACTGGTTACCTTTTTGTTCATAACTTGCTAAGTTTTCTAGATATCAACTTGATTTTTTTTGCGTTGGATAGCTAAACGCATTGGCTTTAATTAGAAATTGTTTTCTTTAGAATAGTCTAAGAAAATTATTTCTATCATTTTTTCAAAAAAAGCAAAGGGGGTAGTCCATGGTTTTTTTTGGCACAAAATATTTTTTTCCCACTATCTGCAAAAAGCAAAATTCAAATTAAAGCCAATCTAGTTCTCTATCCAACGCAATAGAAATCAAGTCGATATCTAGAAAAGTAAGCAAGTTATGACCAAAAAAGTAAGCAGTTCTACTACTGCCTCTTTCCGGCCACTTTTAGTAGAACTGGTTACCTTTTTGTTCATAACTTGCTAAGTTTTCTAGATATCAACTTGATTTTTTTTGCGTTGGATAGCTAAACGCATTGGCTTTAATTAGAAATTGTTTTCTTTAGAATAGTCTAAGAAAATTATTTCTATCATTTTTTCAAAAAAAACAAAGGGGGTAGTCCATGGTTTTTTTTGGCACAAAATATTTTTTTCCCACTATCTGCAAAAAGCAAAATTCAAATTAAAGCCAATCTGGTTCTCTATCCAACGCAATAGAAATCAAGTCGATATCTAGAAAAGTAAGCAAGTTATGACCAAAAAGGTAAGCAGTTCTACTACTGCCTCTTTCCGGCCACTTTTAGTAGAACTGGTTACCTTTTTGTTCATAACTTGCTAAGTTTTCTAGATATCAACTTGATTTTTTTTGCGTTAGATAGCTAAACGCATTGGCTTTAATTAGAAATTGTTTTCTTTAGAATAGTCTAAGAAAATTATTTCTATCATTTTTTCAAAAAAAGCAAAGGGGGTAGTCCATGGTTTTTTTTGGCACAAAATATTTTTTTCCCACTATCTGCAAAAAGCAAAATTCAAATTAAAGCCAATCTGGTTCTCTATCCAACGCAATAGAAATCAAGTCGATATCTAGAAAAGTAAGCAAGTTATGACCAAAAAGGTAAGCAGTTCTACTACTGCCTCTTTCCGGCCACTTTTAGTAGAACTGGTTACCTTTTTGTTCATAACTTGCTAAGTTTTCTAGATATCAACTTGATTTTTTTTGCGTTGGATAGCTAAACGCATTGGCTTTAATTAGAAATTGTTTTCTTTAGAATAGTCTAAGAAAATTATTTCTATCATTTTTTCAAAAAAAGCAAAGGGGGTAGTCCATGGTTTTTTTTGGCACAAAATATTTTTTTCCCACTATCTGCAAAAAGCAAAATTCAAATTAAAGCCAATCTGGTTCTCTATCCAACGCAATAGAAATCAAGTCGATATCTAGAAAAGTAAGCAAGTTATGACCAAAAAGGTAAGCAGTTCTACTACTGCCTCTTTCCGGCCACTTTTAGTAGAACTGGTTACCTTTTTGTTCATAACTTGCTAAGTTTTCTAGATATCAACTTGATTTTTTTTGCGTTAGATAGCTAAACGCATTGGCTTTAATTAGAAATTGTTTTCTTTAGAATAGTCTAAGAAAATTATTTCTATCATTTTTTCAAAAAAAGCAAAGGGGGTAGTCCATGGTTTTTTTTGGCACAAAATATTTTTTTCCCACTATCTGCAAAAAGCAAAATTCAAATTAAAGCCAATCTGGTTCTCTATCCAACGCAATAGAAATCAAGTCGATATCTAGAAAAGTAAGCAAGTTATGACCAAAAAGGTAAGCAGTTCTACTACTGCCTCTTTCCGGCCACTTTTAGTAGAACTGGTTACCTTTTTGTTCATAACTTGCTAAGTTTTCTAGATATCAACTTGATTTTTTTTGCGTTGGATAGCTAAACGCATTGGCTTTAATTAGAAATTGTTTTCTTTAGAATAGTCTAAGAAAATTATTTCTATCATTTTTTCAAAAAAAGCAAAGGGGGTAGTCCATGGTTTTTTTTGGCACAAAATATTTTTTTCCCACTATCTGCAAAAAGCAAAATTCAAATTAAAGCCAATCTGGTTCTCTATCCAACGCAATAGAAATCAAGTCGATATCTAGAAAAGTAAGCAAGTTATGACCAAAAAGGTAAGCAGTTCTACTACTGCCTCTTTCCGGCCACTTTTAGTAGAACTGGTTACCTTTTTGTTCATAACTTGCTAAGTTTTCTAGATATCAACTTGATTTTTTTTGCGTTGGATAGCTAAACGCATTGGCTTTAATTAGAAATTGTTTTCTTTAGAATAGTCTAAGAAAATTATTTCTATCATTTTTTCAAAAAAAGCAAAGGGGGTAGTCCATGGTTTTTTTTGGCACAAAATATTTTTTTCCCACTATCTGCAAAAAGCAAAATTCAAATTAAAGCCAATCTGGTTCTCTATCCAACGCAATAGAAATCAAGTCGATATCTAGAAAAGTAAGCAAGTTATGACCAAAAAGGTAAGCAGTTCTACTACTGCCTCTTTCCGGCCACTTTTAGTAGAACTGGTTACCTTTTTGTTCATAACTTGCTAAGTTTTCTAGATATCAACTTGATTTTTTTTGCGTTGGATAGCTAAACGCATTGGCTTTAATTAGAAATTGTTTTCTTTAGAATAGTCTAAGAAAATTATTTCTATCATTTTTTCAAAAAAAGCAAAGGGGGTAGTCCATGGTTTTTTTTGGCACAAAATATTTTTTTCCCACTATCTGCAAAAAGCAAAATTCAAATTAAAGCCAATCTGGTTCTCTATCCAACGCAATAGAAATCAAGTCGATATCTAGAAAAGTAAGCAAGTTATGACCAAAAAGGTAAGCAGTTCTACTACTGCCTCTTTCCGGCCACTTTTAGTAGAACTGGTTACCTTTTTGTTCATAACTTGCTAAGTTTTCTAGATATCAACTTGATTTTTTTTGCGTTGGATAGCTAAACGCATTGGCTTTAATTAGAAATTGTTTTCTTTAGAATAGTCTAAGAAAATTATTTCTATCATTTTTTCAAAAAAAGCAAAGGGGGTAGTCCATGGTTTTTTTTGGCACAAAATATTTTTTTCCCACTATCTGCAAAAAGCAAAATTCAAATTAAAGCCAATCTAGTTCTCTATCCAACGCAATAGAAATCAAGTCGATATCTAGAAAAGTAAGCAAGTTATGACCAAAAAGGTAAGCAGTTCTACTACTGCCTCTTTCCGGCCACTTTTAGTAGAACTGGTTACCTTTTTGTTCATAACTTGCTAAGTTTTCTAGATATCAACTTGATTTTTTTTGCGTTGGATAGCTAAACGCATTGGCTTTAATTAGAAATTGTTTTCTTTAGAATAGTCTAAGAAAATTATTTCTATCATTTTTTCAAAAAAAGCAAAGGGGGTAGTCCATGGTTTTTTTTGGCACAAAATATTTTTTTCCCACTATCTGCAAAAAGCAAAATTCAAATTAAAGCCAATCTGGTTCTCTATCCAACGCAATAGAAATCAAGTCGATATCTAGAAAAGTAAGCAAGTTATGACCAAAAAGGTAAGCAGTTCTACTACTGCCTCTTTCCGGCCACTTTTAGTAGAACTGGTTACCTTTTTGTTCATAACTTGCTAAGTTTTCTAGATATCAACTTGATTTTTTTTGCGTTGGATAGCTAAACGCATTGGCTTTAATTAGAAATTGTTTTCTTTAGAATAGTCTAAGAAAATTATTTCTATCATTTTTTCAAAAAAAGCAAAGGGGGTAGTCCATGGTTTTTTTTGGCACAAAATATTTTTTTCCCACTATCTGCAAAAAGCAAAATTCAAATTAAAGCCAATCTGGTTCTCTATCCAACGCAATAGAAATCAAGTCGATATCTAGAAAAGTAAGCAAGTTATGACCAAAAAGGTAAGCAGTTCTACTACTGCCTCTTTCCGGCCACTTTTAGTAGAACTGGTTACCTTTTTGTTCATAACTTGCTAAGTTTTCTAGATATCAACTTGATTTTTTTTGCGTTAGATAGCTAAACGCATTGGCTTTAATTAGAAATTGTTTTCTTTAGAATAGTCTAAGAAAATTATTTCTATCATTTTTTCAAAAAAGCAAAGGGGGTAGTCCATGGTTTTTTTTGGCACAAAATATTTTTTTCCCACTATCTGCAAAAAGCAAAATTCAAATTAAAGCCAATCTGGTTCTCTATCCAACGCAATAGAAATCAAGTCGATATCTAGAAAAGTAAGCAAGTTATGACCAAAAAGGTAAGCAGTTCTACTACTGCCTCTTTCCGGCCACTTTTAGTAGAACTGGTTACCTTTTTGTTCATAACTTGCTAAGTTTTCTAGATATCAACTTGATTTTTTTTGCGTTGGATAGCTAAACGCATTGGCTTTAATTAGAAATTGTTTTCTTTAGAATAGTCTAAGAAAATTATTTCTATCATTTTTTCAAAAAAAGCAAAGGGGGTAGTCCATGGTTTTTTTTGGCACAAAATATTTTTTTCCCACTATCTGCAAAAAGCAAAATTCAAATTAAAGCCAATCTGGTTCTCTATCCAACGCAATAGAAATCAAGTCGATATCTAGAAAAGTAAGCAAGTTATGACCAAAAAGGTAAGCAGTTCTACTACTGCCTCTTTCCGGCCACTTTTAGTAGAACTGGTTACCTTTTTGTTCATAACTTGCTAAGTTTTCTAGATATCAACTTGATTTTTTTTGCGTTGGATAGCTAAACGCATTGGCTTTAATTAGAAATTGTTTTCTTTAGAATAGTCTAAGAAAATTATTTCTATCATTTTTTCAAAAAAAGCAAAGGGGGTAGTCCATGGTTTTTTTTGGCACAAAATATTTTTTTCCCACTATCTGCAAAAAGCAAAATTCAAATTAAAGCCAATCTGGTTCTCTATCCAACGCAATAGAAATCAAGTCGATATCTAGAAAAGTAAGCAAGTTATGACCAAAAAGGTAAGCAGTTCTACTACTGCCTCTTTCCGGCCACTTTTAGTAGAACTGGTTACCTTTTTGTTCATAACTTGCTAAGTTTTCTAGATATCAACTTGATTTTTTTTGCGTTGGATAGCTAAACGCATTGGCTTTAATTAGAAATTGTTTTCTTTAGAATAGTCTAAGAAAATTATTTCTATCATTTTTTCAAAAAAAGCAAAGGGGGTAGTCCATGGTTTTTTTTGGCACAAAATATTTTTTTCCCACTATCTGCAAAAAGCAAAATTCAAATTAAAGCCAATCTGGTTCTCTATCCAACGCAATAGAAATCAAGTCGATATCTAGAAAAGTAAGCAAGTTATGACCAAAAAGGTAAGCAGTTCTACTACTGCCTCTTTCCGGCCACTTTTAGTAGAACTGGTTACCTTTTTGTTCATAACTTGCTAAGTTTTCTAGATATCAACTTGATTTTTTTTGCGTTGGATAGCTAAACGCATTGGCTTTAATTAGAAATTGTTTTCTTTAGAATAGTCTAAGAAAATTATTTCTATCATTTTTTCAAAAAAAGCAAAGGGGGTAGTCCATGGTTTTTTTTGGCACAAAATATTTTTTTCCCACTATCTGCAAAAAGCAAAATTCAAATTAAAGCCAATCTAGTTCTCTATCCAACGCAATAGAAATCAAGTCGATATCTAGAAAAGTAAGCAAGTTATGACCAAAAAGGTAAGCAGTTCTACTACTGCCTCTTTCCGGCCACTTTTAGTAGAACTGGTTACCTTTTTGTTCATAACTTGCTAAGTTTTCTAGATATCAACTTGATTTTTTTTGCGTTGGATAGCTAAACGCATTGGCTTTAATTAGAAATTGTTTTCTTTAGAATAGTCTAAGAAAATTATTTCTATCATTTTTTCAAAAAAAGCAAAGGGGGTAGTCCATGGTTTTTTTTGGCACAAAATATTTTTTTCCCACTATCTGCAAAAAGCAAAATTCAAATTAAAGCCAATCTGGTTCTCTATCCAACGCAATAGAAATCAAGTCGATATCTAGAAAAGTAAGCAAGTTATGACCAAAAAGGTAAGCAGTTCTACTACTGCCTCTTTCCGGCCACTTTTAGTAGAACTGGTTACCTTTTTGTTCATAACTTGCTAAGTTTTCTAGATATCAACTTGATTTTTTTGCGTTGGATAGCTAAACGCATTGGCTTTAATTAGAAATTGTTTTCTTTAGAATAGTCTAAGAAAATTATTTCTATCATTTTTTCAAAAAAAGCAAAGGGGGTAGTCCATGGTTTTTTTTGGCACAAAATATTTTTTTCCCACTATCTGCAAAAAGCAAAATTCAAATTAAAGCCAATCTGGTTCTCTATCCAACGCAATAGAAATCAAGTCGATATCTAGAAAAGTAAGCAAGTTATGACCAAAAAGGTAAGCAGTTCTACTACTGCCTCTTTCCGGCCACTTTTAGTAGAACTGGTTACCTTTTTGTTCATAACTTGCTAAGTTTTCTAGATATCAACTTGATTTTTTTTGCGTTGGATAGCTAAACGCATTGGCTTTAATTAGAAATTGTTTTCTTTAGAATAGTCTAAGAAAATTATTTCTATCATTTTTTCAAAAAAAGCAAAGGGGGTAGTCCATGGTTTTTTTTGGCACAAAATATTTTTTTCCCACTATCTGCAAAAAGCAAAATTCAAATTAAAGCCAATCTGGTTCTCTATCCAACGCAATAGAAATCAAGTCGATATCTAGAAAAGTAAGCAAGTTATGACCAAAAAGGTAAGCAGTTCTACTACTGCCTCTTTCCGGCCACTTTTAGTAGAACTGGTTACCTTTTTGTTCATAACTTGCTAAGTTTTCTAGATATCAACTTGATTTTTTTTGCGTTGGATAGCTAAACGCATTGGCTTTAATTAGAAATTGTTTTCTTTAGAATAGTCTAAGAAAATTATTTCTATCATTTTTTCAAAAAAAGCAAAGGGGGTAGTCCATGGTTTTTTTTGGCACAAAATATTTTTTTCCCACTATCTGCAAAAAGCAAAATTCAAATTAAAGCCAATCTGGTTCTCTATCCAACGCAATAGAAATCAAGTCGATATCTGGAAAAGTAAGCAAGTTATGACCAAAAAGGTAAGCAGTTCTACTACTGCCTCTTTCCGGCCACTTTTAGTAGAACTGGTTACCTTTTTGTTCATAACTTGCTAAGTTTTCTAGATATCAACTTGATTTTTTTTGCGTTGGATAGCTAAACGCATTGGCTTTAATTAGAAATTGTTTTCTTTAGAATAGTCTAAGAAAATTATTTCTATCATTTTTTCAAAAAAAGCAAAGGGGGTAGTCCATGGTTTTTTTTGGCACAAAATATTTTTTTCCCACTATCTGCAAAAAGCAAAATTCAAATTAAAGCCAATCTAGTTCTCTATCCAACGCAATAGAAATCAAGTCGATATCTAGAAAAGTAAGCAAGTTATGACCAAAAAGGTAAGCAGTTCTACTACTGCCTCTTTCCGGCCACTTTTAGTAGAACTGGTTACCTTTTTGTTCATAACTTGCTAAGTTTTCTAGATATCAACTTGATTTTTTTTGCGTTGGATAGCTAAACGCATTGGCTTTAATTAGAAATTGTTTTCTTTAGAATAGTCTAAGAAAATTATTTCTATCATTTTTTCAAAAAAAGCAAAGGGGGTAGTCCATGGTTTTTTTTGGCACAAAATATTTTTTTCCCACTATCTGCAAAAAGCAAAATTCAAATTAAAGCCAATCTGGTTCTCTATCCAACGCAATAGAAATCAAGTCGATATCTAGAAAAGTAAGCAAGTTATGACCAAAAAGGTAAGCAGTTCTACTACTGCCTCTTTCCGGCCACTTTTAGTAGAACTGGTTACCTTTTTGTTCATAACTTGCTAAGTTTTCTAGATATCAACTTGATTTTTTTGCGTTGGATAGCTAAACGCATTGGCTTTAATTAGAAATTGTTTTCTTTAGAATAGTCTAAGAAAATTATTTCTATCATTTTTTCAAAAAAAGCAAAGGGGGTAGTCCATGGTTTTTTTTGGCACAAAATATTTTTTTCCCACTATCTGCAAAAAGCAAAATTCAAATTAAAGCCAATCTGGTTCTCTATCCAACGCAATAGAAATCAAGTCGATATCTAGAAAAGTAAGCAAGTTATGACCAAAAAGGTAAGCAGTTCTACTACTGCCTCTTTCCGGCCACTTTTAGTAGAACTGGTTACCTTTTTGTTCATAACTTGCTAAGTTTTCTAGATATCAACTTGATTTTTTTTGCGTTGGATAGCTAAACGCATTGGCTTTAATTAGAAATTGTTTTCTTTAGAATAGTCTAAGAAAATTATTTCTATCATTTTTTCAAAAAAAGCAAAGGGGGTAGTCCATGGTTTTTTTTTGGCACAAAATATTTTTTTCCCACTATCTGCAAAAAGCAAAATTCAAATTAAAGCCAATCTGGTTCTCTATCCAACGCAATAGAAATCAAGTCGATATCTAGAAAAGTAAGCAAGTTATGACCAAAAAGGTAAGCAGTTCTACTACTGCCTCTTTCCGGCCACTTTTAGTAGAACTGGTTACCTTTTTGTTCATAACTTGCTAAGTTTTCTAGATATCAACTTGATTTTTTTGCGTTGGATAGCTAAACGCATTGGCTTTAATTAGAAATTGTTTTCTTTAGAATAGTCTAAGAAAATTATTTCTATCATTTTTTCAAAAAAAGCAAAGGGGGTAGTCCATGGTTTTTTTTTGGCACAAAATATTTTTTTCCCACTATCTGCAAAAAGCAAAATTCAAATTAAAGCCAATCTGGTTCTCTATCCAACGCAATAGAAATCAAGTCGATATCTAGAAAAGTAAGCAAGTTATGACCAAAAAGGTAAGCAGTTCTACTACTGCCTCTTTCCGGCCACTTTTAGTAGAACTGGTTACCTTTTTGTTCATAACTTGCTAAGTTTGCTAGATATCAACTTGATTTTTTTTTGCGTTGGATAGCTAAACGCATTGGCTTTAATTAGAAATTCTTTTCTTTAGAACAGTCTAAGAAAATTATTTCTATCATTTTTTCAAAAAAAGCAAAGGATGTAGTCCATGGTTTTTTTTGGCACAAAATATTTTTTTCCCACTATCTGCAAAAAGCAAAATTCAAATTAAAGCCAATCTGGTTCTCTATCCAACGCAATAGAAATCAAGTCGATATCTAGAAAAGTAAGCAAGTTATGACCAAAAAGGTAAGCAGTTCTACTACTGCCTCTTTCCGGCCACTTTTAGTAGAACTGGTTACCTTTTTGTTCATAACTTGCTAAGTTTTCTAGATATCAACTTGATTTTTTTTGCGTTGGATAGCTAAACGCATTGGCTTTAATTAGAAATTGTTTTCTTTAGAATAGTCTAAGAAAATTATTTCTATCATTTTTTCAAAAAAAGCAAAGGGGGTAGTCCATGGTTTTTTTTTGGCACAAAATATTTTTTTCCCACTATCTGCAAAAAGCAAAATTCAAATTAAATCCAATCTGGTTCTCTATCCAACGCAATAGAAATCAAGTCGATATCTAGAAAAGTAAGCAAGTTATGACCAAAAAGGTAAGCAGTTCTACTACTGCCTCTTTCCGGCCACTTTTAGTAGAACTGGTTACCTTTTTGTTCATAACTTGCTAAGTTTTCTAGATATCAACTTGATTTTTTTTGCGTTGGATAGCTAAACGCATTGGCTTTAATTAGAAATTGTTTTCTTTAGAATAGTCTAAGAAAATTATTTCTATCATTTTTTCAAAAAAAGCAAAGGGGGTAGTCCATGGTTTTTTTTGGCACAAAATATTTTTTTCCCACTATCTGCAAAAAGCAAAATTCAAATTAAAGCCAATCTGGTTCTCTATCCAACGCAATAGAAATCAAGTCGATATCTAGAAAAGTAAGCAAGTTATGACCAAAAAGGTAAGCAGTTCTACTACTGCCTCTTTCCGGCCACTTTTAGTAGAACTGGTTACCTTTTTGTTCATAACTTGCTAAGTTTTCTAGATATCAACTTGATTTTTTTGCGTTGGATAGCTAAACGCATTGGCTTTAATTAGAAATTGTTTTCTTTAGAATAGTCTAAGAAAATTATTTCTATCATTTTTTCAAAAAAAGCAAAGGGGGTAGTCCATGGTTTTTTTTGGCACAAAATATTTTTTTCCCACTATTTGCAAAAAGCAAAATTCAAATTAAAGCCAATCTGGTTCTCTATCCAACGCAATAGAAATCAAGTCGATATCTAGAAAAGTAAGCAAGTTATGACCAAAAAGGTAAGCAGTTCTACTACTGCCTCTTTCCGGCCACTTTTAGTAGAACTGGTTACCTTTTTGTTCATAACTTGCTAAGTTTGCTAGATATCAACTTGATTTTTTTTTGCGTTGGATAGCTAAACGCATTGGCTTTAATTAGAAATTCTTTTCTTTAGAACAGTCTAAGAAAATTATTTCTATCATTTTTTCAAAAAAAGCAAAGGATGTAGTCCATGGTTTTTTTTGGCACAAAATATTTTTTTCCCACTATCTGCAAAAAGCAAAATTCAAATTAAAGCCAATCTGGTTCTCTATCCAACGCAATAGAAATCAAGTCGATATCTAGAAAAGTAAGCAAGTTATGACCAAAAAGGTAAGCAGTTCTACTACTGCCTCTTTCCGGCCACTTTTAGTAGAACTGGTTACCTTTTTGTTCATAACTTGCTAAGTTTTCTAGATATCAACTTGATTTTTTTTGCGTTGGATAGCTAAACGCATTGGCTTTAATTAGAAATTGTTTTCTTTAGAATAGTCTAAGAAAATTATTTCTATCATTTTTTCAAAAAAAGCAAAGGGGGTAGTCCATGGTTTTTTTTTGGCACAAAATATTTTTTTCCCACTATCTGCAAAAAGCAAAATTCAAATTAAAGCCAATCTGGTTCTCTATCCAACGCAATAGAAATCAAGTCGATATCTAGAAAAGTAAGCAAGTTATGACCAAAAAGGTAAGCAGTTCTACTACTGCCTCTTTCCGGCCACTTTTAGTAGAACTGGTTACCTTTTTGTTCATAACTTGCTAAGTTTGCTAGATATCAACTTGATTTTTTTTTGCGTTGGATAGCTAAACGCATTGGCTTTAATTAGAAATTCTTTTCTTTAGAACAGTCTAAGAAAATTATTTCTATCATTTTTTCAAAAAAAGCAAAGGATGTAGTCCATGGTTTTTTTTGGCACAAAATATTTTTTTCCCACTATCTGCAAAAAGCAAAATTCAAATTAAAGCCAATCTGGTTCTCTATCCAACGCAATAGAAATCAAGTCGATATCTAGAAAAGTAAGCAAGTTATGACCAAAAAGGTAAGCAGTTCTACTACTGCCTCTTTCCGGCCACTTTTAGTAGAACTGGTTACCTTTTTGTTCATAACTTGCTAAGTTTTCTAGATATCAACTTGATTTTTTTTGCGTTGGATAGCTAAACGCATTGGCTTTAATTAGAAATTGTTTTCTTTAGAATAGTCTAAGAAAATTATTTCTATCATTTTTTCAAAAAAAGCAAAGGGGGTAGTCCATGGTTTTTTTTTGGCACAAAATATTTTTTTCCCACTATCTGCAAAAAGCAAAATTCAAATTAAAGCCAATCTGGTTCTCTATCCAACGCAATAGAAATCAAGTCGATATCTAGAAAAGTAAGCAAGTTATGACCAAAAAGGTAAGCAGTTCTACTACTGCCTCTTTCCGGCCACTTTTAGTAGAACTGGTTACCTTTTTGTTCATAACTTGCTAAGTTTGCTAGATATCAACTTGATTTTTTTTTGCGTTGGATAGCTAAACGCATTGGCTTTAATTAGAAATTCTTTTCTTTAGAACAGTCTAAGAAAATTATTTCTATCATTTTTTCAAAAAAAGCAAAGGATGTAGTCCATGGTTTTTTTTGGCACAAAATATTTTTTTCCCACTATCTGCAAAAAGCAAAATTCAAATTAAAGCCAATCTGGTTCTCTATCCAACGCAATAGAAATCAAGTCGATATCTAGAAAAGTAAGCAAGTTATGACCAAAAAGGTAAGCAGTTCTACTACTGCCTCTTTCCGGCCACTTTTAGTAGAACTGGTTACCTTTTTGTTCATAACTTGCTAAGTTTTCTAGATATCAACTTGATTTTTTTTGCGTTGGATAGCTAAACGCATTGGCTTTAATTAGAAATTGTTTTCTTTAGAATAGTCTAAGAAAATTATTTCTATCATTTTTTCAAAAAAAGCAAAGGGGGTAGTCCATGGTTTTTTTTTGGCACAAAATATTTTTTTCCCACTATCTGCAAAAAGCAAAATTCAAATTAAAGCCAATCTGGTTCTCTATCCAACGCAATAGAAATCAAGTCGATATCTAGAAAAGTAAGCAAGTTATGACCAAAAAGGTAAGCAGTTCTACTACTGCCTCTTTCCGGCCACTTTTAGTAGAACTGGTTACCTTTTTGTTCATAACTTGCTAAGTTTGCTAGATATCAACTTGATTTTTTTTTGCGTTGGATAGCTAAACGCATTGGCTTTAATTAGAAATTCTTTTCTTTAGAACAGTCTAAGAAAATTATTTCTATCATTTTTTCAAAAAAAGCAAAGGATGTAGTCCATGGTTTTTTTTGGCACAAAATATTTTTTTCCCACTATCTGCAAAAAGCAAAATTCAAATTAAAGCCAATCTGGTTCTCTATCCAACGCAATAGAAATCAAGTCGATATCTAGAAAAGTAAGCAAGTTATGACCAAAAAGGTAAGCAGTTCTACTACTGCCTCTTTCCGGCCACTTTTAGTAGAACTGGTTACCTTTTTGTTCATAACTTGCTAAGTTTTCTAGATATCAACTTGATTTTTTTTGCGTTGGATAGCTAAACGCATTGGCTTTAATTAGAAATTGTTTTCTTTAGAATAGTCTAAGAAAATTATTTCTATCATTTTTTCAAAAAAAGCAAAGGGGGTAGTCCATGGTTTTTTTTTGGCACAAAATATTTTTTTCCCACTATCTGCAAAAAGCAAAATTCAAATTAAAGCCAATCTGGTTCTCTATCCAACGCAATAGAAATCAAGTCGATATCTAGAAAAGTAAGCAAGTTATGACCAAAAAGGTAAGCAGTTCTACTACTGCCTCTTTCCGGCCACTTTTAGTAGAACTGGTTACCTTTTTGTTCATAACTTGCTAAGTTTGCTAGATATCAACTTGATTTTTTTTTGCGTTGGATAGCTAAACGCATTGGCTTTAATTAGAAATTCTTTTCTTTAGAACAGTCTAAGAAAATTATTTCTATCATTTTTTCAAAAAAAGCAAAGGATGTAGTCCATGGTTTTTTTTGGCACAAAATATTTTTTTCCCACTATCTGCAAAAAGCAAAATTCAAATTAAAGCCAATCTGGTTCTCTATCCAACGCAATAGAAATCAAGTCGATATCTAGAAAAGTAAGCAAGTTATGACCAAAAAGGTAAGCAGTTCTACTACTGCCTCTTTCCGGCCACTTTTAGTAGAACTGGTTACCTTTTTGTTCATAACTTGCTAAGTTTTCTAGATATCAACTTGATTTTTTTTGCGTTGGATAGCTAAACGCATTGGCTTTAATTAGAAATTGTTTTCTTTAGAATAGTCTAAGAAAATTATTTCTATCATTTTTTCAAAAAAAGCAAAGGGGGTAGTCCATGGTTTTTTTTTGGCACAAAATATTTTTTTCCCACTATCTGCAAAAAGCAAAATTCAAATTAAAGCCAATCTGGTTCTCTATCCAACGCAATAGAAATCAAGTCGATATCTAGAAAAGTAAGCAAGTTATGACCAAAAAGGTAAGCAGTTCTACTACTGCCTCTTTCCGGCCACTTTTAGTAGAACTGGTTACCTTTTTGTTCATAACTTGCTAAGTTTTCTAGATATCAACTTGATTTTTTTGCGTTGGATAGCTAAACGCATTGGCTTTAATTAGAAATTGTTTTCTTTAGAATAGTCTAAGAAAATTATTTCTATCATTTTTTCAAAAAAAGCAAAGGGGGTAGTCCATGGTTTTTTTTTGGCACAAAATATTTTTTTCCCACTATCTGCAAAAAGCAAAATTCAAATTAAAGCCAATCTGGTTCTCTATCCAACGCAATAGAAATCAAGTCGATATCTAGAAAAGTAAGCAAGTTATGACCAAAAAGGTAAGCAGTTCTACTACTGCCTCTTTCCGGCCACTTTTAGTAGAACTGGTTACCTTTTTGTTCATAACTTGCTAAGTTTGCTAGATATCAACTTGATTTTTTTTTGCGTTGGATAGCTAAACGCATTGGCTTTAATTAGAAATTCTTTTCTTTAGAACAGTCTAAGAAAATTATTTCTATCATTTTTTCAAAAAAAGCAAAGGATGTAGTCCATGGTTTTTTTTGGCACAAAATATTTTTTTCCCACTATCTGCAAAAAGCAAAATTCAAATTAAAGCCAATCTGGTTCTCTATCCAACGCAATAGAAATCAAGTCGATATCTAGAAAAGTAAGCAAGTTATGACCAAAAAGGTAAGCAGTTCTACTACTGCCTCTTTCCGGCCACTTTTAGTAGAACTGGTTACCTTTTTGTTCATAACTTGCTAAGTTTTCTAGATATCAACTTGATTTTTTTTGCGTTGGATAGCTAAACGCATTGGCTTTAATTAGAAATTGTTTTCTTTAGAATAGTCTAAGAAAATTATTTCTATCATTTTTTCAAAAAAAGCAAAGGGGGTAGTCCATGGTTTTTTTTTGGCACAAAATATTTTTTTCCCACTATCTGCAAAAAGCAAAATTCAAATTAAATCCAATCTGGTTCTCTATCCAACGCAATAGAAATCAAGTCGATATCTAGAAAAGTAAGCAAGTTATGACCAAAAAGGTAAGCAGTTCTACTACTGCCTCTTTCCGGCCACTTTTAGTAGAACTGGTTACCTTTTTGTTCATAACTTGCTAAGTTTTCTAGATATCAACTTGATTTTTTTTGCGTTGGATAGCTAAACGCATTGGCTTTAATTAGAAATTGTTTTCTTTAGAATAGTCTAAGAAAATTATTTCTATCATTTTTTCAAAAAAAGCAAAGGGGGTAGTCCATGGTTTTTTTTGGCACAAAATATTTTTTTCCCACTATCTGCAAAAAGCAAAATTCAAATTAAAGCCAATCTGGTTCTCTATCCAACGCAATAGAAATCAAGTCGATATCTAGAAAAGTAAGCAAGTTATGACCAAAAAGGTAAGCAGTTCTACTACTGCCTCTTTCCGGCCACTTTTAGTAGAACTGGTTACCTTTTTGTTCATAACTTGCTAAGTTTTCTAGATATCAACTTGATTTTTTTGCGTTGGATAGCTAAACGCATTGGCTTTAATTAGAAATTGTTTTCTTTAGAATAGTCTAAGAAAATTATTTCTATCATTTTTTCAAAAAAAGCAAAGGGGGTAGTCCATGGTTTTTTTTGGCACAAAATATTTTTTTCCCACTATTTGCAAAAAGCAAAATTCAAATTAAAGCCAATCTGGTTCTCTATCCAACGCAATAGAAATCAAGTCGATATCTAGAAAAGTAAGCAAGTTATGACCAAAAAGGTAAGCAGTTCTACTACTGCCTCTTTCCGGCCACTTTTAGTAGAACTGGTTACCTTTTTGTTCATAACTTGCTAAGTTTGCTAGATATCAACTTGATTTTTTTTTGCGTTGGATAGCTAAACGCATTGGCTTTAATTAGAAATTCTTTTCTTTAGAACAGTCTAAGAAAATTATTTCTATCATTTTTTCAAAAAAAGCAAAGGATGTAGTCCATGGTTTTTTTTGGCACAAAATATTTTTTTCCCACTATCTGCAAAAAGCAAAATTCAAATTAAAGCCAATCTGGTTCTCTATCCAACGCAATAGAAATCAAGTCGATATCTAGAAAAGTAAGCAAGTTATGACCAAAAAGGTAAGCAGTTCTACTACTGCCTCTTTCCGGCCACTTTTAGTAGAACTGGTTACCTTTTTGTTCATAACTTGCTAAGTTTTCTAGATATCAACTTGATTTTTTTTGCGTTGGATAGCTAAACGCATTGGCTTTAATTAGAAATTGTTTTCTTTAGAATAGTCTAAGAAAATTATTTCTATCATTTTTTCAAAAAAAGCAAAGGGGGTAGTCCATGGTTTTTTTTGGCACAAAATATTTTTTTCCCACTATCTGCAAAAAGCAAAATTCAAATTAAAGCCAATCTGGTTCTCTATCCAACGCAATAGAAATCAAGTCGATATCTAGAAAAGTAAGCAAGTTATGACCAAAAAGGTAAGCAGTTCTACTACTGCCTCTTTCCGGCCACTTTTAGTAGAACTGGTTACCTTTTTGTTCATAACTTGCTAAGTTTTCTAGATATCAACTTGATTTTTTTGCGTTGGATAGCTAAACGCATTGGCTTTAATTAGAAATTGTTTTCTTTAGAATAGTCTAAGAAAATTATTTCTATCATTTTTTCAAAAAAAGCAAAGGATGTAGTCCATGGTTTTTTTTGGCACAAAATATTTTTTTCCCACTATCTGCAAAAAGCAAAATTCAAATTAAAGCCAATCTGGTTCTCTATCCAACGCAATAGAAATCAAGTCGATATCTAGAAAAGTAAGCAAGTTATGACCAAAAAGGTAAGCAGTTCTACTACTGCCTCTTTCCGGCCACTTTTAGTAGAACTGGTTACCTTTTTGTTCATAACTTGCTAAGTTTTCTAGATATCAACTTGATTTTTTTGCGTTGGATAGCTAAACGCATTGGCTTTAATTAGAAATTGTTTTCTTTAGAATAGTCTAAGAAAATTATTTCTATCATTTTTTCAAAAAAAGCAAAGGGGGTAGTCCATGGTTTTTTTTGGCACAAAATATTTTTTTCCCACTATCTGCAAAAAGCAAAATTCAAATTAAAGCCAATCTGGTTCTCTATCCAACGCAATAGAAATCAAGTCGATATCTAGAAAAGTAAGCAAGTTATGACCAAAAAGGTAAGCAGTTCTACTACTGCCTCTTTCCGGCCACTTTTAGTAGAACTGGTTACCTTTTTGTTCATAACTTGCTAAGTTTTCTAGATATCAACTTGATTTTTTTTGCGTTGGATAGCTAAACGCATTGGCTTTAATTAGAAATTGTTTTCTTTAGAATAGTCTAAGAAAATTATTTCTATCATTTTTTCAAAAAAAGCAAAGGGGGTAGTCCATGGTTTTTTTTGGCACAAAATATTTTTTTCCCACTATCTGCAAAAAGCAAAATTCAAATTAAAGCCAATCTGGTTCTCTATCCAACGCAATAGAAATCAAGTCGATATCTAGAAAAGTAAGCAAGTTATGACCAAAAAGGTAAGCAGTTCTACTACTGCCTCTTTCCGGCCACTTTTAGTAGAACTGGTTACCTTTTTGTTCATAACTTGCTAAGTTTTCTAGATATCAACTTGATTTTTTTTGCGTTGGATAGCTAAACGCATTGGCTTTAATTAGAAATTGTTTTCTTTAGAATAGTCTAAGAAAATTATTTCTATCATTTTTTCAAAAAAAGCAAAGGGGGTAGTCCATGGTTTTTTTTGGCACAAAATATTTTTTTCCCACTATCTGCAAAAAGCAAAATTCAAATTAAAGCCAATCTGGTTCTCTATCCAACGCAATAGAAATCAAGTCGATATCTAGAAAAGTAAGCAAGTTATGACCAAAAAGGTAAGCAGTTCTACTACTGCCTCTTTCCGGCCACTTTTAGTAGAACTGGTTACCTTTTTGTTCATAACTTGCTAAGTTTTCTAGATATCAACTTGATTTTTTTTGCGTTGGATAGCTAAACGCATTGGCTTTAATTAGAAATTGTTTTCTTTAGAATAGTCTAAGAAAATTATTTCTATCATTTTTTCAAAAAAAGCAAAGGGGGTAGTCCATGGTTTTTTTTGGCACAAAATATTTTTTTCCCACTATCTGCAAAAAGCAAAATTCAAATTAAAGCCAATCTGGTTCTCTATCCAACGCAATAGAAATCAAGTCGATATCTAGAAAAGTAAGCAAGTTATGACCAAAAAAGTAAGCAGTTCTACTACTGCCTCTTTCCGGCCACTTTTTAGTAGAACTGGTTACCTTTTTGTTCATAACTTGCTAAGTTTTCTAGATATCAACTTGATTTTTTTTGCGTTGGATAGCTAAACGCATTGGCTTTAATTAGAAATTGTTTGCTTTAGAATAGTCTAAGAAAATTATTTCTATCATTTTTTCAAAAAAAGCAAAGGGGGTAGTCCATGGTTTTTTTTGGCACAAAATATTTTTTTCCCACTATCTGCAAAAAGCAAAATTCAAATTAAAGCCAATCTGGTTCTCTATCCAACGCAATAGAAATCAAGTCGATATCTAGAAAAGTAAGCAAGTTATGACCAAAAAGGTAAGCAGTTCTACTACTGCCTCTTTCCGGCCACTTTTAGTAGAACTGGTTACCTTTTTGTTCATAACTTGCTAAGTTTTCTAGATATCAACTTGATTTTTTTTGCGTTGGATAGCTAAACGCATTGGCTTTAATTAGAAATTGTTTTCTTTAGAATAGTCTAAGAAAATTATTTCTATCATTTTTTCAAAAAAAGCAAAGGGGGTAGTCCATGGTTTTTTTTGGCACAAAATATTTTTTTCCCACTATCTGCAAAAAGCAAAATTCAAATTAAAGCCAATCTGGTTCTCTATCCAACGCAATAGAAATCAAGTCGATATCTAGAAAAGTAAGCAAGTTATGACCAAAAAGGTAAGCAGTTCTACTACTGCCTCTTTCCGGCCACTTTTAGTAGAACTGGTTACCTTTTTGTTCATAACTTGCTAAGTTTTCTAGATATCAACTTGATTTTTTTTGCGTTGGATAGCTAAACGCATTGGCTTTAATTAGAAATTGTTTTCTTTAGAATAGTCTAAGAAAATTATTTCTATCATTTTTTCAAAAAAAGCAAAGGGGGTAGTCCATGGTTTTTTTTGGCACAAAATATTTTTTTCCCACTATCTGCAAAAAGCAAAATTCAAATTAAAGCCAATCTGGTTCTCTATCCAACGCAATAGAAATCAAGTCGATATCTAGAAAAGTAAGCAAGTTATGACCAAAAAGGTAAGCAGTTCTACTACTGCCTCTTTCCGGCCACTTTTAGTAGAACTGGTTACCTTTTTGTTCATAACTTGCTAAGTTTTCTAGATATCAACTTGATTTTTTTTGCGTTGGATAGCTAAACGCATTGGCTTTAATTAGAAATTGTTTTCTTTAGAATAGTCTAAGAAAATTATTTCTATCATTTTTTCAAAAAAAGCAAAGGGGGTAGTCCATGGTTTTTTTTGGCACAAAATATTTTTTTCCCACTATCTGCAAAAAGCAAAATTCAAATTAAAGCCAATCTGGTTCTCTATCCAACGCAATAGAAATCAAGTCGATATCTAGAAAAGTAAGCAAGTTATGACCAAAAAGGTAAGCAGTTCTACTACTGCCTCTTTCCGGCCACTTTTAGTAGAACTGGTTACCTTTTTGTTCATAACTTGCTAAGTTTTCTAGATATCAACTTGATTTTTTTTGCGTTGGATAGCTAAACGCATTGGCTTTAATTAGAAATTGTTTTCTTTAGAATAGTCTAAGAAAATTATTTCTATCATTTTTTCAAAAAAAGCAAAGGGGGTAGTCCATGGTTTTTTTTGGCACAAAATATTTTTTTCCCACTATCTGCAAAAAGCAAAATTCAAATTAAAGCCAATCTGGTTCTCTATCCAACGCAATAGAAATCAAGTCGATATCTAGAAAAGTAAGCAAGTTATGACCAAAAAGGTAAGCAGTTCTACTACTGCCTCTTTCCGGCCACTTTTAGTAGAACTGGTTACCTTTTTGTTCATAACTTGCTAAGTTTTCTAGATATCAACTTGATTTTTTTTGCGTTGGATAGCTAAACGCATTGGCTTTAATTAGAAATTGTTTTCTTTAGAATAGTCTAAGAAAATTATTTCTATCATTTTTTCAAAAAAAGCAAAGGGGGTAGTCCATGGTTTTTTTTGGCACAAAATATTTTTTTCCCACTATCTGCAAAAAGCAAAATTCAAATTAAAGCCAATCTGGTTCTCTATCCAACGCAATAGAAATATGTCGATATCTGGAAAAGTAAGCAAGTTATGACCAAAAAGGTAAGCAGTTCTACTACTGCCTCTTTCCGGCCACTTTTAGTAGAACTGGTTACCTTTTTGTTCATAACTTGCTAAGTTTTCTAGATATCAACTTGATTTTTTTTGCGTTGGATAGCTAAACGCATTGGCTTTAATTAGAAATTGTTTTCTTTAGAATAGTCTAAGAAAATTATTTCTATCATTTTTTCAAAAAAAGCAAAGGGGGTAGTCCATGGTTTTTTTTGGCACAAAATATTTTTTTCCCACTATCTGCAAAAAGCAAAATTCAAATTAAAGCCAATCTGGTTCTCTATCCAACGCAATAGAAATCAAGTTGATATCTAGAAAAGTAAGCAAGTTATGACCAAAAAGGTAAGCAGTTCTACTACTGCCTCTTTCCGGCCACTTTTAGTAGAACTGGTTACCTTTTTGTTCATAACTTGCTAAGTTTTCTAGATATCAACTTGATTTTTTTTGCGTTGGATAGCTAAACGCATTGGCTTTAATTAGAAATTGTTTTCTTTAGAATAGTCTAAGAAAATTATTTCTATCATTTTTTCAAAAAAAGCAAAGGGGGTAGTCCATGGTTTTTTTTGGCACAAAATATTTTTTTCCCACTATCTGCAAAAAGCAAAATTCAAATTAAAGCCAATCTGGTTCTCTATCCAACGCAATAGAAATCAAGTCGATATCTAGAAAAGTAAGCAAGTTATGACCAAAAAGGTAAGCAGTTCTACTACTGCCTCTTTCCGGCCACTTTTAGTAGAACTGGTTACCTTTTTGTTCATAACTTGCTAAGTTTTCTAGATATCAACTTGATTTTTTTTGCGTTGGATAGCTAAACGCATTGGCTTTAATTAGAAATTGTTTTCTTTAGAATAGTCTAAGAAAATTATTTCTATCATTTTTTCAAAAAAAGCAAAGGGGGTAGTCCATGGTTTTTTTTGGCACAAAATATTTTTTTCCCACTATCTGCAAAAAGCAAAATTGAAATTAAAGCCAATCTGGTTCTCTATCCAACGCAATAGAAATCAAGTCGATATCTAGAAAAGTAAGCAAGTTATGACCAAAAAGGTAAGCAGTTCTACTACTGCCTCTTTCCGGCCACTTTTAGTAGAACTGGTTACCTTTTTGTTCATAACTTGCTAAGTTTTCTAGATATCAACTTGATTTTTTTTGCGTTGGATAGCTAAACGCATTGGCTTTAATTAGAAATTGTTTTCTTTAGAATAGTCTAAGAAAATTATTTCTATCATTTTTTCAAAAAAAGCAAAGGGGGTAGTCCATGGTTTTTTTTGGCACAAAATATTTTTTTCCCACTATCTGCAAAAAGCAAAATTCAAATTAAAGCCAATCTGGTTCTCTATCCAACGCAATAGAAATCAAGTCGATATCTAGAAAAGTAAGCAAGTTATGACCAAAAAGGTAAGCAGTTCTACTACTGCCTCTTTCCGGCCACTTTTAGTAGAACTGGTTACCTTTTTGTTCATAACTTGCTAAGTTTTCTAGATATCAACTTGATTTTTTTTGCGTTGGATAGCTAAACGCATTGGCTTTAATTAGAAATTGTTTTCTTTAGAATAGTCTAAGAAAATTATTTCTATCATTTTTTCAAAAAAAGCAAAGGGGGTAGTCCATGGTTTTTTTTGGCACAAAATATTTTTTTCCCACTATCTGCAAAAAGCAAAATTGAAATTAAAGCCAATCTGGTTCTCTATCCAACGCAATAGAAATCAAGTCGATATCTAGAAAAGTAAGCAAGTTATGACCAAAAAGGTAAGCAGTTCTACTACTGCCTCTTTCCGGCCACTTTTAGTAGAACTGGTTACCTTTTTGTTCATAACTTGCTAAGTTTTCTAGATATCAACTTGATTTTTTTTGCGTTGGATAGCTAAACGCATTGGCTTTAATTAGAAATTGTTTTCTTTAGAATAGTCTAAGAAAATTATTTCTATCATTTTTTCAAAAAAAGCAAAGGGGGTAGTCCATGGTTTTTTTTGGCACAAAATATTTTTTTCCCACTATCTGCAAAAAGCAAAATTGAAATTAAAGCCAATCTGGTTCTCTATCCAACGCAATAGAAATCAAGTCGATATCTAGAAAAGTAAGCAAGTTATGACCAAAAAGGTAAGCAGTTCTACTACTGCCTCTTTCCGGCCACTTTTAGTAGAACTGGTTACCTTTTTGTTCATAACTTGCTAAGTTTTCTAGATATCAACTTGATTTTTTTTGCGTTGGATAGCTAAACGCATTGGCTTTAATTAGAAATTGTTTTCTTTAGAATAGTCTAAGAAAATTATTTCTATCATTTTTTCAAAAAAAGCAAAGGGGGTAGTCCATGGTTTTTTTTGGCACAAAATATTTTTTTCCCACTATCTGCAAAAAGCAAAATTCAAATTAAAGCCAATCTGGTTCTCTATCCAACGCAATAGAAATCAAGTCGATATCTAGAAAAGTAAGCAAGTTATGACCAAAAAGGTAAGCAGTTCTACTACTGCCTCTTTCCGGCCACTTTTAGTAGAACTGGTTACCTTTTTGTTCATAACTTGCTAAGTTTTCTAGATATCAACTTGATTTTTTTTGCGTTGGATAGCTAAACGCATTGGCTTTAATTAGAAATTGTTTTCTTTAGAATAGTCTAAGAAAATTATTTCTATCATTTTTTCAAAAAAAGCAAAGGGGGTAGTCCATGGTTTTTTTTGGCACAAAATATTTTTTTCCCACTATCTGCAAAAAGCAAAATTCAAATTAAAGCCAATCTGGTTCTCTATCCAACGCAATAGAAATCAAGTCGATATCTAGAAAAGTAAGCAAGTTATGACCAAAAAGGTAAGCAGTTCTACTACTGCCTCTTTCCGGCCACTTTTAGTAGAACTGGTTACCTTTTTGTTCATAACTTGCTAAGTTTTCTAGATATCAACTTGATTTTTTTTGCGTTGGATAGCTAAACGCATTGGCTTTAATTAGAAATTGTTTTCTTTAGAATAGTCTAAGAAAATTATTTCTATCATTTTTTCAAAAAAAGCAAAGGGGGTAGTCCATGGTTTTTTTTGGCACAAAATATTTTTTTCCCACTATCTGCAAAAAGCAAAATTCAAATTAAAGCCAATCTGGTTCTCTATCCAACGCAATAGAAATCAAGTCGATATCTAGAAAGTAAGCAAGTTATGACCAAAAAGGTAAGCAGTTCTACTACTGCCTCTTTCCGGCCACTTTTAGTAGAACTGGTTACCTTTTTGTTCATAACTTGCTAAGTTTTCTAGATATCAACTTGATTTTTTTTGCGTTGGATAGCTAAACGCATTGGCTTTAATTAGAAATTGTTTTCTTTAGAATAGTCTAAGAAAATTATTTCTATCATTTTTTCAAAAAAAGCAAAGGGGGTAGTCCATGGTTTTTTTTGGCACAAAATATTTTTTTCCCACTATCTGCAAAAAGCAAAATTCAAATTAAAGCCAATCTGGTTCTCTATCCAACGCAATAGAAATCAAGTCGATATCTAGAAAAGTAAGCAAGTTATGACCAAAAAGGTAAGCAGTTCTACTACTGCCTCTTTCCGGCCACTTTTAGTAGAACTGGTTACCTTTTTGTTCATAACTTGCTAAGTTTTCTAGATATCAACTTGATTTTTTTTGCGTTGGATAGCTAAACGCATTGGCTTTAATTAGAAATTGTTTTCTTTAGAATAGTCTAAGAAAATTATTTCTATCATTTTTTCAAAAAAAGCAAAGGGGGTAGTCCATGGTTTTTTTTGGCACAAAATATTTTTTTCCCACTATCTGCAAAAAGCAAAATTCAAATTAAAGCCAATCTGGTTCTCTATCCAACGCAATAGAAATCAAGTCGATATCTAGAAAAGTAAGCAAGTTATGACCAAAAAGGTAAGCAGTTCTACTACTGCCTCTTTCCGGCCACTTTTAGTAGAACTGGTTACCTTTTTGTTCATAACTTGCTAAGTTTTCTAGATATCAACTTGATTTTTTTTGCGTTGGATAGCTAAACGCATTGGCTTTAATTAGAAATTGTTTTCTTTAGAATAGTCTAAGAAAATTATTTCTATCATTTTTTCAAAAAAAGCAAAGGGGGTAGTCCATGGTTTTTTTTGGCACAAAATATTTTTTTCCCACTATCTGCAAAAAGCAAAATTCAAATTAAAGCCAATCTGGTTCTCTATCCAACGCAATAGAAATCAAGTCGATATCTAGAAAAGTAAGCAAGTTATGACCAAAAAGGTAAGCAGTTCTACTACTGCCTCTTTCCGGCCACTTTTAGTAGAACTGGTTACCTTTTTGTTCATAACTTGCTAAGTTTTCTAGATATCAACTTGATTTTTTTTGCGTTGGATAGCTAAACGCATTGGCTTTAATTAGAAATTGTTTTCTTTAGAATAGTCTAAGAAAATTATTTCTATCATTTTTTCAAAAAAAGCAAAGGGGGTAGTCCATGGTTTTTTTTGGCACAAAATATTTTTTTCCCACTATCTGCAAAAAGCAAAATTCAAATTAAAGCCAATCTGGTTCTCTATCCAACGCAATAGAAATCAAGTCGATATCTAGAAAAGTAAGCAAGTTATGACCAAAAAGGTAAGCAGTTCTACTACTGCCTCTTTCCGGCCACTTTTAGTAGAACTGGTTACCTTTTTGTTCATAACTTGCTAAGTTTTCTAGATATCAACTTGATTTTTTTTGCGTTGGATAGCTAAACGCATTGGCTTTAATTAGAAATTGTTTTCTTTAGAATAGTCTAAGAAAATTATTTCTATCATTTTTTCAAAAAAAGCAAAGGGGGTAGTCCATGGTTTTTTTTGGCACAAAATATTTTTTTCCCACTATCTGCAAAAAGCAAAATTCAAATTAAAGCCAATCTGGTTCTCTATCTAACGCAATAGAAATCAAGTCGATATCTAGAAAAGTAAGCAAGTTATGACCAAAAAGGTAAGCAGTTCTACTACTGCCTCTTTCCGGCCACTTTTAGTAGAACTGGTTACCTTTTTGTTCATAACTTGCTAAGTTTTCTAGATATCAACTTGATTTTTTTGCGTTGGATAGCTAAACGCATTGGCTTTAATTAGAAATTGTTTTCTTTAGAATAGTCTAAGAAAATTATTTCTATCATTTTTTCAAAAAAAGCAAAGGGGGTAGTCCATGGTTTTTTTTGGCACAAAATATTTTTTTCCCACTATCTGCAAAAAGCAAAATTCAAATTAAAGCCAATCTGGTTCTCTATCCAACGCAATAGAAATCAAGTCGATATCTAGAAAAGTAAGCAAGTTATGACCAAAAAGGTAAGCAGTTCTACTACTGCCTCTTTCCGGCCACTTTTAGTAGAACTGGTTACCTTTTTGTTCATAACTTGCTAAGTTTTCTAGATATCAACTTGATTTTTTTTGCGTTGGATAGCTAAACGCATTGGCTTTAATTAGAAATTGTTTTCTTTAGAATAGTCTAAGAAAATTATTTCTATCATTTTTTCAAAAAAAGCAAAGGGGGTAGTCCATGGTTTTTTTTGGCACAAAATATTTTTTTCCCACTATCTGCAAAAAGCAAAATTCAAATTAAAGCCAATCTGGTTCTCTATCCAACGCAATAGAAATCAAGTCGATATCTAGAAAAGTAAGCAAGTTATGACCAAAAAGGTAAGCAGTTCTACTACTGCCTCTTTCCGGCCACTTTTAGTAGAACTGGTTACCTTTTTGTTCATAACTTGCTAAGTTTTCTAGATATCAACTTGATTTTTTTTGCGTTGGATAGCTAAACGCATTGGCTTTAATTAGAAATTGTTTTCTTTAGAATAGTCTAAGAAAATTATTTCTATCATTTTTTCAAAAAAAGCAAAGGGGGTAGTCCATGGTTTTTTTTGGCACAAAATATTTTTTTCCCACTATCTGCAAAAAGCAAAATTCAAATTAAAGCCAATCTGGTTCTCTATCCAACGCAATAGAAATCAAGTCGATATCTAGAAAAGTAAGCAAGTTATGACCAAAAAAGTAAGCAGTTCTACTACTGCCTCTTTCCGGCCACTTTTAGTAGAACTGGTTACCTTTTTGTTCATAACTTGCTAAGTTTTCTAGATATCAACTTGATTTTTTTTGCGTTGGATAGCTAAACGCATTGGCTTTAATTAGAAATTGTTTGCTTTAGAATAGTCTAAGAAAATTATTTCTATCATTTTTTCAAAAAAAGCAAAGGGGGTAGTCCATGGTTTTTTTTGGCACAAAATATTTTTTTCCCACTATCTGCAAAAAGCAAAATTCAAATTAAAGCCAATCTGGTTCTCTATCCAACGCAATAGAAATCAAGTCGATATCTAGAAAAGTAAGCAAGTTATGACCAAAGAGGTAAGCAGTTCTACTACTGCCTCTTTCCGGCCACTTTTAGTAGAACTGGTTACCTTTTTGTTCATAACTTGCTAAGTTTTCTAGATATCAACTTGATTTTTTTTGCGTTGGATAGCTAAACGCATTGGCTTTAATTAGAAATTGTTTTCTTTAGAATAGTCTAAGAAAATTATTTCTACATTTTTTCAAAAAAAGCAAAGGGGGTAGTCCATGGTTTTTTTTGGCACAAAATATTTTTTTCCCACTATCTGCAAAAAGCAAAATTCAAATTAAAGCCAATCTGGTTCTCTATCTAACGCAATAGAAATCAAGTCGATATCTAGAAAAGTAAGCAAGTTATGACCAAAAAGGTAAGCAGTTCTACTACTGCCTCTTTCCGGCCACTTTTAGTAGAACTGGTTACCTTTTTGTTCATAACTTGCTAAGTTTTCTAGATATCAACTTGATTTTTTTTGCGTTGGATAGCTAAACGCATTGGCTTTAATTAGAAATTGTTTTCTTTAGAATAGTCTAAGAAAATTATTTCTATCATTTTTTCAAAAAAAGCAAAGGGGGTAGTCCATGGTTTTTTTTGGCACAAAATATTTTTTTCCCACTATCTGCAAAAAGCAAAATTCAAATTAAAGCCAATCTGGTTCTCTATCCAACGCAATAGAAATCAAGTCGATATCTAGAAAAGTAAGCAAGTTATGACCAAAAAGGTAAGCAGTTCTACTACTGCCTCTTTCCGGCCACTTTTAGTAGAACTGGTTACCTTTTTGTTCATAACTTGCTAAGTTTTCTAGATATCAACTTGATTTTTTTTGCGTTGGATAGCTAAACGCATTGGCTTTAATTAGAAATTGTTTTCTTTAGAACAGTCTAAGAAAATTATTTCTATCATTTTTTCAAAAAAAGCAAAGGGGGTAGTCCATGGTTTTTTTTGGCACAAAATATTTTTTTCCCACTATCTGCAAAAAGCAAAATTCAAATTAAAGCCAATCTGGTTCTCTATCCAACGCAATAGAAATCAAGTCGATATCTAGAAAAGTAAGCAAGTTATGACCAAAAAGGTAAGCAGTTCTACTACTGCCTCTTTCCGGCCACCTTTTAGTAGAACTGGTTACCTTTTTGTTCATAACTTGCTAAGTTTTCTAGATATCAACTTGATTTTTTTTGCGTTGGAAAGCTAAACGCATTGGCTTTAATTAGAAATTGTTTTCTTTAGAACAGTCTAAGAAAATTATTTCTATCATTTTTTCAAAAAAAGCAAAGGGGGTAGTCCATGGTTTTTTTTGGCACAAAATATTTTTTTCCCACTATCTGCAAAAAGCAAAATTCAAATTAAAGCCAATCTGGTTCTCTATCCAACGCAATAGAAATCAAGTCGATATCTAGAAAAGTAAGCAAGTTATGACCAAAAAGGTAAGCAGTTCTACTACTGCCTCTTTCCGGCCACTTTTTAGTAGAACTGGTTACCTTTTTGTTCATAACTTGCTAAGTTTTCTAGATATCAACTTGATTTTTTTTGCGTTGGAAAGCTAAACGCATTGGCTTTAATTAGAAATTGTTTTCTTTAGAACAGTCTAAGAAAATTATTTCTATCATTTTTTCAAAAAAAGCAAAGGGGGTAGTCCATGGTTTTTTTTGGCACAAAATATTTTTTTCCCACTATCTGCAAAAAGCAAAATTCAAATTAAAGCCAATCTGGTTCTATATCCAACGCAATAGAAATCAAGTCGATATCTAGAAAAGTAAGCAAGTTATGACCAAAAAGGTAAGCAGTTCTACTACTGCCTCTTTCCGTCCACTTTTAGTAGAACTGGTTACCTTTTTGTTCATAACTTGCTAAGTTTTCTAGATATCAACTTGATTTTTTTTGCGTTGGATAGCTAAACGCATTGGCTTTAATTAGAAATTGTTTTCTTTAGAATAGTCTAAGAAAATTATTTCTATCATTTTTTCAAAAAAAGCAAAGGGGGTAGTCCATGGTTTTTTTTGGCACAAAATATTTTTTTCCCACTATCTGCAAAAAGCAAAATTCAAATTAAAGCCAATCTGGTTCTCTATCCAACGCAATAGAAATCAAGTCGATATCTAGAAAAGTAAGCAAGTTATGACCAAAAAGGTAAGCAGTTCTACTACTGCCTCTTTCCGGCCACTTTTAGTAGAACTGGTTACCTTTTTGTTCATAACTTGCTAAGTTTTCTAGATATCAACTTGATTTTTTTTGCGTTGGATAGCTAAACGCATTGGCTTTAATTAGAAATTGTTTTCTTTAGAACAGTCTAAGAAAATTATTTCTATCATTTTTTCAAAAAAAGCAAAGGGGGTAGTCCATGGTTTTTTTTGGCACAAAATATTTTTTTCCCACTATCTGCAAAAAGCAAAATTCAAATTAAAGCCAATCTGGTTCTCTATCCAACGCAATAGAAATCAAGTCGATATCTAGAAAAGTAAGCAAGTTATGACCAAAAAGGTAAGCAGTTCTACTACTGCCTCTTTCCGGCCACTTTTAGTAGAACTGGTTACCTTTTTGTTCATAACTTGCTAAGTTTTCTAGATATCAACTTGATTTTTTTTGCGTTGGATAGCTAAACGCATTGGCTTTAATTAGAAATTGTTTTCTTTAGAATAGTCTAAGAAAATTATTTCTATCATTTTTTCAAAAAAAGCAAAGGGGGTAGTCCATGGTTTTTTTTGGCGCAAAATATTTTTTTCCCACTATCTGCAAAAAGCAAAATTCAAATTAAAGCCAATCTGGTTCTCTATCCAACGCAATAGAAATCAAGTCGATATCTAGAAAAGTAAGCAAGTTATGACCAAAAAAGTAAGCAGTTCTACTACTGCCTCTTTCCGGCCACTTTTAGTAGAACTGGTTACCTTTTTGTTCATAACTTGCTAAGTTTTCTAGATATCAACTTGATTTTTTTTGCGTTGGATAGCTAAACGCATTGGCTTTAATTAGAAATTATTTTCTTTAGAATAGTCTAAGAAAATTATTTCTATCATTTTTTCAAAAAAAGCAAAGGGGGTAGTCCATGGTTTTTTTTGGCACAAAATATTTTTTTCCCACTATCTGCAAAAAGCAAAATTCAAATTAAAGCCAATCTGGTTCTCTATCCAACGCAATAGAAATCAAGTCGATATCTAGAAAAGTAAGCAAGTTATGACCAAAAAGGTAAGCAGTTCTACTACTGCCTCTTTCCGGCCACTTTTTAGTAGAACTGGTTACCTTTTTGTTCATAACTTGCTAAGTTTTCTAGATATCAACTTGATTTTTTTTGCGTTGTATAGCTAAACGCATAGGCTTTAATTAGAAATTCTTTTCTTTAGAACAGTCTAAGAAAATTATTTCTATCATTTTTTCAAAAAAAGCAAAGGGGGTAGTCCATGGTTTTTTTTTGGCACAAAATATTTTTTCCCACTATCTGCAAAAAGCAAAATTCAAATTAAAGCCAATCTGGTTCTCTATCCAACGCAATAGAAATCAAGTCGATATCTAGAAAAGTAAGCAAGTTATGACCAAAATGGTAAGCAGTTCTACTACTGCCTCTTTCCGGCCACTTTTTAGTAGAACTGGTTACCTTTTTGTTCATAACTTGCTAAGTTTTCTAGATATCAACTTGATTTTTTTTGCGTTGGATAGCTAAACGCATAGGCTTTAATTAGAAATTCTTTTCTTTAGAACAGTCTAAGAAAATTATTTCTATCATTTTTTCAAAAAAAGCAAAGGGGGTAGTCCATGGTTTTTTTTGGCACAAAATATTTTTTTCCCACTATCTGCAAAAAGCAAAATTCAAATTAAAGCCAATCTGGTTCTCTATCTAACGCAATAGAAATCAAGTCGATATCTAGAAAAGTAAGCAAGTTATGACCAAAAAGGTAAGCAGTTCTACTACTGCCTCTTTCCGGCCACTTTTAGTAGAACTGGTTACCTTTTTGTTCATAACTTGCTAAGTTTTCTAGATATCAACTTGATTTTTTTGCGTTGGATAGCTAAACGCATTGGCTTTAATTAGAAATTGTTTTCTTTAGAATAGTCTAAGAAAATTATTTCTATCATTTTTTCAAAAAAAGCAAAGGGGGTAGTCCATGGTTTTTTTTGGCACAAAATATTTTTTTCCCACTATCTGCAAAAAGCAAAATTCAAATTAAAGCCAATCTGGTTCTCTATCCAACGCAATAGAAATCAAGTCGATATCTAGAAAAGTAAGCAAGTTATGACCAAAAAGGTAAGCAGTTCTACTACTGCCTCTTTCCGGCCACTTTTAGTAGAACTGGTTACCTTTTTGTTCATAACTTGCTAAGTTTTCTAGATATCAACTTGATTTTTTTTGCGTTGGATAGCTAAACGCATTGGCTTTAATTAGAAATTGTTTTCTTTAGAATAGTCTAAGAAAATTATTTCTATCATTTTTTCAAAAAAAGCAAAGGGGGTAGTCCATGGTTTTTTTTGGCACAAAATATTTTTTTCCCACTATCTGCAAAAAGCAAAATTCAAATTAAAGCCAATCTGGTTCTCTATCCAACGCAATAGAAATCAAGTCGATATCTAGAAAAGTAAGCAAGTTATGACCAAAAAGGTAAGCAGTTCTACTACTGCCTCTTTCCGGCCACTTTTAGTAGAACTGGTTACCTTTTTGTTCATAACTTGCTAAGTTTTCTAGATATCAACTTGATTTTTTTTGCGTTGGATAGCTAAACGCATTGGCTTTAATTAGAAATTGTTTTCTTTAGAATAGTCTAAGAAAATTATTTCTATCATTTTTTCAAAAAAAGCAAAGGGGGTAGTCCATGGTTTTTTTTGGCACAAAATATTTTTTTCCCACTATCTGCAAAAAGCAAAATTCAAATTAAAGCCAATCTGGTTCTCTATCCAACGCAATAGAAATCAAGTCGATATCTAGAAAAGTAAGCAAGTTATGACCAAAAAAGTAAGCAGTTCTACTACTGCCTCTTTCCGGCCACTTTTAGTAGAACTGGTTACCTTTTTGTTCATAACTTGCTAAGTTTTCTAGATATCAACTTGATTTTTTTTGCGTTGGATAGCTAAACGCATTGGCTTTAATTAGAAATTGTTTGCTTTAGAATAGTCTAAGAAAATTATTTCTATCATTTTTTCAAAAAAAGCAAAGGGGGTAGTCCATGGTTTTTTTTGGCACAAAATATTTTTTTCCCACTATCTGCAAAAAGCAAAATTCAAATTAAAGCCAATCTGGTTCTCTATCCAACGCAATAGAAATCAAGTCGATATCTAGAAAAGTAAGCAAGTTATGACCAAAGAGGTAAGCAGTTCTACTACTGCCTCTTTCCGGCCACTTTTAGTAGAACTGGTTACCTTTTTGTTCATAACTTGCTAAGTTTTCTAGATATCAACTTGATTTTTTTTGCGTTGGATAGCTAAACGCATTGGCTTTAATTAGAAATTGTTTTCTTTAGAATAGTCTAAGAAAATTATTTCTACATTTTTTCAAAAAAAGCAAAGGGGGTAGTCCATGGTTTTTTTTGGCACAAAATATTTTTTTCCCACTATCTGCAAAAAGCAAAATTCAAATTAAAGCCAATCTGGTTCTCTATCTAACGCAATAGAAATCAAGTCGATATCTAGAAAAGTAAGCAAGTTATGACCAAAAAGGTAAGCAGTTCTACTACTGCCTCTTTCCGGCCACTTTTAGTAGAACTGGTTACCTTTTTGTTCATAACTTGCTAAGTTTTCTAGATATCAACTTGATTTTTTTTGCGTTGGATAGCTAAACGCATTGGCTTTAATTAGAAATTGTTTTCTTTAGAATAGTCTAAGAAAATTATTTCTATCATTTTTTCAAAAAAAGCAAAGGGGGTAGTCCATGGTTTTTTTTGGCACAAAATATTTTTTTCCCACTATCTGCAAAAAGCAAAATTCAAATTAAAGCCAATCTGGTTCTCTATCCAACGCAATAGAAATCAAGTCGATATCTAGAAAAGTAAGCAAGTTATGACCAAAAAGGTAAGCAGTTCTACTACTGCCTCTTTCCGGCCACTTTTAGTAGAACTGGTTACCTTTTTGTTCATAACTTGCTAAGTTTTCTAGATATCAACTTGATTTTTTTTGCGTTGGATAGCTAAACGCATTGGCTTTAATTAGAAATTGTTTTCTTTAGAACAGTCTAAGAAAATTATTTCTATCATTTTTTCAAAAAAAGCAAAGGGGGTAGTCCATGGTTTTTTTTGGCACAAAATATTTTTTTCCCACTATCTGCAAAAAGCAAAATTCAAATTAAAGCCAATCTGGTTCTCTATCCAACGCAATAGAAATCAAGTCGATATCTAGAAAAGTAAGCAAGTTATGACCAAAAAGGTAAGCAGTTCTACTACTGCCTCTTTCCGGCCACCTTTTAGTAGAACTGGTTACCTTTTTGTTCATAACTTGCTAAGTTTTCTAGATATCAACTTGATTTTTTTTGCGTTGGAAAGCTAAACGCATTGGCTTTAATTAGAAATTGTTTTCTTTAGAACAGTCTAAGAAAATTATTTCTATCATTTTTTCAAAAAAAGCAAAGGGGGTAGTCCATGGTTTTTTTTGGCACAAAATATTTTTTTCCCACTATCTGCAAAAAGCAAAATTCAAATTAAAGCCAATCTGGTTCTCTATCCAACGCAATAGAAATCAAGTCGATATCTAGAAAAGTAAGCAAGTTATGACCAAAAAGGTAAGCAGTTCTACTACTGCCTCTTTCCGGCCACTTTTTAGTAGAACTGGTTACCTTTTTGTTCATAACTTGCTAAGTTTTCTAGATATCAACTTGATTTTTTTTGCGTTGGAAAGCTAAACGCATTGGCTTTAATTAGAAATTGTTTTCTTTAGAACAGTCTAAGAAAATTATTTCTATCATTTTTTCAAAAAAAGCAAAGGGGGTAGTCCATGGTTTTTTTTGGCACAAAATATTTTTTTCCCACTATCTGCAAAAAGCAAAATTCAAATTAAAGCCAATCTGGTTCTATATCCAACGCAATAGAAATCAAGTCGATATCTAGAAAAGTAAGCAAGTTATGACCAAAAAGGTAAGCAGTTCTACTACTGCCTCTTTCCGTCCACTTTTAGTAGAACTGGTTACCTTTTTGTTCATAACTTGCTAAGTTTTCTAGATATCAACTTGATTTTTTTTGCGTTGGATAGCTAAACGCATTGGCTTTAATTAGAAATTGTTTTCTTTAGAATAGTCTAAGAAAATTATTTCTATCATTTTTTCAAAAAAAGCAAAGGGGGTAGTCCATGGTTTTTTTTGGCACAAAATATTTTTTTCCCACTATCTGCAAAAAGCAAAATTCAAATTAAAGCCAATCTGGTTCTCTATCCAACGCAATAGAAATCAAGTCGATATCTAGAAAAGTAAGCAAGTTATGACCAAAAAGGTAAGCAGTTCTACTACTGCCTCTTTCCGGCCACTTTTAGTAGAACTGGTTACCTTTTTGTTCATAACTTGCTAAGTTTTCTAGATATCAACTTGATTTTTTTTGCGTTGGATAGCTAAACGCATTGGCTTTAATTAGAAATTGTTTTCTTTAGAACAGTCTAAGAAAATTATTTCTATCATTTTTTCAAAAAAAGCAAAGGGGGTAGTCCATGGTTTTTTTTGGCACAAAATATTTTTTTCCCACTATCTGCAAAAAGCAAAATTCAAATTAAAGCCAATCTGGTTCTCTATCCAACGCAATAGAAATCAAGTCGATATCTAGAAAAGTAAGCAAGTTATGACCAAAAAGGTAAGCAGTTCTACTACTGCCTCTTTCCGGCCACTTTTAGTAGAACTGGTTACCTTTTTGTTCATAACTTGCTAAGTTTTCTAGATATCAACTTGATTTTTTTTGCGTTGGATAGCTAAACGCATTGGCTTTAATTAGAAATTGTTTTCTTTAGAATAGTCTAAGAAAATTATTTCTATCATTTTTTCAAAAAAAGCAAAGGGGGTAGTCCATGGTTTTTTTTGGCGCAAAATATTTTTTTCCCACTATCTGCAAAAAGCAAAATTCAAATTAAAGCCAATCTGGTTCTCTATCCAACGCAATAGAAATCAAGTCGATATCTAGAAAAGTAAGCAAGTTATGACCAAAAAAGTAAGCAGTTCTACTACTGCCTCTTTCCGGCCACTTTTAGTAGAACTGGTTACCTTTTTGTTCATAACTTGCTAAGTTTTCTAGATATCAACTTGATTTTTTTTGCGTTGGATAGCTAAACGCATTGGCTTTAATTAGAAATTATTTTCTTTAGAATAGTCTAAGAAAATTATTTCTATCATTTTTTCAAAAAAAGCAAAGGGGGTAGTCCATGGTTTTTTTTGGCACAAAATATTTTTTTCCCACTATCTGCAAAAAGCAAAATTCAAATTAAAGCCAATCTGGTTCTCTATCCAACGCAATAGAAATCAAGTCGATATCTAGAAAAGTAAGCAAGTTATGACCAAAAAGGTAAGCAGTTCTACTACTGCCTCTTTCCGGCCACTTTTTAGTAGAACTGGTTACCTTTTTGTTCATAACTTGCTAAGTTTTCTAGATATCAACTTGATTTTTTTTGCGTTGTATAGCTAAACGCATAGGCTTTAATTAGAAATTCTTTTCTTTAGAACAGTCTAAGAAAATTATTTCTATCATTTTTTCAAAAAAAGCAAAGGGGGTAGTCCATGGTTTTTTTTTGGCACAAAATATTTTTTCCCACTATCTGCAAAAAGCAAAATTCAAATTAAAGCCAATCTGGTTCTCTATCCAACGCAATAGAAATCAAGTCGATATCTAGAAAAGTAAGCAAGTTATGACCAAAATGGTAAGCAGTTCTACTACTGCCTCTTTCCGGCCACTTTTTAGTAGAACTGGTTACCTTTTTGTTCATAACTTGCTAAGTTTTCTAGATATCAACTTGATTTTTTTTGCGTTGGATAGCTAAACGCATAGGCTTTAATTAGAAATTCTTTTCTTTAGAACAGTCTAAGAAAATTATTTCTATCATTTTTTCAAAAAAAGCAAAGGGGGTAGTCCATGGTTTTTTTTGGCACAAAATATTTTTTTCCCACTATCTGCAAAAAGCAAAATTCAAATTAAAGCCAATCTGGTTCTCTATCCAACGCAATAGAAATCAAGTCGATATCTAGAAAAGTAAGCAAGTTATGACCAAAAAGGTAAGCAGTTCTACTACTGCCTCTTTCCGGCCACTTTTTAGTAGAACTGGTTACCTTTTTGTTCATAACTTGCTAAGTTTTCTAGATATCAACTTGATTTTTTTTGCGTTGTATAGCTAAACGCATAGGCTTTAATTAGAAATTCTTTTCTTTAGAACAGTCTAAGAAAATTATTTCTATCATTTTTTCAAAAAAAGCAAAGGGGGTAGTCCATGGTTTTTTTTGGCACAAAATATTTTTTTCCCACTATCTGCAAAAAGCAAAATTCAAATTAAAGCCAATCTGGTTCTCTATCCAACGCAATAGAAATCAAGTCGATATCTAGAAAAGTAAGCAAGTTATGACCAAAAAGGTAAGCAGTTCTACTACTGCCTCTTTCCGGCCACTTTTAGTAGAACTGGTTACCTTTTTGTTCATAACTTGCTAAGTTTTCTAGATATCAACTTGATTTTTTTTGCGTTGGATAGCTAAACGCATTGGCTTTAATTAGAAATTGTTTTCTTTAGAATAGTCTAAGAAAATTATTTCTATCATTTTTTCAAAAAAAGCAAAGGGGGTAGTCCATGGTTTTTTTTGGCACAAAATATTTTTTTCCCACTATCTGCAAAAAGCAAAATTCAAATTAAAGCCAATCTGGTTCTCTATCCAACGCAATAGAAATCAAGTCGATATCTAGAAAAGTAAGCAAGTTATGACCAAAAAGGTAAGCAGTTCTACTACTGCCTCTTTCCGGCCACTTTTAGTAGAACTGGTTACCTTTTTGTTCATAACTTGCTAAGTTTTCTAGATATCAACTTGATTTTTTTTGCGTTGGATAGCTAAACGCATTGGCTTTAATTAGAAATTGTTTTCTTTAGAATAGTCTAAGAAAATTATTTCTATCATTTTTTCAAAAAAAGCAAAGGGGGTAGTCCATGGTTTTTTTTGGCACAAAATATTTTTTTCCCACTATCTGCAAAAAGCAAAATTCAAATTAAAGCCAATCTGGTTCTCTATCCAACGCAATAGAAATCAAGTCGATATCTAGAAAAGTAAGCAAGTTATGACCAAAAAGGTAAGCAGTTCTACTACTGCCTCTTTCCGGCCACTTTTAGTAGAACTGGTTACCTTTTTGTTCATAACTTGCTAAGTTTTCTAGATATCAACTTGATTTTTTTTGCGTTGGATAGCTAAACGCATTGGCTTTAATTAGAAATTGTTTTCTTTAGAATAGTCTAAGAAAATTATTTCTATCATTTTTTCAAAAAAAGCAAAGGGGGTAGTCCATGGTTTTTTTTGGCACAAAATATTTTTTTCCCACTATCTGCAAAAAGCAAAATTCAAATTAAAGCCAATCTGGTTCTCTATCCAACGCAATAGAAATCAAGTCGATATCTAGAAAAGTAAGCAAGTTATGACCAAAAAGGTAAGCAGTTCTACTACTGCCTCTTTCCGGCCACTTTTAGTAGAACTGGTTACCTTTTTGTTCATAACTTGCTAAGTTTTCTAGATATCAACTTGATTTTTTTTGCGTTGGATAGCTAAACGCATTGGCTTTAATTAGAAATTGTTTTCTTTAGAATAGTCTAAGAAAATTATTTCTATCATTTTTTCAAAAAAAGCAAAGGGGGTAGTCCATGGTTTTTTTTGGCACAAAATATTTTTTTCCCATTATCTGCAAAAAGCAAAATTCAAATTAAAGCCAATCTGGTTCTCTATCCAACGCAATAGAAATCAAGTCGATATCTAGAAAAGTAAGCAAGTTATGACCAAGAAGGTAAGCAGTTCTACTACTGCCTCTTTCCGGCCACTTTTAGTAGAACTGGTTACCTTTTTGTTCATAACTTGCTAAGTTTTCTAGATATCAACTTGATTTTTTTTGCGTTGGATAGCTAAACGCATTGGCTTTAATTAGAAATTGTTTTCTTTAGAATAGTCTAAGAAAATTATTTCTATCATTTTTTCAAAAAAAGCAAAGGGGGTAGTCCATGGTATTTTTTGGCACAAAATATTTTTTTCCCACTATCTGCAAAAAGCAAAATTCAAATTAAAGCCAATCTGGTTCTCTATCCAACGCAATAGAAATCAAGTCGATATCTAGAAAAGTAAGCAAGTTATGACCAAAAAGGTAAGCAGTTCTACTACTGCCTCTTTCCGGCCACTTTTAGTAGAACTGGTTACCTTTTTGTTCATAACTTGCTAAGTTTTCTAGATATCAACTTGATTTTTTTTGCGTTGGATAGCTAAACGCATTGGCTTTAATTAGAAATTGTTTTCTTTAGAATAGTCTAAGAAAATTATTTCTATCATTTTTTCAAAAAAAGCAAAGGGGGTAGTCCATGGTTTTTTTTGGCACAAAATATTTTTTTCCCACTATCTGCAAAAAGCAAAATTCAAATTAAAGCCAATCTGGTTCTCTATCCAACGCAATAGAAATCAAGTCGATATCTAGAAAAGTAAGCAAGTTATGACCAAAAAGGTAAGCAGTTCTACTACTGCCTCTTTCCGGCCACTTTTTAGTAGAACTGGTTACCTTTTTGTTCATAACTTGCTAAGTTTTCTAGATATCAACTTGATTTTTTTTGCGTTGGATAGCTAAACGCATTGGCTTTAATTAGAAATTGTTTTCTTTAGAATAGTCTAAGAAAATTATTTCTATCATTTTTTCAAAAAAAGCAAAGGGGGTAGTCCATGGTTTTTTTTGGCACAAAATATTTTTTTCCCACTATCTGCAAAAAGCAAAATTCAAATTAAAGAAAATCTGGTTCTCTATCCAACGCAATAGAAATCAAGTCGATATCTAGAAAAGTAAGCAAGTTATGACCAAAAAGGTAAGCAGTTCTACTACTGCCTCTTTCCGGCCACTTTTAGTAGAACTGGTTACCTTTTTGTTCATAACTTGCTAAGTTTTCTAGATATCAACTTGATTTTTTTTGCGTTGGATAGCTAAACGCATTGGCTTTAATTAGAAATTGTTTTCTTTAGAATAGTCTAAGAAAATTATTTCTATCATTTTTTCAAAAAAAGCAAAGGGGGTAGTCCATGGTTTTTTTGGGCACAAAATATTTTTTTCCCACTATCTGCAAAAAGCAAAATTCAAATTAAAGCCAATCTGGTTCTCTATCTAACGCAATAGAAATCAAGTCGATATCTAGAAAAGTAAGCAAGTTATGACCAAAAAGGTAAGCAGTTCTACTACTGCCTCTTTCCGGCCACTTTTAGTAGAACTGGTTACCTTTTTGTTCATAACTTGCTAAGTTTTCTAGATATCAACTTGATTTTTTTTGCGTTGGATAGCTAAACGCATTGGCTTTAATTAGAAATTGTTTTCTTTAGAATAGTCTAAGAAAATTATTTCTATCATTTTTTCAAAAAAAGCAAAGGGGGTAGTCCATGGTTTTTTTTGGCACAAAATATTTTTTTCCCACTATCTGCAAAAAGCAAAATTCAAATTAAAGCCAATCTGGTTCTCTATCCAACGCAATAGAAATCAAGTCGATATCTAGAAAAGTAAGCAAGTTATGACCAAAAAGGTAAGCAGTTCTACTACTGCCTCTTTCCGGCCACTTTTAGTAGAACTGGTTACCTTTTTGTTCATAACTTGCTAAGTTTTCTAGATATCAACTTGATTTTTTTTGCGTTGGATAGCTAAACGCATTGGCTTTAATTAGAAATTGTTTTCTTTAGAATAGTCTAAGAAAATTATTTCTATCATTTTTTCAAAAAAAGCAAAGGGGGTAGTCCATGGTTTTTTTTGGCACAAAATATTTTTTTCCCACTATCTGCAAAAAGCAAAATTCAAATTAAAGCCAATCTGGTTCTCTATCCAACGCAATAGAAATCAAGTCGATATCTAGAAAAGTAAGCAAGTTATGACCAAAAAGGTAAGCAGTTCTACTACTGCCTCTTTCCGGCCACTTTTAGTAGAACTGGTTACCTTTTTGTTCATAACTTGCTAAGTTTTCTAGATATCAACTTGATTTTTTTTGCGTTGGATAGCTAAACGCATTGGCTTTAATTAGAAATTGTTTTCTTTAGAATAGTCTAAGAAAATTATTTCTATCATTTTTTCAAAAAAAGCAAAGGGGGTAGTCCATGGTTTTTTTTGGCACAAAATATTTTTTTCCCACTATCTGCAAAAAGCAAAATTCAAATTAAAGCCAATCTGGTTCTCTATCCAACGCAATAGAAATCAAGTCGATATCTAGAAAAGTAAGCAAGTTATGACCAAAAAGGTAAGCAGTTCTACTACTGCCTCTTTCCGGCCACTTTTAGTAGAACTGGTTACCTTTTTGTTCATAACTTGCTAAGTTTTCTAGATATCAACTTGATTTTTTTTGCGTTGGATAGCTAAACGCATTGGCTTTAATTAGAAATTGTTTTCTTTAGAATAGTCTAAGAAAATTATTTCTATCATTTTTTCAAAAAAAGCAAAGGGGGTAGTCCATGGTTTTTTTTGGCACAAAATATTTTTTTCCCACTATCTGCAAAAAGCAAAATTCAAATTAAAGCCAATCTGGTTCTCTATCCAACGCAATAGAAATCAAGTCGATATCTAGAAAAGTAAGCAAGTTATGACCAAAAAGGTAAGCAGTTCTACTACTGCCTCTTTCCGGCCACTTTTAGTAGAACTGGTTACCTTTTTGTTCATAACTTGCTAAGTTTTCTAGATATCAACTTGATTTTTTTTGCGTTGGATAGCTAAACGCATTGGCTTTAATTAGAAATTGTTTTCTTTAGAATAGTCTAAGAAAATTATTTCTATCATTTTTTCAAAAAAAGCAAAGGGGGTAGTCCATGGTTTTTTTTGGCACAAAATATTTTTTTCCCACTATCTGCAAAAAGCAAAATTCAAATTAAAGCCAATCTGGTTCTCTATCCAACGCAATAGAAATCAAGTCGATATCTAGAAAAGTAAGCAAGTTATGACCAAAAAGGTAAGCAGTTCTACTACTGCCTCTTTCCGGCCACTTTTAGTAGAACTGGTTACCTTTTTGTTCATAACTTGCTAAGTTTTCTAGATATCAACTTGATTTTTTTTGCGTTGGATAGCTAAACGCATTGGCTTTAATTAGAAATTGTTTTCTTTAGAATAGTCTAAGAAAATTATTTCTATCATTTTTTCAAAAAAAGCAAAGGGGGTAGTCCATGGTTTTTTTTGGCACAAAATATTTTTTTCCCACTATCTGCAAAAAGCAAAATTCAAATTAAAGCCAATCTGGTTCTCTATCCAACGCAATAGAAATCAAGTCGATATCTAGAAAAGTAAGCAAGTTATGACCAAAAAGGTAAGCAGTTCTACTACTGCCTCTTTCCGGCCACTTTTAGTAGAACTGGTTACCTTTTTGTTCATAACTTGCTAAGTTTTCTAGATATCAACTTGATTTTTTTTGCGTTGGATAGCTAAACGCATTGGCTTTAATTAGAAATTGTTTTCTTTAGAATAGTCTAAGAAAATTATTTCTATCATTTTTTCAAAAAAAGCAAAGGGGGTAGTCCATGGTTTTTTTTGGCACAAAATATTTTTTTCCCACTATCTGCAAAAAGCAAACTTCAAATTAAAGCCAATCTGGTTCTCTATCCAACGCAATAGAAATCAAGTCGATATCTGGAAAAGTAAGCAAGTTATGACCAAAAAGGTAAGCAGTTCTACTACTGCCTCTTTCCGGCCACTTTTAGTAGAACTGGTTACCTTTTTGTTCATAACTTGCTAAGTTTTCTAGATATCAACTTGATTTTTTTGCGTTGGATAGCTAAACGCATTGGCTTTAATTAGAAATTGTTTTCTTTAGAATAGTCTAAGAAAATTATTTCTATCATTTTTTCAAAAAAAGCAAAGGGGGTAGTCCATGGTTTTTTTTGGCACAAAATATTTTTTTCCCACTATCTGCAAAAAGCAAAATTCAAATTAAAGCCAATCTGGTTCTCTATCCAACGCAATAGAAATCAAGTCGATATCTAGAAAAGTAAGCAAGTTATGACCAAAAAGGTAAGCAGTTCTACTACTGCCTCTTTCCGGCCACTTTTAGTAGAACTGGTTACCTTTTTGTTCATAACTTGCTAAGTTTTCTAGATATCAACTTGATTTTTTTTGCGTTGGATAGCTAAACGCATTGGCTTTAATTAGAAATTGTTTTCTTTAGAATAGTCTAAGAAAATTATTTCTATCATTTTTTCAAAAAAAGCAAAGGGGGTAGTCCATTTTTTTTTTTGGCACAAAATATTTTTTTCCCACTATCTGCAAAAAGCAAAATTCAAATTAAAGCCAATCTGGTTCTCTATCCAACGCAATAGAAATCAAGTCGATATCTGGAAAAGTAAGCAAGTTATGACCAAAAAGGTAAGCAGTTCTACTACTGCCTCTTTCCGGCCACTTTTAGTAGAACTGGTTACCTTTTTGTTCATAACTTGCTAAGTTTTCTAGATATCAACTTGATTTTTTTGCGTTGGATAGCTAAACGCATTGGCTTTAATTAGAAATTGTTTTCTTTAGAATAGTCTAAGAAAATTATTTCTATCATTTTTTCAAAAAAAGCAAAGGGGGTAGTCCATGGTTTTTTTTGGCACAAAATATTTTTTTCCCACTATCTGCAAAAAGCAAAATTCAAATTAAAGCCAATCTGGTTCTCTATCCAACGCAATAGAAATCAAGTCGATATCTAGAAAGTAAGCAAGTTATGACCAAAAAGGTAAGCAGTTCTACTACTGCCTCTTTCCGGCCACTTTTTAGTAGAACTGGTTACCTTTTTGTTCATAACTTGCTAAGTTTTCTAGATATCAACTTGATTTTTTTTGCGTTGGATAGCTAAACGCATTGGCTTTAATTAGAAATTGTTTTCTTTAGAACAGTCTAAGAAAATTATTTCTATCATTTTTTCAAAAAAGCAAAGGGGGTAGTCCATGGTTTTTTTTGGCACAAAATATTTTTTTCCCACTATCTGCAAAAAGCAAAATTCAAATTAAAGCCAATCTGGTTCTCTATCCAACGCAATAGAAATCAAGTCGATATCTAGAAAAGTAAGCAAGTTATGACCAAAAAGGTAAGCAGTTCTACTACTGCCTCTTTCCGGCCACTTTTAGTAGAACTGGTTACCTTTTTGTTCATAACTTGCTAAGTTTTCTAGATATCAACTTGATTTTTTTTGCGTTGGATAGCTAAACGCATTGGCTTTAATTAGAAATTGTTTTCTTTAGAATAGTCTAAGAAAATTATTTCTATCATTTTTTCAAAAAAAGCAAAGGGGGTAGTCCATGGTTTTTTTTTGGCACAAAATATTTTTTTCCCACTATCTGCAAAAAGCAAAATTCAAATTAAAGCCAATCTGGTTCTCTATCCAACGCAATAGAAATCAAGTCGATATCTAGAAAAGTAAGCAAGTTATGACCAAAAAAGTAAGCAGTTCTACTACTGCCTCTTTCCGGCCACTTTTAGTAGAACTGGTTACCTTTTTGTTCATAACTTGCTAAGTTTTCTAGATATCAACTTGATTTTTTTGCGTTGGATAGCTAAACGCATTGGCTTTAATTAGAAATTGTTTTCTTTAGAATAGTCTAAGAAAATTATTTCTATCATTTTTTCAAAAAAAGCAAAGGGGGTAGTCCATGGTTTTTTTTGGCACAAAATATTTTTTTCCCACTATCTGCAAAAAGCAAAATTCAAATTAAAGCCAATCTGGTTCTCTATCCAACGCAATAGAAATCAAGTCGATATCTAGAAAAGTAAGCAAGTTATGACCAAAAAGGTAAGCAGTTCTACTACTGCCTCTTTCCGGCCACTTTTAGTAGAACTGGTTACCTTTTTGTTCATAACTTGCTAAGTTTTCTAGATATCAACTTGATTTTTTTGCGTTGGATAGCTAAACGCATTGGCTTTAATTAGAAATTGTTTTCTTTAGAATAGTCTAAGAAAATTATTTCTATCATTTTTTCAAAAAAAGCAAAGGGGGTAGTCCATGGTTTTTTTTGGCACAAAATATTTTTTTCCCACTATCTGCAAAAAGCAAAATTCAAATTAAAGCCAATCTGGTTCTCTATCCAACGCAATAGAAATCAAGTCGATATCTAGAAAGTAAGCAAGTTATGACCAAAAAGGTAAGCAGTTCTACTACTGCCTCTTTCCGGCCACTTTTTAGTAGAACTGGTTACCTTTTTGTTCATAACTTGCTAAGTTTTCTAGATATCAACTTGATTTTTTTTGCGTTGGATAGCTAAACGCATTGGCTTTAATTAGAAATTGTTTTCTTTAGAATAGTCTAAGAAAATTATTTCTATCATTTTTTCAAAAAAAGCAAAGGGGGTAGTCCATGGTTTTTTTTGGCACAAAATATTTTTTTCCCACTATCTGCAAAAAGCAAAATTCAAATTAAAGCCAATCTGGTTCTCTATCCAACGCAATAGAAATCAAGTCGATATCTAGAAAAGTAAGCAAGTTACGACCAAAAAAGTAAGCAGTTCTACTACTGCCTCTTTCCGGCCACTTTTAGTAGAACTGGTTACCTTTTTGTTCATAACTTGCTAAGTTTTCTAGATATCAACTTGATTTTTTTTGCGTTGGATAGCTAAACGCATTGGCTTTAATTAGAAATTGTTTTCTTTAGAATAGTCTAAGAAAATTATTTCTATCATTTTTTCAAAAAAAGCAAAGGGGGTAGTCCATGGTTTTTTTTGGCACAAAATATTTTTTTCCCACTATCTGCAAAAAGCAAAATTCAAATTAAAGCCAATCTGGTTCTCTATCCAACGCAATAGAAATCAAGTCGATATCTAGAAAAGTAAGCAAGTTATGACCAAAAAGGTAAGCAGTTCTACTACTGCCTCTTTCCGGCCACTTTTTAGTAGAACTGGTTACCTTTTTGTTCATAACTTGCTAAGTTTTCTAGATATCAACTTGATTTTTTTTGCGTTGGATAGCTAAACGCATTGGCTTTAATTAGAAATTGTTTTCTTTAGAATAGTCTAAGAAAATTATTTCTATCATTTTTTCAAAAAAAGCAAAGGGGGTAGTCCATGGTTTTTTTTGGCACAAAATATTTTTTTCCCACTATCTGCAAAAAGCAAAATTCAAATTAAAGCCAATCTGGTTCTCTATCCAACGCAATAGAAATCAAGTCGATATCTAGAAAAGTAAGCAAGTTATGACCAAAAAAGTAAGCAGTTCTACTACTGCCTCTTTCCGGCCACTTTTAGTAGAACTGGTTACCTTTTTGTTCATAACTTGCTAAGTTTTCTAGATATCAACTTGATTTTTTTGCGTTGGATAGCTAAACGCATTGGCTTTAATTAGAAATTGTTTTCTTTAGAATAGTCTAAGAAAATTATTTCTATCATTTTTTCAAAAAAAGCAAAGGGGGTAGTCCATGGTTTTTTTTGGCACAAAATATTTTTTTCCCACTATCTGCAAAAAGCAAAATTCAAATTAAAGCCAATCTGGTTCTCTATCCAACGCAATAGAAATCAAGTCGATATCTAGAAAAGTAAGCAAGTTATGACCAAAAAGGTAAGCAGTTCTACTACTGCCTCTTTCCGGCCACTTTTAGTAGAACTGGTTACCTTTTTGTTCATAACTTGCTAAGTTTTCTAGATATCAACTTGATTTTTTTTGCGTTGGATAGCTAAACGCATTGGCTTTAATTAGAAATTGTTTTCTTTAGAATAGTCTAAGAAAATTATTTCTATCATTTTTTCAAAAAAAGCAAAGGGGGTAGTCCATGGTTTTTTTTGGCACAAAATATTTTTTTCCCACTATCTGCAAAAAGCAAAATTCAAATTAAAGCCAATCTGGTTCTCTATCCAACGCAATAGAAATCAAGTCGATATCTAGAAAAGTAAGCAAGTTATGACCAAAAAGGTAAGCAGTTCTACTACTGCCTCTTTCCGGCCACTTTTAGTAGAACTGGTTACCTTTTTGTTCATAACTTGCTAAGTTTTCTAGATATCAACTTGATTTTTTTTGCGTTGGATAGCTAAACGCATTGGCTTTAATTAGAAATTGTTTTCTTTAGAATAGTCTAAGAAAATTATTTCTATCATTTTTTCAAAAAAAGCAAAGGGGGTAGTCCATGGTTTTTTTTGGCACAAAATATTTTTTTCCCACTATCTGCAAAAAGCAAAATTCAAATTAAAGCCAATCTGGTTCTCTATCCAACGCAATAGAAATCAAGTCGATATCTAGAAAAGTAAGCAAGTTATGACCAAAAAGGTAAGCAGTTCTACTACTGCCTCTTTCCGGCCACTTTTAGTAGAACTGGTTACCTTTTTGTTCATAACTTGCTAAGTTTTCTAGATATCAACTTGATTTTTTTTGCGTTGGATAGCTAAACGCATTGGCTTTAATTAGAAATTGTTTTCTTTAGAATAGTCTAAGAAAATTATTTCTATCATTTTTTCAAAAAAAGCAAAGGGGGTAGTCCATGGTTTTTTTTGGCACAAAATATTTTTTTCCCACTATCTGCAAAAAGCAAAATTCAAATTAAAGCCAATCTGGTTCTCTATCCAACGCAATAGAAATCAAGTCGATATCTAGAAAAGTAAGCAAGTTATGACCAAAAAGGTAAGCAGTTCTACTACTGCCTCTTTCCGGCCACTTTTAGTAGAACTGGTTACCTTTTTGTTCATAACTTGCTAAGTTTTCTAGATATCAACTTGATTTTTTTTGCGTTGGATAGCTAAACGCATTGGCTTTAATTAGAAATTGTTTTCTTTAGAATAGTCTAAGAAAATTATTTCTATCATTTTTTCAAAAAAAGCAAAGGGGGTAGTTCATGGTTTTTTTTGGCACAAAATATTTTTTTCCCACTATCTGCAAAAAGCAAAATTCAAATTAAAGCCAATCTGGTTCTCTATCCAACGCAATAGAAATCAAGTCGATATCTAGAAAAGTAAGCAAGTTATGACCAAAAAGGTAAGCAGTTCTACTACTGCCTCTTTCCGGCCACTTTTAGTAGAACTGGTTACCTTTTTGTTCATAACTTGCTAAGTTTTCTAGATATCAACTTGATTTTTTTTGCGTTGGATAGCTAAACGCATTGGCTTTAATTAGAAATTGTTTTCTTTAGAATAGTCTAAGAAAATTATTTCTATCATTTTTTCAAAAAAAGCAAAGGGGGTAGTCCATGGTTTTTTTTGGCACAAAATATTTTTTTCCCACTATCTGCAAAAAGCAAAATTCAAATTAAAGCCAATCTGGTTCTCTATCCAACGCAATAGAAATCAAGTCGATATCTAGAAAAGTAAGCAAGTTATGACCAAAAAGGTAAGCAGTTCTACTACTGCCTCTTTCCGGCCACTTTTAGTAGAACTGGTTACCTTTTTGTTCATAACTTGCTAAGTTTTCTAGATATCAACTTGATTTTTTTTGCGTTGGATAGCTAAACGCATTGGCTTTAATTAGAAATTGTTTTCTTTAGAATAGTCTAAGAAAACTATTTCTATCATTTTTTAAAAAAAAGCAAAGGGGGTAGTCCATGGTTTTTTTTGGCACAAAATATTTTTTTCCCACTATCTGCAAAAAGCAAAATTCAAATTAAAGCCAATCTGGTTCTCTATCCAACGCAATAGAAATCAAGTCGATATCTAGAAAAGTAAGCAAGTTATGACCAAAAAGGTAAGCAGTTCTACTACTGCCTCTTTCCGGCCACTTTTAGTAGAACTGGTTACCTTTTTGTTCATAACTTGCTAAGTTTTCTAGATATCAACTTGATTTTTTTTGCGTTGGATAGCTAAACGCATTGGCTTTAATTAGAAATTGTTTTCTTTAGAATAGTCTAAGAAAATTATTTCTATCATTTTTTAAAAAAAAGCAAAGGGGGTAGTCCATGGTTTTTTTTGGCACAAAATATTTTTTTCCCACTATCTGCAAAAAGCAAAATTCAAATTAAAGCCAATCTGGTTCTCTATCCAACGCAATAGAAATCAAGTCGATATCTAGAAAAGTAAGCAAGTTATGACCAAAAAGGTAAGCAGTTCTACTACTGCCTCTTTCCGGCCACTTTTAGTAGAACTGGTTACCTTTTTGTTCATAACTTGCTAAGTTTTCTAGATATCAACTTGATTTTTTTTGCGTTGGATAGCTAAACGCATTGGCTTTAATTAGAAATTGTTTTCTTTAGAATAGTCTAAGAAAATTATTTCTATCATTTTTTAAAAAAAAGCAAAGGGGGTAGTCCATGGTTTTTTTTGGCACAAAATATTTTTTTCCCACTATCTGCAAAAAGCAAAATTCAAATTAAAGCCAATCTGGTTCTCTATCCAACGCAATAGAAATCAAGTCGATATCTAGAAAAGTAAGCAAGTTATGACCAAAAAGGTAAGCAGTTCTACTACTGCCTCTTTCCGGCCACTTTTAGTAGAACTGGTTACCTTTTTGTTCATAACTTGCTAAGTTTTCTAGATATCAACTTGATTTTTTTTGCGTTGGATAGCTAAACGCATTGGCTTTAATTAGAAATTGTTTTCTTTAGAATAGTCTAAGAAAATTATTTCTATCATTTTTTCAAAAAAAGCAAAGGGGGTAGTCCATGGTTTTTTTTGGCACAAAATATTTTTTTCCCACTATCTGCAAAAAGCAAAATTCAAATTAAAGCCAATCTGGTTCTCTATCCAACGCAATAGAAATCAAGTCGATATCTGGAAAAGTAAGCAAGTTATGACCAAAAAGGTAAGCAGTTCTACTACTGCCTCTTTCCGGCCACTTTTAGTAGAACTGGTTACCTTTTTGTTCATAACTTGCTAAGTTTTCTAGATATCAACTTGATTTTTTTTGCGTTGGATAGCTAAACGCATTGGCTTTAATTAGAAATTGTTTTCTTTAGAATAGTCTAAGAAAATTATTTCTATCATTTTTTCAAAAAAAGCAAAGGGGGTAGTCCATGGTTTTTTTTGGCACAAAATATTTTTTTCCCACTATCTGCAAAAAGCAAAATTCAAATTAAAGCCAATCTGGTTCTCTATCCAACGCAATAGAAATCAAGTCGATATCTGGAAAAGTAAGCAAGTTATGACCAAAAAGGTAAGCAGTTCTACTACTGCCTCTTTCCGGCCACTTTTAGTAGAACTGGTTACCTTTTTGTTCATAACTTGCTAAGTTTTCTAGATATCAACTTGATTTTTTTGCGTTGGATAGCTAAACGCATTGGCTTTAATTAGAAATTGTTTTCTTTAGAATAGTCTAAGAAAATTATTTCTATCATTTTTTCAAAAAAAGCAAAGGGGGTAGTCCATGGTTTTTTTTGGCACAAAATATTTTTTTCCCACTATCTGCAAAAAGCAAAATTCAAATTAAAGCCAATCTGGTTCTCTATCCAACGCAATAGAAATCAAGTCGATATCTAGAAAAGTAAGCAAGTTATGACCAAAAAGGTAAGCAGTTCTACTACTGCCTCTTTCCGGCCACTTTTTAGTAGAACTGGTTACCTTTTTGTTCATAACTTGCTAAGTTTTCTAGATATCAACTTGATTTTTTTTGCGTTGGATAGCTAAACGCATTGGCTTTAATTAGAAATTGTTTTCTTTAGAACAGTCTAAGAAAATTATTTCTATCATTTTTTCAAAAAAAGCAAAGGGGGTAGTCCATGGTTTTTTTTGGCACAAAATATTTTTTTCCCACTATCTGCAAAAAGCAAAATTCAAATTAAAGCCAATCTGGTTCTCTATCCAACGCAATAGAAATCAAGTCGATATCTGGAAAAGTAAGCAAGTTATGACCAAAAAGGTAAGCAGTTCTACTACTGCCTCTTTCCGGCCACTTTTAGTAGAACTGGTTACCTTTTTGTTCATAACTTGCTAAGTTTTCTAGATATCAACTTGATTTTTTTTGCGTTGGATAGCTAAACGCATTGGCTTTAATTAGAAATTGTTTTCTTTAGAATAGTCTAAGAAAATTATTTCTATCATTTTTTCAAAAAAAGCAAAGGGGGTAGTCCATGGTTTTTTTTGGCACAAAATATTTTTTTCCCACTATCTGCAAAAAGCAAAATTCAAATTAAAGCCAATCTGGTTCTCTATCCAACGCAATAGAAATCAAGTCGATATCTAGAAAAGTAAGCAAGTTATGACCAAAAAGGTAAGCAGTTCTACTACTGCCTCTTTCCGGCCACTTTTAGTAGAACTGGTTACCTTTTTGTTCATAACTTGCTAAGTTTTCTAGATATCAACTTGATTTTTTTTGCGTTGGATAGCTAAACGCATTGGCTTTAATTAGAAATTGTTTTCTTTAGAATAGTCTAAGAAAATTATTTCTATCATTTTTTAAAAAAAAGCAAAGGGGGTAGTCCATGGTTTTTTTTGGCACAAAATATTTTTTTCCCACTATCTGCAAAAAGCAAAATTCAAATTAAAGCCAATCTGGTTCTCTATCCAACGCAATAGAAATCAAGTCGATATCTGGAAAAGTAAGCAAGTTATGACCAAAAAGGTAAGCAGTTCTACTACTGCCTCTTTCCGGCCACTTTTAGTAGAACTGGTTACCTTTTTGTTCATAACTTGCTAAGTTTTCTAGATATCAACTTGATTTTTTTTGCGTTGGATAGCTAAACGCATTGGCTTTAATTAGAAATTGTTTTCTTTAGAATAGTCTAAGAAAATTATTTCTATCATTTTTTCAAAAAAAGCAAAGGGGGTAGTCCATGGTTTTTTTTGGCACAAAATATTTTTTTCCCACTATCTGCAAAAAGCAAAATTCAAATTAAAGCCAATCTGGTTCTCTATCCAACGCAATAGAAATCAAGTCGATATCTGGAAAAGTAAGCAAGTTATGACCAAAAAGGTAAGCAGTTCTACTACTGCCTCTTTCCGGCCACTTTTAGTAGAACTGGTTACCTTTTTGTTCATAACTTGCTAAGTTTTCTAGATATCAACTTGATTTTTTTGCGTTGGATAGCTAAACGCATTGGCTTTAATTAGAAATTGTTTTCTTTAGAATAGTCTAAGAAAATTATTTCTATCATTTTTTCAAAAAAAGCAAAGGGGGTAGTCCATGGTTTTTTTTGGCACAAAATATTTTTTTCCCACTATCTGCAAAAAGCAAAATTCAAATTAAAGCCAATCTGGTTCTCTATCCAACGCAATAGAAATCAAGTCGATATCTAGAAAAGTAAGCAAGTTATGACCAAAAAGGTAAGCAGTTCTACTACTGCCTCTTTCCGGCCACTTTTAGTAGAACTGGTTACCTTTTTGTTCATAACTTGCTAAGTTTTCTAGATATCAACTTGATTTTTTTTGCGTTGGATAGCTAAACGCATTGGCTTTAATTAGAAATTGTTTTCTTTAGAATAGTCTAAGAAAATTATTTCTATCATTTTTTAAAAAAAAGCAAAGGGGGTAGTCCATGGTTTTTTTTGGCACAAAATATTTTTTTCCCACTATCTGCAAAAAGCAAAATTCAAATTAAAGCCAATCTGGTTCTCTATCCAACGCAATAGAAATCAAGTCGATATCTAGAAAAGTAAGCAAGTTATGACCAAAAAGGTAAGCAGTTCTACTACTGCCTCTTTCCGGCCACTTTTAGTAGAACTGGTTACCTTTTTGTTCATAACTTGCTAAGTTTTCTAGATATCAACTTGATTTTTTTTGCGTTGGATAGCTAAACGCATTGGCTTTAATTAGAAATTGTTTTCTTTAGAATAGTCTAAGAAAATTATTTCTATCATTTTTTAAAAAAAAGCAAAGGGGGTAGTCCATGGTTTTTTTTGGCACAAAATATTTTTTTCCCACTATCTGCAAAAAGCAAAATTCAAATTAAAGCCAATCTGGTTCTCTATCCAACGCAATAGAAATCAAGTCGATATCTAGAAAAGTAAGCAAGTTATGACCAAAAAGGTAAGCAGTTCTACTACTGCCTCTTTCCGGCCACTTTTAGTAGAACTGGTTACCTTTTTGTTCATAACTTGCTAAGTTTTCTAGATATCAACTTGATTTTTTTGCGTTGGATAGCTAAACGCATTGGCTTTAATTAGAAATTGTTTTCTTTAGAATAGTCTAAGAAAATTATTTCTATCATTTTTTAAAAAAAAGCAAAGGGGGTAGTCCATGGTTTTTTTTGGCACAAAATATTTTTTTCCCACTATCTGCAAAAAGCAAAATTCAAATTAAAGCCAATCTGGTTCTCTATCCAACGCAATAGAAATCAAGTCGATATCTAGAAAAGTAAGCAAGTTATGACCAAAAAGGTAAGCAGTTCTACTACTGCCTCTTTCCGGCCACTTTTAGTAGAACTGGTTACCTTTTTGTTCATAACTTGCTAAGTTTTCTAGATATCAACTTGATTTTTTTTGCGTTGGATAGCTAAACGCATTGGCTTTAATTAGAAATTGTTTTCTTTAGAATAGTCTAAGAAAATTATTTCTATCATTTTTTAAAAAAAAGCAAAGGGGGTAGTCCATGGTTTTTTTTGGCACAAAATATTTTTTTCCCACTATCTGCAAAAAGCAAAATTCAAATTAAAGCCAATCTGGTTCTCTATCCAACGCAATAGAAATCAAGTCGATATCTAGAAAAGTAAGCAAGTTATGACCAAAAAGGTAAGCAGTTCTACTACTGCCTCTTTCCGGCCACTTTTAGTAGAACTGGTTACCTTTTTGTTCATAACTTGCTAAGTTTTCTAGATATCAACTTGATTTTTTTTGCGTTGGATAGCTAAACGCATTGGCTTTAATTAGAAATTGTTTTCTTTAGAATAGTCTAAGAAAATTATTTCTATCATTTTTTCAAAAAAAGCAAAGGGGGTAGTCCATGGTTTTTTTTGGCACAAAATATTTTTTTCCCACTATCTGCAAAAAGCAAAATTCAAATTAAAGCCAATCTGGTTCTCTATCCAACGCAATAGAAATCAAGTCGATATCTGGAAAAGTAAGCAAGTTATGACCAAAAAGGTAAGCAGTTCTACTACTGCCTCTTTCCGGCCACTTTTAGTAGAACTGGTTACCTTTTTGTTCATAACTTGCTAAGTTTTCTAGATATCAACTTGATTTTTTTTGCGTTGGATAGCTAAACGCATTGGCTTTAATTAGAAATTGTTTTCTTTAGAATAGTCTAAGAAAATTATTTCTATCATTTTTTCAAAAAAAGCAAAGGGGGTAGTCCATGGTTTTTTTTGGCACAAAATATTTTTTTCCCACTATCTGCAAAAAGCAAAATTCAAATTAAAGCCAATCTGGTTCTCTATCCAACGCAATAGAAATCAAGTCGATATCTGGAAAAGTAAGCAAGTTATGACCAAAAAGGTAAGCAGTTCTACTACTGCCTCTTTCCGGCCACTTTTAGTAGAACTGGTTACCTTTTTGTTCATAACTTGCTAAGTTTTCTAGATATCAACTTGATTTTTTTGCGTTGGATAGCTAAACGCATTGGCTTTAATTAGAAATTGTTTTCTTTAGAATAGTCTAAGAAAATTATTTCTATCATTTTTTCAAAAAAAGCAAAGGGGGTAGTCCATGGTTTTTTTTGGCACAAAATATTTTTTTCCCACTATCTGCAAAAAGCAAAATTCAAATTAAAGCCAATCTGGTTCTCTATCCAACGCAATAGAAATCAAGTCGATATCTGGAAAAGTAAGCAAGTTATGACCAAAAAGGTAAGCAGTTCTACTACTGCCTCTTTCCGGCCACTTTTAGTAGAACTGGTTACCTTTTTGTTCATAACTTGCTAAGTTTTCTAGATATCAACTTGATTTTTTTGCGTTGGATAGCTAAACGCATTGGCTTTAATTAGAAATTGTTTTCTTTAGAATAGTCTAAGAAAATTATTTCTATCATTTTTTTCAAAAAAAGCAAAGGGGGTAGTCCATGGTTTTTTTTGGCACAAAATATTTTTTTCCCACTATCTGCAAAAAGCAAAATTCAAATTAAAGCCAATCTGGTTCTCTATCCAACGCAATAGAAATCAAGTCGATATCTGGAAAAGTAAGCAAGTTATGACCAAAAAGGTAAGCAGTTCTACTACTGCCTCTTTCCGGCCACTTTTAGTAGAACTGGTTACCTTTTTGTTCATAACTTGCTAAGTTTTCTAGATATCAACTTGATTTTTTTTGCGTTGGATAGCTAAACGCATTGGCTTTAATTAGAAATTGTTTTCTTTAGAATAGTCTAAGAAAATTATTTCTATCATTTTTTCAAAAAAAGCAAAGGGGGTAGTCCATGGTTTTTTTTGGCACAAAATATTTTTTTCCCACTATCTGCAAAAAGCAAAATTCAAATTAAAGCCAATCTGGTTCTCTATCCAACGCAATAGAAATCAAGTCGATATCTGGAAAAGTAAGCAAGTTATGACCAAAAAGGTAAGCAGTTCTACTACTGCCTCTTTCCGGCCACTTTTAGTAGAACTGGTTACCTTTTTGTTCATAACTTGCTAAGTTTTCTAGATATCAACTTGATTTTTTTGCGTTGGATAGCTAAACGCATTGGCTTTAATTAGAAATTGTTTTCTTTAGAATAGTCTAAGAAAATTATTTCTATAATTTTTTCAAAAAAAGCAAAGGGGGTAGTCCATGGTTTTTTTTGGCACAAAATATTTTTTTCCCACTATCTGCAAAAAGCAAAATTCAAATTAAAGCCAATCTGGTTCTCTATCCAACGCAATAGAAATCAAGTCGATATCTGGAAAAGTAAGCAAGTTATGACCAAAAAGGTAAGCAGTTCTACTACTGCCTCTTTCCGGCCACTTTTAGTAGAACTGGTTACCTTTTTGTTCATAACTTGCTAAGTTTTCTAGATATCAACTTGATTTTTTTGCGTTGGATAGCTAAACGCATTGGCTTTAATTAGAAATTGTTTTCTTTAGAATAGTCTAAGAAAATTATTTCTATCATTTTTTCAAAAAAAGCAAAGGGGGTAGTCCATGGTTTTTTTTGGCACAAAATATTTTTTTCCCACTATCTGCAAAAAGCAAAATTCAAATTAAAGCCAATCTGGTTCTCTATCCAACGCAATAGAAATCAAGTCGATATCTGGAAAAGTAAGCAAGTTATGACCAAAAAGGTAAGCAGTTCTACTACTGCCTCTTTCCGGCCACTTTTAGTAGAACTGGTTACCTTTTTGTTCATAACTTGCTAAGTTTTCTAGATATCAACTTGATTTTTTTGCGTTGGATAGCTAAACGCATTGGCTTTAATTAGAAATTGTTTTCTTTAGAATAGTCTAAGAAAATTATTTCTATCATTTTTTCAAAAAAAGTAAAGGGGGTAGTCCATGGTTTTTTTTGGCACAAAATATTTTTTTCCCACTATCTGCAAAAAGCAAAATTCAAATTAAAGCCAATCTGGTTCTCTATCCAACGCAATAGAAATCAAGTCGATATCTGGAAAAGTAAGCAAGTTATGACCAAAAAGGTAAGCAGTTCTACTACTGCCTCTTTCCGGCCACTTTTAGTAGAACTGGTTACCTTTTTGTTCATAACTTGCTAAGTTTTCTAGATATCAACTTGATTTTTTTGCGTTGGATAGCTAAACGCATTGGCTTTAATTAGAAATTGTTTTCTTTAGAATAGTCTAAGAAAATTATTTCTATCATTTTTTCAAAAAAAGCAAAGGGGGTAGTCCATGGTTTTTTTTGGCACAAAATATTTTTTTCCCACTATCTGCAAAAAGCAAAATTCAAATTAAAGCCAATCTGGTTCTCTATCCAACGCAATAGAAATCAAGTCGATATCTGGAAAAGTAAGCAAGTTATGACCAAAAAGGTAAGCAGTTCTACTACTGCCTCTTTCCGGCCACTTTTAGTAGAACTGGTTACCTTTTTGTTCATAACTTGCTAAGTTTTCTAGATATCAACTTGATTTTTTTGCGTTGGATAGCTAAACGCATTGGCTTTAATTAGAAATTGTTTTCTTTAGAATAGTCTAAGAAAATTATTTCTATCATTTTTTCAAAAAAAGCAAAGGGGGTAGTCCATGGTTTTTTTTGGCACAAAATATTTTTTTCCCACTATCTGCAAAAAGCAAAATTCAAATTAAAGCCAATCTGGTTCTCTATCCAACGCAATAGAAATCAAGTCGATATCTGGAAAAGTAAGCAAGTTATGACCAAAAAGGTAAGCAGTTCTACTACTGCCTCTTTCCGGCCACTTTTAGTAGAACTGGTTACCTTTTTGTTCATAACTTGCTAAGTTTTCTAGATATCAACTTGATTTTTTTGCGTTGGATAGCTAAACGCATTGGCTTTAATTAGAAATTGTTTTCTTTAGAATAGTCTAAGAAAATTATTTCTATCATTTTTTCAAAAAAAGCAAAGGGGGTAGTCCATGGTTTTTTTTGGCACAAAATATTTTTTTCCCACTATCTGCAAAAAGCAAAATTCAAATTAAAGCCAATCTGGTTCTCTATCCAACGCAATAGAAATCAAGTCGATATCTAGAAAAGTAAGCAAGTTATGACCAAAAAGGTAAGCAGTTCTACTACTGCCTCTTTCCGGCCACTTTTTAGTAGAACTGGTTACCTTTTTGTTCATAACTTGCTAAGTTTTCTAGATATCAACTTGATTTTTTTTGCGTTGGATAGCTAAACGCATTGGCTTTAATTAGAAATTGTTTTCTTTAGAACAGTCTAAGAAAATTATTTCTATCATTTTTTCAAAAAAAGCAAAGGGGGTAGTCCATGGTTTTTTTTGGCACAAAATATTTTTTTCCCACTATCTGCAAAAAGCAAAATTCAAATTAAAGCCAATCTGGTTCTCTATCCAACGCAATAGAAATCAAGTCGATATCTGGAAAAGTAAGCAAGTTATGACCAAAAAGGTAAGCAGTTCTACTACTGCCTCTTTCCGGCCACTTTTAGTAGAACTGGTTACCTTTTTGTTCATAACTTGCTAAGTTTTCTAGATATCAACTTGATTTTTTTTGCGTTGGATAGCTAAACGCATTGGCTTTAATTAGAAATTGTTTTCTTTAGAATAGTCTAAGAAAATTATTTCTATCATTTTTTCAAAAAAAGCAAAGGGGGTAGTCCATGGTTTTTTTTGGCACAAAATATTTTTTTCCCACTATCTGCAAAAAGCAAAATTCAAATTAAAGCCAATCTGGTTCTCTATCCAACGCAATAGAAATCAAGTCGATATCTAGAAAAGTAAGCAAGTTATGACCAAAAAGGTAAGCAGTTCTACTACTGCCTCTTTCCGGCCACTTTTAGTAGAACTGGTTACCTTTTTGTTCATAACTTGCTAAGTTTTCTAGATATCAACTTGATTTTTTTTGCGTTGGATAGCTAAACGCATTGGCTTTAATTAGAAATTGTTTTCTTTAGAATAGTCTAAGAAAATTATTTCTATCATTTTTTAAAAAAAAGCAAAGGGGGTAGTCCATGGTTTTTTTTGGCACAAAATATTTTTTTCCCACTATCTGCAAAAAGCAAAATTCAAATTAAAGCCAATCTGGTTCTCTATCCAACGCAATAGAAATCAAGTCGATATCTGGAAAAGTAAGCAAGTTATGACCAAAAAGGTAAGCAGTTCTACTACTGCCTCTTTCCGGCCACTTTTAGTAGAACTGGTTACCTTTTTGTTCATAACTTGCTAAGTTTTCTAGATATCAACTTGATTTTTTTTGCGTTGGATAGCTAAACGCATTGGCTTTAATTAGAAATTGTTTTCTTTAGAATAGTCTAAGAAAATTATTTCTATCATTTTTTCAAAAAAAGCAAAGGGGGTAGTCCATGGTTTTTTTTGGCACAAAATATTTTTTTCCCACTATCTGCAAAAAGCAAAATTCAAATTAAAGCCAATCTGGTTCTCTATCCAACGCAATAGAAATCAAGTCGATATCTGGAAAAGTAAGCAAGTTATGACCAAAAAGGTAAGCAGTTCTACTACTGCCTCTTTCCGGCCACTTTTAGTAGAACTGGTTACCTTTTTGTTCATAACTTGCTAAGTTTTCTAGATATCAACTTGATTTTTTTGCGTTGGATAGCTAAACGCATTGGCTTTAATTAGAAATTGTTTTCTTTAGAATAGTCTAAGAAAATTATTTCTATCATTTTTTCAAAAAAAGCAAAGGGGGTAGTCCATGGTTTTTTTTGGCACAAAATATTTTTTTCCCACTATCTGCAAAAAGCAAAATTCAAATTAAAGCCAATCTGGTTCTCTATCCAACGCAATAGAAATCAAGTCGATATCTAGAAAAGTAAGCAAGTTATGACCAAAAAGGTAAGCAGTTCTACTACTGCCTCTTTCCGGCCACTTTTAGTAGAACTGGTTACCTTTTTGTTCATAACTTGCTAAGTTTTCTAGATATCAACTTGATTTTTTTGCGTTGGATAGCTAAACGCATTGGCTTTAATTAGAAATTGTTTTCTTTAGAATAGTCTAAGAAAATTATTTCTATCATTTTTTAAAAAAAGCAAAGGGGGTAGTCCATGGTTTTTTTTGGCACAAAATATTTTTTTCCCACTATCTGCAAAAAGCAAAATTCAAATTAAAGCCAATCTGGTTCTCTATCCAACGCAATAGAAATCAAGTCGATATCTAGAAAAGTAAGCAAGTTATGACCAAAAAGGTAAGCAGTTCTACTACTGCCTCTTTCCGGCCACTTTTAGTAGAACTGGTTACCTTTTTGTTCATAACTTGCTAAGTTTTCTAGATATCAACTTGATTTTTTTTGCGTTGGATAGCTAAACGCATTGGCTTTAATTAGAAATTGTTTTCTTTAGAATAGTCTAAGAAAATTATTTCTATCATTTTTTAAAAAAAAGCAAAGGGGGTAGTCCATGGTTTTTTTTGGCACAAAATATTTTTTTCCCACTATCTGCAAAAAGCAAAATTCAAATTAAAGCCAATCTGGTTCTCTATCCAACGCAATAGAAATCAAGTCGATATCTAGAAAAGTAAGCAAGTTATGACCAAAAAGGTAAGCAGTTCTACTACTGCCTCTTTCCGGCCACTTTTAGTAGAACTGGTTACCTTTTTGTTCATAACTTGCTAAGTTTTCTAGATATCAACTTGATTTTTTTTGCGTTGGATAGCTAAACGCATTGGCTTTAATTAGAAATTGTTTTCTTTAGAATAGTCTAAGAAAATTATTTCTATCATTTTTTAAAAAAAGCAAAGGGGGTAGTCCATGGTTTTTTTTGGCACAAAATATTTTTTTCCCACTATCTGCAAAAAGCAAAATTCAAATTAAAGCCAATCTGGTTCTCTATCCAACGCAATAGAAATCAAGTCGATATCTAGAAAAGTAAGCAAGTTATGACCAAAAAGGTAAGCAGTTCTACTACTGCCTCTTTCCGGCCACTTTTAGTAGAACTGGTTACCTTTTTGTTCATAACTTGCTAAGTTTTCTAGATATCAACTTGATTTTTTTTGCGTTGGATAGCTAAACGCATTGGCTTTAATTAGAAATTGTTTTCTTTAGAATAGTCTAAGAAAATTATTTCTATCATTTTTTCAAAAAAAGCAAAGGGGGTAGTCCATGGTTTTTTTTGGCACAAAATATTTTTTTCCCACTATCTGCAAAAAGCAAAATTCAAATTAAAGCCAATCTGGTTCTCTATCCAACGCAATAGAAATCAAGTCGATATCTGGAAAAGTAAGCAAGTTATGACCAAAAAGGTAAGCAGTTCTACTACTGCCTCTTTCCGGCCACTTTTAGTAGAACTGGTTACCTTTTTGTTCATAACTTGCTAAGTTTTCTAGATATCAACTTGATTTTTTTTGCGTTGGATAGCTAAACGCATTGGCTTTAATTAGAAATTGTTTTCTTTAGAATAGTCTAAGAAAATTATTTCTATC